>SNQJ01S0003066.1:58480-76124 GCA_010110895.2 Picea sitchensis
ACCTCCCAAAGGCACCTTTAGTGGTAGTTCAAAACTTTTCTTAAACTGCCTCCTTCTGAACACAATGATAAGAAAGATTTGCTAGCATGGAAACATATTCCATGCCATATGAATCCTTATTGATCTGAAAACTAAGGAACTATTGTAATTGTTAAGACTAATTTTTCTTAGTTAGTTCAATGTACGATTAGGAATAAGATATATTTGAAAAAATCCAAGAAAACAAAAATGGATAGAATTACCATAGGAAACTAGAAATGGAACCGAGTGGGGGGAGCCTTTCTACAAAATAAACATGCCTTGCATTAACATAATCACCAATATAGAATAATTCGTATCTAATCCCCTTATGCAGATTAATTTTTATAAAAAGAACACCAATATTGTGAAAGAAACCACCATGAAAATAATCACTAAAAAGAACAAATTTATAGACTATTGAGCTTAATGATTGTGTTATATATCCACTCAAAAATTATATGATAGGATTGAGAGAGAGAGAGAGAGGTGTTACACATTATTATGTTCACTCTAATGATGACCCTATAGGCATGTGTTCAGGCTCTCAAAACAATCTTTTACATGGGAAAAATGACTGAGTTCTTCCCCTACAAGGCATATTTTCAGAATGACATTGCAAGCAGACAGTAGTACACAGTGCATAAATCCTTGATTTCCGTAGGCTACTCTATGCCTGGCTCGTGGGATTTCTGCATGTTTCTATATAGACAAGGTGCGACGGTGTTTGAAGCGAAGGAAAGGAAGAAGATTCACGAAGTTTCTAGAAGGGGAATCTTCTAGAATATGAGGTGGAGTCCATATGGTTGTGATCCTACTGGCTTCTCTGATTTGGTGGGATCATCCTCATCCTTGTAACCACTTTGTCTTCTCCTATGTAATAATGGATTTCTCATGGAAAAGGTTAAGCAAGATTGAGCAAAGAATTGTTGAAAGAATAGGCTGAAGACTGTGTGAAGAATCCTATTACAACTGATGCTTGAGGCCTCCATTTGTTCCTCAAGCTTTTGTGGACCATATTCATACAAATTCAGAGCAAGTGTATGTGTGTGTTGGAACAAAGGACCATTGAAAGGGAACTTGCGAGATCACGACAATTTGGTTGTATCTTCCACTTTTACTTAATATGATACGATAACATGTTTCTTTCCCATAAAATCATTAGTGTTTTATTACATGATTCCTTGATCACATGTTTAGGTATCCATTGAATCTACAATTGTTTCTTTCACTTTGGTTGGTTTGTGTCATTGCAGATCTAATCTCACAAGAGCACCGAAGCGAAACAGGGACAACAGAGATATAAGGAACAATATCCAAAGGTATGCCATCTATTCCTTCTTTGGTAGTAAATTCAATGGTATCAACTTAGGGAAAGCATCATGTCCTGTCTTGTTTTGTTCTAGATCCAGGTGGATCTAGAGAGATTAGTTTATGTCTGCATTCAACGATTTATCCAATAACAAGAGGCTATCCATAAATCAAGGAGAAAAAACAAATACATTGGCTCAATATATGGAGGATGAAATAGAGTTTCTGAAACAATCTCTTGAACATATAATATATTCCATAGTCCATACAAATATGTTATTTTTGAACAAAGATAGGCAACACTTAACCACTAGATAACATAAGTCTACCATACTTCAGATGGATTCATGGCACATAATGATACCTAGAACTAAATAATAAAAATGTTGTAAAAAACCAATCATTGTTGCATACAACTATAGAAACAAAGCTTCAAAAATAATAAGATTTTGTCATAGTCCAAGCAATCATTTTAGTTTCTAACTCCTTAACTACACCCATACATGGATCTTTTACCAACTCCGTACAATGCTTCTATGATAGATATAGGATAGGGAGCACCAAGAAAGGAAAAAAGATTACTTAATCTGATCAGAAAGAAAATCAAACAAACTATGTTTCATGTACCATAAAAACAAACTTTGTCTTCCATTTTCAAAACAAACAAACCCTTATCATTCTACTAATCATGAAAAATGTTTCAATTATTTGTGGTGAACTTTCTAATTAATGAGATGTCCTTTTCCAAGCTCTTGCATAGTTATATAGAGGCCGCTAAAATGGATGGCCAAGACCTCTATGACCTGAATTGTAAATAGATAGGTTGTAATTATAAAAGAAAAAATAGTAATTAGATAATGTGGACCTCCTTAATCAGGTGACAACACAAAAGCCTAACAAGCATGGATTTAATGTTTGAGCACTCACTTCAGCCAACTAATTTTTTTTTTTTTTTATAAAGGCCACTAAAATGGATCTATTCGACTTTTGAGGAATAAACTATATTTATGAACAGGTGGATTCAATTCCACCTAGTCTACAAGTTCTCAAAAATTTAAAAGACATGATCACTCCATCTAGATGTTAAAAAAATGCATACATTTGAAAAATACCAAGGCCATGGAAACACATGTTGTAAAAGAAAAAATCAATAATCTCATCTCTTAGCTTACAAATATCCACTTTCTCAAAGATTAAAAATGACCTACTACTAATGGAGATGATAGTCATGAAGCATCATGCTTGTGATCCATAGATGAGAAAACATTCTAGACTAGTATAAAGCTATCAATGTTTTATGCTTCAAATCACATTCCTTTAATATAACTAGTAGCAACAACATTAGAGCCACCCACATGACTATCATAATAAGATTTTCAAAACATGTTTACCAGTCATATTTCGCAAATAGCCCCCAAACACCAAGCAATCATGTACCAAGAAACCCTTGGTGAGAACACCTTCCTAGCTAAAAATATTCTAAATGGTACAACAAGGTATGTGTGAGAACCTATAGAAATCAATCATCAACATCAAGAAGAACCACCCATTAGAAACATGTTCATAGATATCCAAAATCACATATATCCAAAACAAACCAAAAAACTCAATGTACTCCTTTCATTATATCATATTTGGCATGAAACCCATATATGGATTACAACTTTGTATTAATAGATTAAAAAAAAAAAAACACTTTTTCACAAGGAGATTTGTTAGTAATTTAACTGAAATTCACATTGAAAGAAAAAATTGTTTAAGAAACATAAAAAGGTATTTGGTGAAAGATAATTGTTTATGCATCCATACCCATTCACAAAACACACACACTATACATTCAATACCCATTCACAAAACACACACACTATACATTCACCAAGATGAATTTAGTTGGATACTAACCTATCATAATGTTAGAAAATGTATACAAGCACTACAATCTTTGTAAAATATAAGATGATGAATTTAGTTGGATACTAACATATCATAATGTTACAAAATGTATACAAGCACTACAATCTTTGTAAAATAGTAAAAATTATATGTTATAATAATATGAAATTCAAGACGCAACACACAAGATCTCATGGTGGAACATTAAAATTAGTAGCCAGAATGAAAATCAATGTCCAATAAGAGTGAGAAAATGTATACAAGCACTACAATCTTTGTAAAATAGTAAAAACTATATGTTATAATAATATGAAATTCGAGACCCAACACACAAAGCCTCGTGATGGAACATTAAAATTAATAGCCAGAATGAAAACCAATGTCCAATAAAAGTGGCAACTATGATGTAGTGAATTTTAATGATTTTTTATAAATGGATATGTTCTAAGAAAATGAAAATGTTTGTCTAGAGTTAAGGTGTAGAGGAAAAGCACAATTCGTTAGGATTAAGGTGTAGAGGAGAAGAACAATTCCTTAGGATTGAGAGGAAAATACACCACCATGATCACATATTTCAAAAATATCTAATAATTCCTTAGGATTGAGTGGATAGTACACCACCATGATCACATAGTTCAAAAATATCTAATAGAGCCCCTTTATCTTTTCATGAACCCTTATACTTGCAAAGATTTGTACGTCACACCAATTGCAAGTAGTTTTAGTAGTACTTTTCAAATAAACACCATGGATGGACTCCAAGTGTTCATTAATTTATTGTAGTAATTGAAAGGTTTTACTTGAATATAATTTTTAAAATTTTGTTCTACAAAATGGCATCTTAATGAAAAGTATTCAACACATCACCATAAGTGAAATGATGAAAAATATCACAAATCAATAAGTATTTTGGCAAAAAGTGTACAACACATCAATTCCTTAGGATTAAGTGGATAGTACACAACCATGATCACATGGTAGAAAGATCTAATAGAGCCTTTATCTTGTCATGAACTCTTATAGTTCAATGAGTTGTACGTCACACCAATTGGAATTAGTTTTAATTGTACTCTTCATATAAACATCATCCCACACCAATTGCAAGTAGTTTCAGTAGTACTTTTCAAGTAGTTTAATAGTACTTTTCATATAACACCATCCCACATCAATTGCAAGTAGTTTCAGTGGTACTCTTCATATAAACATCATGGATGGGACTCTAGTTTTCGCTAGCTTATTGTAATATTTGAAATGTTTTGCTTGAATATCATTTTTAATATCTTGCGGAACGAATTGGCTATCTTAAAGAAAGCATTCAACCCATCACCATGAGTGAAAAGCTGGAAAAATGTCACAAATCATTAAGCAATTTGGCACACGATCTGCAACCAATATACTCTAAAATAAGTGGCCATTCAAATACAATGTTATTGATCAAGCACAAAGAGTGGATGAAGGCTATGATTTCATGTTGAATGCTTTCATCTTCCTTACAAACAAGTCTTTTCTCATTGCTGCTACCTTTAAAAGAAATGACATTTTTGTTAAATAATTTTATTATTAAATTATGTGTTTTTAGTAATACAACAATAACCCTAAANTGTACGTCACACCAATTGCAAGTAGTTTTAGTAGTACTTTTCAAATAAACACCATGGATGGACTCCAAGTGTTCATTAATTTATTGTAGTAATTGAAAGGTTTTACTTGAATATAATTTTTAAAATTTTGTTCTACAAAATGGCATCTTAATGAAAAGTATTCAACACATCACCATAAGTGAAATGATGAAAAATATCACAAATCAATAAGTATTTTGGCAAAAAGTGTACAACACATCAATTCCTTAGGATTAAGTGGATAGTACACAACCATGATCACATGGTAGAAAGATCTAATAGAGCCTTTATCTTGTCATGAACTCTTATAGTTCAATGAGTTGTACGTCACACCAATTGGAATTAGTTTTAATTGTACTCTTCATATAAACATCATCCCACACCAATTGCAAGTAGTTTCAGTAGTACTTTTCAAGTAGTTTAATAGTACTTTTCATATAACACCATCCCACATCAATTGCAAGTAGTTTCAGTGGTACTCTTCATATAAACATCATGGATGGGACTCTAGTTTTCGCTAGCTTATTGTAATATTTGAAATGTTTTGCTTGAATATCATTTTTAATATCTTGCGGAACGAATTGGCTATCTTAAAGAAAGCATTCAACCCATCACCATGAGTGAAAAGCTGGAAAAATGTCACAAATCATTAAGCAATTTGGCACACGATCTGCAACCAATATACTCTAAAATAAGTGGCCATTCAAATACAATGTTATTGATCAAGCACAAAGAGTGGATGAAGGCTATGATTTCATGTTGAATGCTTTCATCTTCCTTACAAACAAGTCTTTTCTCATTGCTGCTACCTTTAAAAGAAATGACATTTTTGTTAAATAATTTTATTATTAAATTATGTGTTTTTAGTAATACAACAATAACCCTAAAGCTAGTGTTGGATGTTTAATGTAATAAAAAACAAGAAAGTGTGAATATCAAAAATATAAATTTAACTAGCATGGATTTATCTTTTTTGTTTGTTTGCTAACATGTTTGTTACCTGCGAGATTAGTGTGTGGTCTAAGAAATTGTGACCCGGGGTATCTAAGTCATCAAAATCACTTAAGGATCGCACCCAGCCTGGGCCACACCAACCCTTAATGTAGCCATATTTTTTTGGGTGTCTCCTCCCAACTACTGTGAGTTTCAAACCTTAACCGCCTTATAGAACAAAACCCTCGAAATCCAATCGCACTAGCGAGATTTGACAACATAGGTCCTTCTTAAACATAGATATTTTAAGCAATGAGAATTTTGCACCTGGATCTTCTATGTATCTCCATTATTTCATATGCTTTTTTTATCTTTGAAAATCAATATCTTGTTACCAATTGGCCTATCACTTACTTATTGATTGTATTTATCAATGGTCGTGCAAGAAATGTTCACCACAAACCCTTCAACTTCTTCACTCCAACAAAGTTGCTCCTTGAGTTGCATACTATTTCATTATCTATTGCTTCTTATGTAATAGAGTATTCAATAACTTCTATATATATAGTAGATCATTCTTTGTCTAAGTCTTCAATAATTCCATATATATGTAGAAATGTTTCACAAAAAATTAATTAGTCCAACATTCAAGTTAGAATTCACATCAATAAATTAAAAATGATTGCTTCCATCTTCCCTCATATCAATTGGAGGACAGTAATATTCACAAGTGTGCCTCAAATGGCCATGCATCAATCCATCTATCTATTTATATATCTATCTATATTGAAAAATTCAAACAATTCAAATAAATTTAAAATATTTGAGTTCATTGTTTGAAGTAATAATTAGTAGTACACTATATTTTTATGTTTGAAATGGAAAGTGCACATGCATTCTAATATACTTTAGAAATACAATTTTTATGGAATATGAACAAACTGCATTACCACTTTCTTGTGTAGTACCCAAACATGATCAAATCCTTGTAGAGCATAATCCAAGGTATTATATGTACCAATTCCAAACTTCATAACAATATTAGCAATTCTAACTCCTAGAAGTGAGTTGTGATCTTATAAAGCCCTTAATTAAACAATAAACATTGATTTCAAACAAAATCAAGAACATGTTCAACACATTATGTCTGTTTCCAAATTCCAATAAAACCATTTTCATTCTTTTTTTACATCTTATAGAGATCTAGACATGTTTATTTGTGGTTTTCTATAATTTATAGAGAAAATGATTAGCCCAGAGGAAACAATATTTTGAAATAAAAATATACCATGCACTTCACAGTCCTAATCATCAATTATTTGGTGGGAATACAAAGTTGCATGTGTTGATACTTTTCCTAAGCCTTATGGACATCACTTTACATGTGTACATTGTAACACCTTGTTTTCCTCCAAGTATGTAATTATAATTAAGACTTCATGACCATGATTGATGAACACTNATCTATTTATATATCTATCTATATTGAAAAATTCAAACAATTCAAATAAATTTAAAATATTTGAGTTCATTGTTTGAAGTAATAATTAGTAGTACACTATATTTTTATGTTTGAAATGGAAAGTGCACATGCATTCTAATATACTTTAGAAATACAATTTTTATGGAATATGAACAAACTGCATTACCACTTTCTTGTGTAGTACCCAAACATGATCAAATCCTTGTAGAGCATAATCCAAGGTATTATATGTACCAATTCCAAACTTCATAACAATATTAGCAATTCTAACTCCTAGAAGTGAGTTGTGATCTTATAAAGCCCTTAATTAAACAATAAACATTGATTTCAAACAAAATCAAGAACATGTTCAACACATTATGTCTGTTTCCAAATTCCAATAAAACCATTTTCATTCTTTTTTTACATCTTATAGAGATCTAGACATGTTTATTTGTGGTTTTCTATAATTTATAGAGAAAATGATTAGCCCAGAGGAAACAATATTTTGAAATAAAAATATACCATGCACTTCACAGTCCTAATCATCAATTATTTGGTGGGAATACAAAGTTGCATGTGTTGATACTTTTCCTAAGCCTTATGGACATCACTTTACATGTGTACATTGTAACACCTTGTTTTCCTCCAAGTATGTAATTATAATTAAGACTTCATGACCATGATTGATGAACACTATAATTGTGTTCTATGTTTAATGAAAATTGCCAACCAGATGACTAAAGGCGAAGCCTTGCAATACTGGCCACGGTACCACAAGTGGGAATTGGTGAGGACGAACTGGGAACTATCTTAATTACCTAAGAAACCTAACCTCCACTTGAATAACTTTGAATGACAAAATCTGCCTAAAGTACCATGTCTTTCCCTATTCACAAGAAATTGGGTTAATAGAAATCAGTCCCAGTAGTTGGGGCAACTATTTCCTCCTTCAGAAGTGTACATGGAAGAATGGTTGGATCGAATGAAGTTCTCGACCATGAGTACTATGGTGCCCCTTCAATTTTGGAGCTTGACCCTCAAGGTTGCTTATGACAAAATCAACCTAAGGAACTCAAGGTAGAGGAACACTCCATATTGGGAAAAGGAAAGTAGAGTAGGCATGGATTTTGAAGGAGGAAGAGCTCAACAACAATAGTAGAGAAAAGTGTGCACGACAACGTGGACAGAGTGCACACATGAACAAAGTAGAGAAGGACTAGGAATTTCCTGTGAGGAAAATATGAATCTTACCCAAGGAACATGTGGTCGATTTGGAATAGAGAACACTCGTTCCTGGACTGGAGAAAAGTGGTTTGCGAGTTGATTCTTGTTGAAAAGAAATCAAAACTGGTAAGGGGAGGGCATTGAGGGACTGTGTAACAGTGAAGGGACTCTCTTGTGCAAATGAAATCCAGCTGGGAAGGCGCCTGGTAAGATCTTGGTGGACCTGGAATTAGTGGGAAGAGGGGATTCTTTTGTTGCCAATTGGTGAAGAAGAGTAACCTTCACATTCAAACCATTAACGTAAGAGCCAACTTATGAGATTTCCTTGGTGGTATCATGTCCTGACAAAAGGGTGGCTTGCTACAGAAAGAAAAGGTACAATAGATGCTATGGTTGGATGGAGAGGCATTCACCCTCAGTCAATTGGCAGGTTAGAGTTTGATCTGAAACATGTAAGTGTTTCTAAATGTATTTGGTGATTATCTGATTATGAATATTTGTCCTTGCATTTTTTTCTTGAATGAAGTTTTAATATGTTGAATGAATGCTAAAATATGAACTCATTCATCTATTGAGACCCTTTCCACACTGGTTGATTACCTATGGATAACATGTATAGGATGCATGGTTATTGAGGCCAAAACCCTGTGGTTTTTTCCCAAGACTTTGAATGGAAAGTTTGTAGGATTAGAAAAACTTCACTTCGGGGCTATTAGGTGGAACCTGAGTACTCAGGATGTGGGTCAAATATCTGAGAAGCCTGGGGATAAATCATTGTATATTGTGCAGGGAAGATGAAGATTTTGTTCGCCTGGAAGAGCCCTGTACCCTTATTAGAGTTCCATACCTAAAACATTTGAAGAAATATAATCCATAGATTCAACATTGAGGATTGATATCGACTATTCGTCGAAGATTTGAGTGTCGGAGAAATCCCTTCAAAAAGAGGGTCATTTGGAAGAATCCACAAGCATTTTCAGGATAAAATTTTCGATGGAGATATCCCAAGTTGATGAGAGTTGTTGATGTACTAAGAGGCCAAACCAAGTGGATCCGGACCATAGGTCTCATTCTATACCTTCCCTCTAGGCTTGTTGGGATGCAGTGTTCGAAAAAATCGCTGAGAATCACAATGTAGGTGCTTTCGATGGAGAAAATATCGAAGGATAAAGTCTAAATGGACTAGATTTGTAGATCTGCAATGAGGCCTAGCCTATGAGATCTGAGCTATTGATCTCACCATGGGTCCAACCTGAGAGAGACCCTATTAAATATAAGTAACCCTGTTAACTATCGAGCAGATATGATATCTCGAGGAAACCCTGACCGTTGCATGTGGGAGTATGATGATTGTCATATTTGTTAGAGACCCTAGTTCAGAAGGAACTGTTCAAGAAAATCCTTAAGGTCTTGGGAGGCAGTATTTCTCGATAGTGAGAGCCTAAGTGAATATGGGCCATTGATTTTCCATGGATTCAACCGAAAAACAAATATTATCCATAGATGCTACGATGGACCCTGTTATCATACAAAGTTGTCAAGGGTCGCATGCCTCAGCCATGAGCGCAAAGAAAAACACTTAGAGTGACTCATTCTTGACTCGAATCAAGAAAACAGACAAGTTCAGCTTCCAATGGCTGAGATCCCAGGAGGATTTCAGATCAATGGTTCGTGGGTGTTCGGAATCCAACAGTTGCTCGAAGTTTAGCATTGGGGCTAAAGACTGAGATCAAAGGTCAAGAAAGGTTTTAATATGGACCGTCCGATCACATAGGGTCGTGGGTTGTTGATCTCACGCTGGCAAAGTTTGAAGAATCGGGAGAGGGAGAGGGAAGGTAAGCTAACATTCGACCTCGTGAAACAAGAAGTCCCGAAACATTCATAAGTTGGTCCCCAGGTCAAATAAGAGGTCACATCAGGGAGGGGGGCATAGTAAAGGAGCTAGCACTCGCTAGGCTCCAGTTCAAAAATTCAAGAATTAGGAGAGTCGGGAGTGGATCACATCAAAACAACCGAAACACGAAGTTTCGAAGCGCCTTTTGGGTAAGCGCCAGGTTGTGGCCCGAGGTCGTATGAAGGATGGAGCGATGGAGAGGAGTTGTTCCAAAGGCTGAAATCGTCCGTATTGGTCACAGAAAAAGATCTGTGTGGCCTCGAGGCATCCGGATTTACTCGAAGAAGTCATGGGCACCGCCTGGAACATTCATGGGTGTCAAGCCTCGTCCCAATCTTGATAAAGGTAGTTAATGGAAATGGGGGTGGTGGTTGAGACCTCTTCTCACCCCATAAATGGAAAGTAGGCTGAGGATGACCGTGAGTGCAGATTGGAAATCCAAAGTTTCCTTCTGGATGGATTTTCCTACAAAACACATAACTGAGGTGAGCTCGCGTCTAACATGAGAAGGCCTACACAGTTTGATAGAGTAGGCACCGAATGAAGGCTTTAAATGTAAAGGTCTGATCACTCTCCCAATGGTTGTAGCATTTCTGAGTATATATAGGCAGTTTTGATATTTTGTTAAGGTCGAATGGTTGAGCTATGCTCCCTGCTATTGTAATATTTTGATGAAGAACATTGGTTCTCTGGTTATGTACTTGATTTGAGACTTCTTGATTAATATAAGTCATTTTTCTTACCCCATCTTATTTGCCTCTGATACTAAGAGAGTTCATGAATGGTTGGTTCACATGAATTGTTGTAAATGTATTATGATGAATGTTTGATTATAGTGTTGTTATAATTTATTTCAGTTTCTTTGAGATTTGAATTCAATAGATTCTTGCGTTCAATTTTTTCCTTTTTAGGTTGTTGGAAGACCTGATGTCCACAACAGACCTCCACACTATCCTCACCAAATTATTCCCTCTATTCACCCTTACTCCAACTTACTGACTAAAGTTGATTCCAGACCTCAATTGCTTGTGCATGCTAGTCTAGATTTCTAAGTTAGAATGTTATTATCATTGAGTTTTCTCTATTTGACCTCTTAAAAGTCATTTACACTCACATAAACTGATGGGTATTGGGCTTACCTTCTATGCAATCTGAAGGTGACTTCTAGTGATAACATTTCTGGCCCCATTTCCAGGGAACGAATTGAAGACATTTCCCTGGGAGAACGACAACGGTCAGATCTGGTTTTTGATGGTGAACAAAGACCAGACACATTCAGACTGCATATCATTCACCTAGCGACTCCACGATTAAAGAATCCAATGGTGACTCCATTGTTCCGAAATCAATCGACAACTCCACTTGTTTGAAATGGATAGAATCTTGGCTCGAAGGTATGATCCTTTTAATTTCTCCTCTGTTCCTGGTGTTCCAAATGTTGTTCCTACTATGGATGAATGTGGTGATTTTTTTCCCATATTTAGAGAACATACAGATGACAGCCCTGTCGAGCACCTCCGTGAGTTTCATGAATTCATGAATTATTGGGAAATACATCATGAGGATGTATTATTTAAGATGTTCATGGTCTCATTAGTGGGAGATGCTTGTGAGTGGTATCACTCCTTACCCCCTGCTAGCATCTCCTCCCTGGAGCAGTTTCATGCAGTTTTCAATAGGCACTGTCAAAAGTTTTATCCCTTTGAGTTAATTTGTCATAACTGTTGTGAGGAATATAATGTCCGTGTTCAAGATATAGACGATTCCTATGTAGGAATGAAGTATATACCTCGGAGGAGTTGACAGAGCTAGTCTAATCACTTTATGTCGAAATAGGGAGGTTGAAATCTGAAGAAAGCGCAGAGGATATTTATGTTCATGAGACAGATGTTTTGGCCACTCCTGCTTATGCTGAAGAACTGATTTCAAATATTCACCAAGAACAACCATGTCTTGATGAATATCCCAACGAAGATGATGAAGGGAAGAGATTTTCCATGATTCTCGTTTATGGTGACTGTGAATCTGATGATTGCATAGCCATAGATGCATTATACTCTGTCCCTGGTGCACTTGTTGTCTCAGATTTTAAAGAAGAAATGGTTGTGGAGGAGGATTCTTCTCTCTTCCTTCAAGAGGTTTTCCTTGATGTATTTTCACCTGGGGTTGAAGAGAAGAATCATGAGATTGCTCATTTTTCTTTGCAAAATAAAGGAATTATGCTCTCACACGTTTTTTATGAGTATTCAAATGAAGAAGAGAAGATCCCTACTTCACATTTTGTGGACTTGGGGAGTAGCCAACATGTGTATGACAACTATGGATCTAATTCTTATGTGGATATGAAGGATTTCCTAGACCATACTATAGAACCTTTTTCTTTATACATTAAGGAAGAGCATTGTGTGGAAATCAACCATCATGGGCACGCAGAAGACATTGAGCAACATGTTAAGGAGAAGCATCCATTCATTGATATACATGAACATATTTCTTTCCCTCAGCTAGAAGATGTTATCGGAGTAGGCAAAGGAGAAGTGGATCACTAGCCTGCATCAACCCTTCACTCACCTGTGCTTGTCACAGACATTCAGCCAGATGTGAGTAGCTGAAAGACAGAACATGCTTTATGTTACCAACCCAGTAAGTTTTGTCACCTGTTTTTTGACCCTATGGGGGAGTACATGCAGTTGCATTTTTTCCAGGTATCAAAGCCTCCAAATTTTATCTTTCTTTCAGCACTAGAAGGAAAGCTCAAAGATGTAATTGATTTGTTGTCACGGTTTCATTATTTATTATTTATTATTGATCAGTGACAGAGTGATTAATTTTTCAGTTAGGAGGTTACTTGAATGGCTCTGGTGTAAGTTTAATTTCACCTAGCACTTTGTAAAACGTCAGTTAGCTTAGGCTTTGTACATGAATAAGCTCCTTCTAGAGCATGTGTGTTTGTTTTCCTTTTATAAGTAGAATAGTGTACATGTCAGCCTTCAACGAAATGTTTTGAGCCAGACTCCATAACCCAACAACAAAGGCACTGGAACTACTTGTTCTTGGCATCTCGCAAGGAGCATGCCATCCCTTGTGGAGCCAAATGTTATCACATAACGTTGTCAAGGGTCGCAGGCCACAACCATGAGTGCAAAGAAAAGCACTCAGAGCGACTCATTATTGACTCAAATCAAGCAAATAGACAAGTTCATCTTCCAATGGCTAAGATCCCAGGAGGGAGGATTTCAGATCGACGATTCGCGGGTGTTCGAAATCCAACAGTTGCTCGAAGTTTAGCACCGGGGCTAAAGACCGAGATCAAAGGTCGAGCAAGGTTTTAATCTGGGTTGTCCAATCACAGAGGGTTGTGGGCCATTGATATGACGTTGGAAAAGTTTGGAGAATCGGGAGAGGGAGAGGGAAGGTAAGCTAACTTCCGACCTCACAAAACAAGAAGTCCCGAAACATTCGGAAGTTGGCCCCCAAGTCATAGAAGATGTCACATCGGGGGGGGCATAGGAAGGGAGCTAGCGCTCGCTAGGCTCCAGCTCGGGAGTTTGAGAATCAGGAGAATCGAGAGTGGCTCACATCAAAGCACTTAAAATGTGAAGTCCCAAAGCGCCTTTTGGGTATGCGACAGGTCGTGGGCCGAGGTTGTATGAAGGATGGAGTGATGGAGAGGAGTTGCACCAAAGGCTGAAAGTGCCCGTATTGGTCACAGAAGAAGATCTGTTTGGCCTTGAGGCGTTGGGATTAACTCAAAGAAGTCATGGGCACCGCCTGGAATATTCATGGGTGTCAGGCCTCGTCTCGATCCTGATAAAGGTATTTAATGGAAATAGGGGTGGTGGTTGAGACCTCTTCTCACCCCATAAATGGAAAGCGGGTTGAGTACGACCGTGAGTGTAGATTGGCAATCCAAATTTTCCTTCTGGATGGATTTTCTTGCAAAACACATAACTGAGGAAAGTTCGCGTCTGAAATAATAAGTCCTACACAGTCTGACAGAGAAGGCACCGAATGAAGGCTTTACATGTAGAGGTATGATCACACCCCTGGTGGTTGCATCATTTCTAAGTATATATAGGCAGTTTTAGTATTTTGTTAAGGTCGAATGATTGAGCTAGGCTCCCTGCTATTGTAATATTTTGATGAAGAACATGGGTTCTCTGGTTATGTACTTGATTTGAGACTTCTTGATTAATCTAAGTCAGTTTTCTTTCCCCATCTTATTTGCCTCTGATACTGAGAGAGTTCATGAATGATTGATTCACATGAATTTTTGTAACTGTATTATGATGAATGTTTGATTATAGTGTTGTTATAATTTCTTTCATTTTCTTTGAGATTTGAATTCAAGAGGATCTTGTGTTCAAGTTTTTCCTCCTTAGGCTGTTGGAAGACCTTATGTCCACGACAGAACTCTACACTCTCCTCACCAAATTCTTCCCTCTATTCACCCTTACTCCAACTTACTGACTGAAGTTGATTCCAGACCTCAATTGCTTGTGCATGATATTCCATATTTCTAAGTTAGAACGTTATTATCATTGAGTTTTCTCTGTTTGACCTCTTAAAACTCAATTACACTCACATAAATTGATGGGTATTGGACTTACCTTCTATGCAATCTGAAGGTGATTTCTAGTGCTAACAGACCCCACCTAATTAGCGATTGGAAGATGTTGGAAAAGTTGTTAACCATCATATGGCTTAAAGGATCCTGAGTGAACCTGGACCATTGAACACGTTGATGTTTTTCCATTGGATCTATTGGATCACGAGAGGGATCCTTATATTTACCTTGCCAATTGGTAAATCCGTGAAGATCCCAACCATTGGATGAGTTCCATTGGATCTGTTGGAAGTGAGGCGGTCGAAAAGAAACAATCGGGTGGAAATAGTTAGGGTCGCATGACCTGCATCCCGAACGAGGAAGGCCCGACTGTTATCAATGATCAACTAATATGCATCCGAGTAAACCAGAACCGTTGATATTGGTAAGTCCAAATTCGGTTGTGTAGAATTTTTTCCGTCGAGGGATTTCCATAGCTTGTAATATGGATTGTGTTGTGTTTGGGGACACATCACCACCACACTAACACACATCTTCCATGTACATTCATGCAGGTGACGTGGAGAAGTCCACGTGGTAGCCACGTCGGACCGATGACATGGTGAAAGGAAAAGTCATAGGGCTTTGGAGGGTCATTTGTATTAGCCTAGAACCCGATTTTTTATTGTGAGGATAGCCAATTGAAATCTATAGGTGAGTAGGTTTCCATTCTTGTGATTAAGACCTGAGAAAATAGTCACATATGGAAGATAAAATTTGAAATCCCACCAACCTAAGTATGTTTAGGGGGTCAAGTGTGTTACATACACACATATATAGAAACTTTCAAGTAAGCTACAATGATCCACATGAACATGCATGCAACTTGTAGATGAAGCAAATACTAAGATTAACACTTATTAGACCAACACCCTCTAGAAATGTCCTTATGCTTTGTCTCTCCTGGAATTTCTTCCTTAATGTTAAACTTCAAGAGAATGTTTACTATTTGGTACATCACTACAATATGTGTATGTGGTAGGTGATGAATGAATTGAGTTTGACCTTGCATAATTCCTTATAGAACTAGAACTCTTAAATAATGATGAATATGCACTGGTGTTTGATGCTTTATAGATATCTTAGACTTAATGTGAAAAGTAGATGGTAGCTAACTCTACGATGGATACCTCATTATGGAATTTTTGATAGAATTTGTTTTACAGTATCATGTATAGAATCATTTAGAATCATTGAACCTAGGATGTTCTTAGATCACTAATGCCTTAATGGGGGAATAGGCTAAGAAGATACAAGGATGGAGGTTGAGTAGTGGAAAGTGGTACAATGTAGGGTTTAGTCGCCATCTACCCATGTTCAAATCCTATGCAGGGTGACCCTAACAATACCATGTGTGTAAACATGTACATATGAGGCCCATTGCATGATTCTTTGTTTGATTGCATGAGCAATTAGAAACACACACAAAATTTTGTATTACAACAAAGTTTTGATACATAAGTTAGGTAGAAATAAGTAAGAATATTGTGTGAAGTGAAATAGGCTTGGGAAAAATTGAGCATATAGAATAAATACAAACTAAGAAAGATAAAGGTTAGAAATTATGAATGGTTGTGAATGTGAATGGAAAATATAAGCTAAATGCTTGTGAGGATAGCAAAGTTGAAGATGGACCAATGGAACTAGTTACTTGTCTTGAGGTAAATTAGAAAACTTTTGAACTAGTAGGTGCAAGAATTGATACTATTAAACTAGATTTGAGGGCACTAAAATAGTTCAAAATGTCAGAGCCTTATATTATTGTTTTTTAATATGGATAATATTAGATTTAAATATTAATATACACTTTGTTTTAAAAAGTGTCTTTTTTCTCAATTAGTTAGTTATTATGGTTTATCATTGTGATTTTTATTCTTATTGATTATTTTATTTTATACATTTCACTTAAAGCACTAGTTAATGTCAATGGGGTTATGGTTCAACGACAAACATAGTGGTGTGTTAGGGCACCCACCAAAGTTCAATTTCCTAAGCATGAATAAGTGGTCAAGGCTAGTTGTCAATTGAGTGTAGCTTGAGTGATTGAAAGGAAAAGTTGTTACGCTCCCCACCCAAATTCAAATCCCACTATGGGAGAGGGGTGTAGAGTTAAATGATTGTCCAAAATGTTATTATGTTTTTTTTCTAAGAACTTATTTTAATGGTTGCATGTAAATCATGGTATCTTTAAAGAAAATCATGAAAAATATAAAACTGAAAATGAAAAGATACATATAAATCATACAATTTCAATTTTACAGCTTCACAATTTGATGTTAGAAAAACAAAAACGCGAAGCAATAAAATAAAATAAAATAAATATGGAAATAAAACACAAAAGATACACAATAAAATAGAGACACAGATATACGTGGTTCACCCAGTGTGGGCTACGTCCACCAGAGAAATTTCCAGGTCCTTCATTTATTATTATCCAACAAAATGAAGGGATACAACCTACAACATACTCGTTGTAACTTCCTCTTCTTTCTCTCACATTATCCTCTCTCAGAATACAATATTCACATAGACGCAATACATTTCCCTCATAAAAGAGGGTTGCCTTCTAGGGAAAAAAACCCTAACATAACTTCTACCATTATATCTGCGACCTTATAATGAATGGTCCAGATTTACAATGAAATTACCATATACATTTACAAGGAAAATTTTTCTTCAAG
>SNQJ01S0003066.1:116359-144622 GCA_010110895.2 Picea sitchensis
TATTTGGATGATTTGAATTACATTATCGCAAAATTCAAACACATGAATTACATGACTTAGCATCATTCCAAGGGCTTGCACAACAACAATGTGAGCTTCTGGATTGGCAAAGCAGCATTTGTACTTCACAAACCACCCATGTATCACAATGGTTGTCAATTTGTGATTATTATACACGTTTTTTTTTCTTGTTTGTTTATAGAGAAAATGTGTTAGTGATGGCCGGTTGTTTAAATACGTATAACTTAAGCAACTTGTAGAGGAATGGAATTACTATTTTTCTGATTCAAAAAACATTGCTAAATACAACAGAATCTAAAATATAGCTGTCAAGAAGTGGACAGTCACAATACAATTTGCAAGAGTTTCCTAACATCAAGGTTATTTTAACAGGAGTACTAGTTTGTAGTAAGTACTTGTTTATGGAAATATTTTAAATTTTCAACATTTATGCTATTTATCTATAATAAATATACGTTAAATTCTATTTTAAATTCCATACCCAAGATACTTTGGAGATTCTATGGAGTACAAAAGCGATCCTTGCTTTGATTTTCAATATTCCAAGATGATATGGCAAAATAATTGTTAATATTCTAAAAGTAACAACATGGTAGCAAAATGTTAAATCTAAAGGCTGAAATTATTAAAATTGAAAATGTGAAGGCTCAAACTAGCATTGTCATAAAGGGAACCAACTATGGAGAGGCAGAGACGGTGAGAAAATATATTAATTGGAAAATGATCAAATATGAGTTTAAAAGTTTATGTAACACTCTTATGTGGGTCTTCAATAAACGATCTCCCTTGAACTCGTTTGGTGACTTTATAAAATATTCTTTCTTTGGCACAAGCTTTATATCTAAATATTTTGATTTAAAATCTTTATAAGTTTTAATAGATTTCAAATACTGATTTTTTTTATGCATCAAATGTTGGTTGTGGACCTTGATTATTTTCTTGATTCAGAGTTCTTTGTTTTCAGTCGTGTTTATACTTTATGAAGACTTTACACTCGAGAAGAATGTACACTCTTCCATGCGGGGGAGTGTATGGGGGTTACCCCCTTGTGGAGTCCGAGGGCAAGCGGACCCCCGACGAGAGTTCGAGAGAGAAAGTTCTCCGATGGGGGTTTGGGGGCGAAGCCCTAAAGGAAAAATTTCCTTGTAAATGTATATTGTAATTTCATTGTAAATCTGGATAGTAGAAATTATGTTAGGTTTTTTGCCCTAGAAGGAAACCCTCTTTTATGAGAGAAATGTATTGCGGCTATGTGAATATTGTGAATATTGTATTATGAGAGAGGAGACTGTGAAAGAAAGAAGAGGAAGTTACAGTGGTTATGTTGTAGGTTGTATCCCTTCATTTTGCTGGATAATAATAAATGAAGGACCTGGCAATTTCTCTGGTGGACGTAGCCCACATTAGGTGAACCACGCATATCTGTGTCTCTATTGTATTGTGTATCTTCTGTGTTTTATTTCCACATTTATTTTATTTTATTATATTACTCCGCGATCCTGTTTTTCTAACAAGTGGTATCAGAGAGAAAGGTGACTCGCAGGAAAAGAGGGTTCATGGTTCGAGTAAGAGCAATGGCGAAAGATGAAAAGTTTAGGGTCTATAAATTTAATGACCAAAACTACCAGTTACGGAAGATGCAGATGGAACATTGTTTATATCAGAAGGAGAGATTCCTACCATTGGGTGGAATAACAAAGAAGCCGACGACCATGAAGGATGAAGAATGAGAGATTCTTGACAGAAAGGCTCTAGGAATGATATGGTTGAGCCTGACAACGTCGGTGACTTTCAATATTTCGAAAGAAAATACAACAAAGGAGTTGATTGACGCATTGACTAAATTGTATGAAAAACCCTTGACGTCCAATAAGGTATTTCTAATGAAGAGATTATTTAATATGAAGATGTCAGAAGGTGGGTTTGTTGCACATCATTTAAATGAATTTAATACGGTTACTAATCAGCTAAGTTCTGTAAAAGTGGACTTTGATGATGAGGTCATGGCTCTTCTAATCTTGTGCTCATTGCCAGAAAGATGGAATGACTTGTTCATGGTTGTAAGTAACTCTGTCTTTGGTTCAAACACTTTAAAATTTGATGATGTTGTTGGTGTTATCCTTAGTGAGAAAATGCGATGGAAAATCACAGGTGAGACATCAGGTAATGCGTTAAACATGGAGAACAGGGGAAGAAAAAAGGATAGAGGAAAGGCCCCGGGAAACCGCGGGAATTCTAGGAAGGGCAAAGCCAAATCCAGACTGGGAAAGATAGAGTGATGGAATTTTGGGAAGAAAGGACATCTGAAGAAAGACTGCAAAGCTCCAAAGAAACAAAGAGATGGACAATAGGAGAAAAATCGAGAAGCAAATGTAACATGTGATGTGTTACAAGATGCTTTGATTCTTTCTGTAGATAATCTTTCTGAGTCTTGGGTAGTAGATTCAGGGGCTTCATTTCATGCCACACCCCATAGAAAACATTTTCTAGATTATGTTCAAGGTGATTTTGGGCAGGTTCATTTGGGTGACGATGCACCATGAAAAATTGTTGGAATGAGAAAGGTAAAAATAAAGCAAAGGAATGGAAACCAATGGCTATTGAAAGTGGTAAGACATGTTCCATATCTAAAGAAAAATTTAATTTCAAAAGGACAGTTGGCAAGTGAAAGTTGTATATCCATATTTACAGATGAGGTGTGGAAGGTCATCAATTGATCATTGGTGATAACAAAATGAGAGAAGGTAGGTACATTGTATTTATGTACTGGTCATACTGACTATTCTATCTCGTTAGCTTCTATAGGAGTGGATACGACACTCTGGCATCATCAGCTTGGACACATGAGTGAGAAGGGGATGCAAATACTTCACAAAAGAAATTTGTTACCAGATCTTAAACAAATTGATTTGGATTTTTGTGAGCATTGTGTTTATGGAAAACAAAAGAGAGTCAGATTTCTCAGAGTCAGAAAAGAAAATAAGCGTGAAAGGTTATAGCTTGTGCATACAGATGTATGGGGGCCATATCAGGTATCATCTATTGATGTCTCTCGTTATTATGTTACTTTTATTGATGATGCAACTAGAAAAACTTGAATTTATTGCATTCGACAAAAAATATGATGTTTTTTATACTTTTAAGAAATGGAAAGATTTGGTTGAGAATGAGATAGGAAAAAGGTTGAAGTATCTCAGATCAGACAATGGAGGTGAATATTGTAGCAAGGATTTTGATGATTATTGTTTATACCATGGGATTCGTAGAGATAAGATAGTTCCAGGAACACCACAAGAAAATGGTGTGTCAGAAATGATGAACATGAAAATCATGGAGCGTGCAAGGACTATGAGATTGCATGCTGGTTTTTCTTTACAGTTTTGGGAAGATGTTGTAGATACGGTTGTTTACTTAATAAACATAGGACCTTCAATCTCTTTGGATGGTGGAATTCCAGAGGAGAAATGGACAAGTAAAAAGGTAAACTATTATTTTTAGAAGACTTTTGGTTGTGAAACATTTGTTCATATTGATAAAGCAAATAGAACAAAGCTTAAGGCAAAATCCAAGAAGTGTACCTTTATTGGATACAGTGTTAATGGTTTTGGTTATCGCTTATGGGATTGTGAAAATTACAAAATCATTAGGAGTAGAGATGTCATATTCAATGAGAAGGTCATGTACAAAGATCAGTTGCAGGGAAAGATATAAGAAAAATAAAAACCAAAATACACAGTGCTTGATGAGATCATTGAAAAATAAATTCCAAAGGAACCAGAAAATCATAATGTACAACAATAGGAGCAACAAGTACCTCAAACTCCTGCAAGTGTTGTTAGAAGATCTACCAGGTTAAGTAGACCTCCTGAACGATACTCTCTTTCATTATATTATTTATTATTGATTGATTATGGTGAACCAACATGTTATGAAGATGCAATGAAGGTAGAAAACAAAAAGAAGTGGGAGCAAGGAATGAAAGAGGGAATGAATTCCCTCGTAAATAACCATACTTGAGATTTGGTTCAGTTGCCTGTAGGAAAAAGAGCATTACAAAACAAATGGGTTTACAAGTTGAAGAAAGAAGATGGAGACAAAAATTGGTACAAAACTCGACTTGTTGTAAAGGGGTTTGCACAAAAGAAATGTATAGATTTTGATGAAATATTTTCTCCTGTTGTTAAAATAACTTCAATTAGGACTATTTTAAGTCTCGTGGAAATATAAGATTTGCATCTTCAATAATTAGATGTAAAAACAACTTTTCTCCATGGGGATTTGGAGGAAGAGATTTATATGCAACAACCATAGGGGTATGAGGTCAAAGGGAAGGAGAATTTGGTATGCAGATTGAAGAAGAGTTTGTATGGCCTAAAACAAGCTCCAAGGCAGTGGTATTTGAACTTTGTCAGGTTTATGACAGAACAAGGTTATAGAAGATGTCATTTTAATCACTGTGTTTATTTTAAAAGGCTAGAAAATGGAAACTATATTATCTTGCTATTATATGTAGATTGTTGATATTATGGTAGCCGTGGGAGGTATTTACCTCTACGTGTAACCCTGACAAGAATAGAATATTCCGGGAAGAAAGAAGAAAACCTAAAGCATTACACCTAACCCTAGAAGACAAGTTGGCTCAAGGAAATAATTAATATTAAGTATTTAGCATCTAAAATGAGAAGTCTGTTAGAATATAGAAGATGGTGTGCTCGTTTTACCATTGACGATACCCTCGTCACCCAACCATAGGCCGAAGCCTCCCTCCGAGCACCTTAACCTTGACTGAGAATTCCTCTGGAAGCAAACCCTAGGCTAGATATCCAAACAAAGGGTAGCGCACCTTTCCCCAAGGTAGCGCAATACAAAAGACTGATCAGATAGTCCAAACCCTCTCCAATAGATAGTCCAAGCCAATACTGAAACTAGTTGTTGCTGCAGCTGCACCTGCAGTCCTTGTCCACACGTGCGCACCAAACTAGAGCTGCAGTGTGCACCAAAACTGGGAACTGCAATTATGAGATGCCACAAATGAGAACTGGTGCCCTATATTTATAGTGGTTCTACCAGTTTTGCTGGGGCCGAATTCTCCTTTTGGATAAGTGTCTGTTCAGTATATTATTATTATTTCTAGCCGACTTCTTCTCTTGGAGGCTAATAACCTAATATAAATTATCTTCTTGAGCCAACAAGGCTTCTAGGGTTATTATCCAACTCATTATGGTTTCTCTTGCTTCCTGGAGTCTTCTATTCTTGTCAGGTTCACACGTGGAGGTAAATACCTCTCGCAGCTACCATAATATTAACACTCCCTCCTAGCTAGAGAGGTATTTACAGGGAATGGACTTGAGCACAAAACATACCATTTACCCGGTAGCATCAATATAGTCATCTAGACTATTTTATGACTAGATTATGAGCATCACCATCACCATCAGCTGCATCATCTCTTGAAACCATACTTCATCTGAGTAATTAGATATGATGCTGGATAAGTCACTCTCACCATAGAGTGATAAGAGGAGTAAAAGCTCTGAACTGTTTTCCGTCTGGAAAATCTTTGTTCATCATTCATCTGAATGATCATTATCTCCAATAAATTTTTGATAGTCTTCAAGGCAATTGGAACAAGGATAGAACACAATTGTGTCTATCCATAGTAGTACATAACTACAATCCAAGTGGTTTACTACCACACCAAGTAGCACACAAGTACTTGATCAACAACGTAATGATTGCGAACAGTGGAACATATCCACCACAATAGTCCTCCTCTATTGTCATACAGTCTGCATAACACATCTGATAGCAATCTGCATAGAAACAATGTTATGATATAAATTGATTTGTCTGGGCCAATCTTTCACTCACATTTGTGAGCTCTGAAAGAATATTTTCCATAGTAGTCTTCATCTACTGTCATATGATCTTCATAACAAACATCTGATAGAAATATGCACAGAAACAATGTTATGATATAGATTGAATTATATGGGCCAATCTTTCACTCACATCTGTGAGCTCTGAGAGAATATCTGCCTCACGAATAGTGGAACATATCCACCACAGTAGTATATCTCTATTGTATGGAGACAAGTAGTCTCCATAACAATCATCTGATGCTATCCTGCATAGAAAAATATTATTAAAGATAAACTGAATCCTCTGGGCCAATCTTTCACTCACGTTTGTGAGATCTGAAAGAATATTTGCCCTCATCAACAATGGGATATCTGCCCTATTCTTCACAAACAAGGAAGAAGGATTGTCTCTGATTTCTGAGCCTGGACCATTTCTCACCCTGGGTCATTCTTCCCACACTAATCAAAGTGCACCCTGGACAGAATGTATAAACCCTAAGAAATGTTTGGACCATTCCCCACCATGGGTCATTCCTCCTACACTAATTAAAGTGCACCCTGGACAGAATGTATAAACCCTAAGGAATGACTGTCCCTGATTGTTGAGCCTGGACTATTCCCCACCCTGGGTTATTCCTTCGACACTAAACAAAGTGTAACCTGGAGAGAATGAGTCTGCCCTAAGGAATAACTATCCGTACCATTCCCCACCCTGGGCCATTCCTTCGACACTAAACAAAGTGTAACTTGGAGAGAATGAGTCTACCCTAAGGAATGTCTGTCCTACATCAACCTCCAAAACAGACCATTCTTCTGAACTGCTCACAACTGTGAACTTCGAAAGAATGACTTCCCGGCGAGGCAGACCATTCTACTTGACCACTACTCAGAGTGACTGCCAAGAAGAATGACTGTCCTAGACCACTCCCCATGATGATCGGTTCTAGACCACTCCCCATGTTAACCACAATGGGGAAGTCGCTATTCATGATACATCAACAATCATCATTTCCCATGTTAACTACAATGGAAGTCATTGTCCGTCAGAAATCCTTTAATCCACTTTCTGAACAGGAAAGAATTTGTTCAATCTAGACTATTTTTCAATTAATAAATAATATTTTCGTTCTCCTAACTAGAGAGTTATTTGAATCACAAAGATAAATATTTTCAAGAATATTTTCAGCATCTTCTCTTTAGCTTGGAGAATCTTCTCTTTCACCTAAGGGAGTTATTTCCTATCCCCATCATTCTCTCTAAATATGAAAAAACCTGATTTTGATAGAGGTTTCGTCAGATATCCGCTATCCGGCTCATCAGTTGGGATATATATTGGAGAACCACTTTCTCCTTTCCGGACTTCATCAGGGATAATGTAATACTTGTACTTTAGTCCGGAACACTGCGGAAGGTTTCCAAGTAGATATGGACGATAGAGTATATCATAGTTGGAGAACTGGAACATATTCATGTCGCACTTCTTCTGTCGGCCATCATGAGATGTGATCCATCAGTAGTCATCTTGATGTTATAGGAAATCTTCACCATGCTTCTCACACCGGGTAATCGGAGGTTCTGCACCAAGTTGTCTCTTCTTATCTACATATAGGATCTCTCGGTATGCCTCTGCTAGTCTTGAGATTGCTCTTCATACTTTTATTCAATTTCTCTCGAGAACATTCTTTGCATTTATCCGATGTAGAATTCCAACTCATGGATGCTGCGTGATGATATAATGACTCATGCAAGTTGATATGTCTAGTGTACTGAACAAGTAATCATCATAGTCTTCTCCTCATTTGATAGAACCTCTAGTCTTCGATCTCACAATGCTTTCATTCATAAGTCTTCCATACACCGCTCTTCATCACGACTTTTCTTCGGGGCTTGATTGTTTCTTATTGAGTCTCATCAAGTCGGGTAACTTTGGTGGACTTTGGATACAACGACCGGTTTTTTCTTTCTTTTTTGGAGTCTTCATGTTCTTCCTCACGTTCTTCCTTTAGATTTTAGGTTCATGGAGTTTTTTATGGATTCCATGCCCTAGAGATCTAATTTCTTCCTTTCATCATAGGATCACAGCTCTAGATGGACAAGGTGAATTTTGCTTTGAGGAAGTCTTCTTTATGATGAATCAATGCGGTTAGTTCTTCATGACCTACCATGGTATATATACATTTCTTAATATCTCAATGGATCATAGGGATTAGCCCTCCTAATCCTTGCTTCATGTAAGATAGCACATAATCGCATCCTCCGTCTCGATAGAGTCCATACTCTCCACCGCATCCTTATTGTCTCGCATTATATAATTGGGTCTCTCTCTGCTCAACAGAGTCCATACTTACCCTAGTTGTCGCCATAAGTCTTTCTCCAATTCCTCCTTGATGTCCGGACTTCTAAGTTTCTTCAAGGATTGATTCAAATTTTTATCTTGCGCTTCCATTATTTGCATTTCATCATCCTTTCATGTGTATTATCTAATGATATTCATTCTTATCTTGTGGTTCTTCCATAGGTATAGTTTCTGTACATATTTTGCATATTTATTTCTTAGAAGATGATATGTTCAAAGAGAAACTACAGTTATGGAAGAACAACAAAATAAGATATGTACAAGAAATAAGAAGAGTATTGTTATCCCTTTAGAAGAAGAAGTCCCTTTCATCCTTCTTAGTCTCTTTGTAGGTTCCTTTCTTAGGAACCGGATGCTTCATGTTTCTATTTCTTTTAGCTCGAGACACTGTTCCTCAGAGGACTCATTTTGATGCCAGCTTTGAAGCATTGTATTTTTGTAAAATGTCTCTTGATTTAGCTTCCTCCTTGAACCAAACTTCCTTTTGTTCCCTCCGGTTCTTTGAATCTTTCTTTGAAGGCTTGATCATCGTGATTCTATATTTTGAGAGGTTTCTCTTTGCATTGATCCTGGATTCTTCTTGAGTACAAATAAGTCCAAAGTTCTCAAATGTCGTACCTCTTCCTTGTGTTCATGCTTTATGAAAAATGCATCCCTTTGTCTCTTTGAAGACCATTGAGTACTCATGTTTACCAATTCCTTCTCCTCCTCGGGAGATGATCTCTCTTCAATAGCGCTTGTAGTTGGATCTCTTTAACTAGGGAGATCCTTACAAAGTATGATGTTATGTTGTCATCATCATTCATCTTCAAGTCAATGAGCTCATTCTTTAGACTCATAACTTGTCCAATGTTTCGACCGAGAAGAGACTTGTTAGGGCATCGTGACATCTTCTTTGATGAGTCAAGATGGAGATGGGGTATCAAGTGGTCTTTATGGAATTCACTATGATACTCATGGCATTGATGTCAACATCCTTGAACTTCCCCATAGCTGCAACGCTCCGGCCGGGTTCCTTCTCTTCTCCTTCTTCAAACTCTAGCTTCAAGACATCTTTCCTTTCACAACATCCATCACTTTATTCTTAGCAAGGATGAGATCAATCCTTGTCTTCCATGCTCCAAGTTAGAGGTTCCACTTAACTTGTTCTCGCATTCTATTAGAATTTGTCATGGCTTGTCGACCGTCAAACCCCTCGATTTGCCCAAATCCAAACTTCACGCCTTGGCCTCCTGAGAGTACCTCGTGGAGTTGCGCTGGGCTAGGGCGACCTGACCTATCCAGATTAGTTCAATATCGTCACTTAAGGTACCGACAAGAGGTTTAGGGTTTCTCATAGATCAGTTAAGGTAACCCTAGTCAGTAGTAAGCTGGAAATCAAGCCCTCGTTAGTAATTCCTACGCGCTCTCAAACGAACTCAATATCTAGCGGCTATGTTTCCTTCCAGCGTTTTAGGCTGACTGAAGGGGTGTGGGCCCATAACCTGTTAGAATATAGAAGATGGTGTGCTCGTTTTACCATTGACGATACCCTCATCACCCAACCATAGGCCAAAGCCTCCCTTCGAGCACCTTAACCTTGACTGAGAATTCCTCCGGAAGAAAACCCTAGGCTAGATAGCCAAACAAAGGGTAGTGCACCTTTCCCCAAGGATAGCGCAACACAAAATACTGATCAGATAGTCCAAACCCTCGCCAATAGATAGTCCAAGCCAATACTGAAACTAGCTACTGCTGCAGCTGCACCTGCAGTCCTCCTCCACACGTGTGCACCAAACTGGAGCTACAGTGCACACCAAAACTGGGAACTGCAATTCTGAGATGCCACAAATGAGAAATGGCGCCCTGTATTTATAGTGGTTCTACCAGTTTTGTTGGGGCCGACTTCTCCTTCTGGATAAGTTTTTGTTCAGTATATTGTTCTTATTTCTAGCCGACTTCTTCTCTTGGAGGCTAATAACCTAATATAAATTATCTTCTTGAGCCAACAAGTCTTCTAGGGTTATTAGCGAACTCATTAGGGTTTCTCTTGCTTCCTGGAGTCTTCTATTCTCATCAGGTTCACACGTGGAGGTAAATACCTCCCTCAGCTACCATAATATTAACAAAGTCGGCCCAAAGAGCTTAGGAAAACAATATAAATACAAGTAGCTATACCTCATTTTGCACCACACAGATCAAAATTTCAACTAGGAAGAAGTGCGCACTACAGAAATTGGGTAAGTGCGCAAGTCTGGGGAGCAACTGCAGTCAACAGTTGCTGCAATCTGTATTCCTGGTTTAGGCTCAGACTTTCTATTGGTTATGGTTGGAATTTCCGATCAGTCTTGGTTATGTTTATGCATTAGTCGTGGTTGGCTATTGGTTTTCTTCCAGAATCATTCTCTGTCAAGGTTAAGGTGCTCGGGGGTGGCTTCGGCCTATGGTTGGGTGACAATATTGTTATATTGTCTATGGTTAAACAAGCACATCCATTACTTTCTAACAGGTTATGGGCCCACACTATCTTCAGACAGTCTAACCGCTGGAAGATAGACTGGGAGGATTTGATCAGTTATAGTTGCAGTTGCAACCCGTTTTTGCTGCAACAATGAAACCCTAACCCTCTTATTGAGGCACCTTAAGTAAAGAGATTGACCTAATTTCTGGATAGCCTAATGCACCCTAGCCTAGCACACCTCTTGGTATTCTCAGCAATCCAAGACGTCAAGTTTGCGTTTTTTGTCAAAGTCAAAGGTTGACCAAGTCAAAGAAGTTATGACTTACTCTATGAAGTCAGAAAACAAGTTAGAAGGGGATTCTAACTTCATATTGTGGAAGACAAGGATTGACCTCATCCTTGCCAAGAATAAAGTGTTGGACATCGTGAAAGGAAAGATCATGGAACCACAATTCAAAGAAGGAAAAGAGAAGGAACCTCAGAACGTTGCAGTTATGGAGAAGTTCAAAGACAGTGACATCAATGCCATGAATATCATAGTGGACTCTATAAAATACCACTTGATACTCTACATCTCCCATATTGACTCATCTAAGAAGATGTATGATGCTCTAACAAACCTCTTCTCAGTCAAAAAAATTGGACATGTAATGAGTCTGAAGAATGAGCTCTGTGACATGAAAATGAATGATGATGACATCATAACATCATACTTTGTGAGAATATTTCAATTAAGAGATCAACTACAAGATATTGAAGAGATAATTTCAAAGAAGGAACACAAGGAAGGAGTATCCTACATTTGAAGAACTTTGGACTTGCTGTGCACAAGAAGAATCAAGGATTAGTGCAAAAGAAGCCTTAAAGTATCCTTGGTTGTCCATCCACATCCATGATCCTACGATGAAAGGAAGAAGTTGGAATCTTCAGGGCATAGAATCTATAGAAAACTCCATGGACCCAAGAGCCAAAGAGAAACATGAAGAAGAACATGAAGATTCCAAGAGAGAAAGAAAAGACAAAACAACCATTCATTATATCAAGAATCACAAGACTACCAGTTTGGTTTGAACTCACTAGAAACAATCAAGCAGAAGAAATGGAAGTTGTGATGAATAACAGTGTATGGAATACTTATGAATGGAAACATTGCGAGATCCATAACTAAAGGTTCTCCCAGATGGAGGGAGAATACTGTGATGATAGCTTGTTCCAATAACCAGACATACCTCTACCTGAGCCATTATATTCCTTGCAATATCCATGGGTTGGATTTTACATCAGATGAATGTAAGGACTGTTCTCCTCAATAGAGTAATTGAACAAATAAGCGTATGTAGAGAAACCTCAAGTTTTTGAGGTATACCAGAAAGAGACTCTTGTATGCAAATGGAAGAAGACAACTTGGTGTAGAGCCTCCAATGCACAACAAAAGCGTGGTGAAAACTTTCTATAAACAAAGATATTGTATCATAATGGTTACTCAAAAGTACAGAATGATGGATTGCTAATCCATGAAAAACACTCATGATAACAGAAGAAGTGCCACTTGGATATGTTCCAGTTTGAGCCTTTCCACGATTTCATGAGCTAGCAGGAAACAACAGATTTGAATCCAACCATGATATATTGTAATGATCAGAGCTATATGAAGCCTTCAAAGAAAACCAGTGTTACAGAAAGATCGAAGTACATTGAGATCAAGAATTACATTCTCTGTGATGAGGTCCAGAAAAGAGAAGTGGTTCTCCAATATATCTCCACATATGAGAAGATAGCAGATACTTTGGTAAAGCCTCTATCCAAGATGAAAAAGTTTGTGTACTCAAGAAACAAGCTCGAGCTCGTGGAGACGACTTCCTTATTGAAAATGGAAGAGATGACTCCCAGGTTGGGAGGGAGCACTGATGTGTTATTGATTTATGGACAGTCATTTTTTAGTTCGAAAAATGGTCCAAGATGAGCAGTTCCTTTCTAGTTCGAAAAGTGGTTTGAGATTTCCGACGAACATACATTTTCCAGTTCGGAAAATGGTCCAGATCGGACGATCATTTTCGTAATGAAAATGGTTCGATAGATTGTTGATGTACCATATACAATGATTCCCCTTGTGTTCGGTGTGGGGGAATGGTCTAGGAGAGTCTTTCTTCTTGACAATCACTCTTAGTAGTGGTCAAGAAGAATGTTCTTCCTCGCCGAGCAGTCATTCTTTTGAAGTTTACAGTTGTGAGCAGTTTCGAAGAATGGTTCGTTTTGGAGTTTGGTGTAGGACAATAATTACCTTAGGAAATGGTCCGGATAGATATTCCCTAGGGTAGACTCATTCTATCGAGGCTTCACTTTGTTAGGTGAATGGTCCAGGTTCAACAATCAGGGAAAGACATTCCCTAGGGAAAACTCATTCTCTACCAGTTGCACCTTGTTTAGTGCCGGAGGAATGGCCCAGATAGGTGAATGGTCCAGGCTCAGAAATTAGGACAATTATTCTTCTATGCTCGAGAATTATAGTCCAGTAGCTCATGGCTAATGTTTTAACTTCTGAGGGCAGATGCTCTTCCAGATCTCACAGATGTGAGTGGAAGAATGGCCCAGATAACTCAGTTTATATCATGACATTTTTTTTCTATGCAGATTGATATCAGATGATATGATTGTTATGGAGACTGTATGTATCTGGACAGTAGATGTATGCTACTGTGGTGGATGTGTTCCACTGGTTGTGACTATGTGTCACTATTTAAGTAGTAGTGGGCTACTTGGTGTGGTAGTGTACCATTAGATTGTAGTTGTGTACTACTATGGATAGACACAGTTGTGTTATATTGAATGACATTGTTTCGATTTCCATGAAGACTATCAGTAGTGTTGAAAATGATTATCAGCTAGATAGATGGTCAGTGTACTAATGGACAGACATTTTCCAGATGGAAAATGGTCCAGTACATTTATTCTTCTAGGATGTATGTTTGGATTAGAAGAATAGTCCTTGTAGCCCATGGCGTGGCTTCCAACATCTATTGGAATAATTATTCTTCTAGGACATATGCCCGGATCATAAGAATGGTTCTTATATCACTCTTTGGAGTTAGTGACCTTTTCAACATCATGCCTGATTACTCAGATGGAGTATGGTTTTGAGAGATGATGCAGTTGATGTTGTAAGATGACACTGATAGTGATGATGGTTCTCGTGATGTAATCATGAGATAGTCTATACGACTATGATGATGCTATCGGTTGAATGATATGTTTGTGCTCAAGACCATTTCCTTCAATACCTCCCTAGCTAGGAGGGAGTGTTGATATTATGGTAGTCGCGGTAGGTATTTACCTCTATGTGTAATCCTGACGAGAATAGAATATTCCAGGAATAAAGAAGAAACCCTAAAGCATTAAACCTAACCCTAGAAGACAAGTCGGTTCAAGGAAATAATTAATATTAAGTATTTGACATCCATAATGAGAAGTCAGCCTAGATAGCCTAGAAAAACAATATAAATACAAGTAGCCATACCTAATTTTTCACCACACAGATCAAAATTTCAGCTGGGAAGAAGTACGCACTATAGAAACTGGGCAAGTGCGCAAGTCTGGGGAGTAGTTGCAGTCGACAGTTTCCGCAATCTGTATTCCTGGTTTAGGCTCAAACTTTCTATTGGTTATGGTTGGACTTTCTGATCAGTATTGGTTATCTTTATGCATTAGTCGTGGTTGGTTATTGGTTTACTTCCAGAATCATTCTCTATCAAGGTTAAGGTGCTTGGGGGTGGCATCGGCCTATGGTTGGGTGACAATATTTCTATATTGTCTATGGTTAAATGAGCACATCCATTACTTTCTAACATAGATGACATGCTTGTTGCAGGGTCTAATATGCATGATATAAATGTGCTCAAGAAGAAACTAGCTAATTCATTTTTTATGAAGGATTTGGGTGTTGCAAAGAAAATCCTTGGTATGAGAATAACAAGAGACAGGAAAAATCGCAAATTGATATTGTCTCAAGGTGAGTACATAGAGAAGGTGTTGGAGAGGTTCATAATGTAGAATGCAAAACCAATTAGTACACATTTGGCCAACCATTTCAAATTAACTAAGGAAATGTGTCCCAAGACACACGAGGAGATATAATACATGTCCAGGGTCCCTTATTCATCAGCAGTTGGCAGCTTGATGTATGTGATAGTTTGCACAAGACCAGATATTGCACATGGAGTGGGAGTTGTGAGCAGGTATATGAACAATCCAGGTAAAAAACATTGGGAGGTGGTAAAGTGGATTCTCAGGTATTTGAGAGGTACTACTACTAATGCATTATGTTTTGGAGGTTCGAACATTGTTCTACAAGGATATATTGATTCATATATGGCAGGTGATAACTATAGCAGGAGGAGCACCACAGGGTATGTTTTTACTATAGGTGGAATAACAATAAGTTGGATTTCGAAACTACAAAAGGTTGTTTCACTTTCAACAACAAAATCAAAGTATGTTGATTCTACAGAGGCTAGTAAAGAAATGATTTGGTTACATAGGTTTATGGAGGAATTGGGAAAGAAGCATGAGAATAACAGGTTGTACTGTGACAGTGAGAGTTACATTCATATTGCATAGAACTCATCCTTCCATTCAAAGACTAAACATATATAGCTTGGGTACCATTTCATACGATCCAACTTGGAATATGGGCATTTGAAGTTGGAAAAGATACACAATAGCCAGAATCCTGCAGACATGTTTACAAAGGGAGTAACCAGGGAGAAACTGAGTTCCTTCTCAGTTTTAGTTGGTCTTCAAGCATGAAGGTGAAGATGAGAAATTTTCCAGGTCCAAGAAGGATCATAGTCCAACATATACGACCGTGGTGGAGTTGTTGAGATCAGTCTCCAAGTGGGAGATTGTTGGTTGTAGAGCCCGATTATCTTCCTGATTCAAAGTTCTTTTTTTCCAGCCGTGTTTATACTCCATGAATACTTTACACCCCGGAACAATGTACACTCTTCCACGTGGGGGAGTTCAGAGGGGGGATTACCCCCCCTGCGGGGTCCAAGGGAAAGCAGGACCCCGACGGGGGTTCGGGGGACAGCGTTGCCCGATGGGGGTTCAAAGGCGAAGCTTTGAAGGAAAATTTTCCTTGAAAATGTATATTGTAATTTCATGGTAAATCTGGACCATTCATTATAAGGTCACAGATCTAACGATAGAGGTTATGTTAGGCTTTTTTTCCCTAGAAGGCAACCCTCTTTTATGAGGGAAATGTATTGCGGCTATGTGAATATTGTATTCTGAGAGAGGAGAATGTGAGAGAAAGAATAAGAAGTTACAACGAGTATGTTGTAGGTTGTATCCCTTCATTTTGCTAGATAATAATAAATGAAGGACCTGACAATTTCTTTGGTGGACGTAGCCCACATTGGGTGAACCACGTATATCTATGTCTCTATTGCATTATGTATCTTTTGTGTTTTATTTATGCATTTATTTTATTTTATTGCTTCGCGATTCTGTTTTTCTAACATCAAATTGTGAAGCTGTAAAATTGAAATTGTATGATTTATATGTATCTTTTCATTTTTAGTTTTATATTTTTCATTATTTTCTTTAAAGATACCATGATTTACATGCAACCATTAAAATAAGTTCTTAGAAAAAAAAAACATAATAATATTTTGGACAATCATTTAACTCTACACCCCTCTCCCATAGTGGGATTTGAATTTGGGTGGGGAGGGTAACAACTTTTCCTTTCAATCACTCAAGCTACATTCAATTGACAACTCGCCTTGACCACTTATTCATGCTTAGGAAATTGAACTTTGGTGGGTGCCCTAACACACCACTATGCTTATCATTGAACCATAACCCCATTGACATTAACTAGTGCTTTAAGTGCAATGTATAAAATAAAATAATCAATAAGAATAAAAATCACAATGATAAATCATAATAGCTAACTAATTGAGAAAAAAGACACTTTTTAAAACAAAGTGTATATTAAAATCTAAATCTAATATTATCCATATTAAAAAAAAATAATATAAGGCTCTGACATTTTGAACTATTTTAGTGCCCTCAAATCTAGTTTAATAGTATCAATTCTTGCACCTACTAGTTCAAAAGTTTTCTAATTTACCTAAGACAAGTAACTCGTTCCATTGGTCCATCTTCAACTTTCAATTGATTATCCTCAAAAGCATTAACTTATATTTTCCATTCACATTCACAACCATTCATAATTTCTAACCTTTATCTTTCTTAGTTTGTATTTATTCTATATGCTCAATTTTTCCCAAGCCTATTTCACTTCACACAAAATTGTTACTTATTTCTACCTAACTTATGTATCCAAACTTTGTTGTAATACATAATTTTGTGTGTGTTTCTAATTTATCATGCAATCGAACAAAGAATCATGCAATGGGCCTCATATGTACATGTTTCCACACATGGTATTGTTAGGGTCACCCTGCATAGGATTTGAACATGGGTAGATGGTGACTAAACCCTACATTGTACCACCTTCCACTACTCAACCTCCATCCTTGTATATTCTTAGCCTATTCCCCCATTAAGGCATTAGTGATCTAAGAACATCCTAGGTTCAATGATTCTAAATGATTCTATACATGATACTGTAAAACAAATTCTATCCAAAATTCCATAATGAGGTATCCATCGTAGAGTTAGCTACCATCTACTTTTCACATTAAGTCTATAATATCTATAAAGTATCAAACACCAGTACATATTCATCATTATTTAAGAGTTCTATATCTATAAGGAATTATGCAAGGTCAAACTCAATTCATTCATCATCTACCCCATACACATATTGTAGTGACGTACCAAATAGTAAACATTCTCTTGAAGTTTAACATTAAGGAAGAAATTCTAGGAGAGACAAAGCATAAATACATTTCTAGGGGGGGGTTGGTCTAATAAGTGTTAATCTTAGTATTTGCTTCATCTACAAGTTGCATGCATGTTCATGTGGATCATTGTAGCTTACTTGAAAGTTTCTATTTATGTGTGTATGTAACACACTTGACTCCCTAAACATACTTAGGTTGGTGGGATTTCAAAGTTTATCTTCCATATGTGACTATTTTCTTGGGTCTTAATCACAAGAATGGAAACCTGCTCACCTAGAGCTTTCAATTGGCTATCCTTACAGTAAAAAATTGGGTTCCAAGCTGATACAAATGACCCTGCAATGCCCTGTGACTTTTCCTTTCACCATGTCATCGGTTTGACATGGCTACCACGTGGACTTCTCCATGTCACCTGCATGAATGTACATGGAAGATGTCTGTTAGTGTGGTGGTGATGTGTCCCCAAACACAACACAATCCATATTACAAGCTATGGAAATCCCTCGACGGAAAAAATTCTACACAACCGAATTTGGACTTACCAATATCAACGGTTCTGGTTTACTCAGATGCATATTAGTCGATTGTTGATAACAGTCGGGCCTTCCTCGTTCGAGATGCAGGTCATGTGACCCTAACTCTTTCCAATCAATTGTTTCTTTCCGACCACCTCACCTCCAATGGATCCAATGGAACTCATCCAATGGATGGGATCTTCACGGATTTACCAATTGGCAAGGTAAATATAAGGAGCCCTCTCATGATCCGATAGATCCAATGGAAAAACATCAAGGTGTTCAATGGTCTAGGTTCACTCAGGATCCTTTAAGCCATATGATGGATAATAACTTGTCCAACATCTTCCAATCGCTAATTAGGTGGGGTATGTTAGCACTAGAAGTCACCTTTAGAATGCATAGAAGGTAAGCCCAGTACCCATCACTTTATGTGAGTGTAATTGAGTTTTAAGAGTTCAAATGGAGAAAACTCAATGATAATAACATTCTAACTCAGAAATCTGGACTAGCATGCACAAGCAATTGAGGTCTAGAATCAACTTCAGTCAGTAAGTTGGAGTAAGGGTGAATAGAGGGAAGAATTTGGTGAGGAGAGTGTAGAGGTCTGTCGTGGACATAAGGTATTCCAACATCCTAAAGAGGAAAAACTTGAACGCAAGATCCTCTTGAATTCAAATCTCAAAGAAACTGAAAGAAATTATAACAACACTATAATCAAACATTCATCATAATACAGTTACAAAAATTCATGTGAATCAGTCATTCATGAACTCTCTCAGTATTAGAGGCAAATAATATGGGTAAGAAAACTGACTTAGATTAATCAAGAAGTCTCAAATCAAGTACATAACCAGAGAATGCGTGTTCTTCATCAAAATATTACAATAGCAGGGAACCTAGCTCAACCATTCGACCTTAACAAAATACTAAAACTGCCTATATATACTCATAAATGTTTCAACCACCGGGGGCGTGATCATACCTCTGCATTTAAAGCCTTCATTCGGTGCCTGCTCTATCAGACTATGCATGCCTTCTTATGTCAGATGTGAACTCGCCTCAGTTATGTGTTTTGCAAGAAAATCTGTAAGGTAGCTAGAGAGGTAGTGGGGGGGGGCAGAGGGCCCATAGTGATAATAGTGAAGAATATTGTGATTGTACAAGCAATGATTGCTTGAGGAGTTTTATCCTTCCATAAGGACTACTTATGTGTTTTTCCTAGCAAGAAAATCAGAAGGTAGCCAGAGAGGTAGTGGGGCAGAGGGCCCATAAAGTGATAATAGTGAAGAATATTTTCATTGTAATAAGCAATGATTGTTGGAGGAGTTTTATCCTTCCATAAGGATTTCCATTATATGGTGTTACCCTACTCAAGGGTTTCTCTTTCTATTTCTTGTGTTCATATGGGTGGAATGATTTTATGGTCATTCTGGTACTATTGAAGCATATTTGCAGACTCAGGTACTTAAATAAATTGATATTGGAGTTGAAGTCATTAGAGAGTGATGCCCTCTAAGAGGCAAGTGGACATGAGAGGATTCCTTCCATACTAGGATCCATTGCATGGTGTTTCCATACCCTAAGGGTTTCCGGTAATACAAAGTGGTTTCTTCATCTTGTTTGTGGATCTATTGTATTCAATATTTGGTTCTTATATTGGTAGGATCTATTCAGTTCTTAAATAAGTGGTATCATAACACTTCTTTGGCCTGAGTTGTATAGTTCATTTTTATTTCATGCATTTTTTCTGAGCGTAAAAAGAGGTCATGACATTCCAGAGCATTTCAGTATATTTTGTGAAAATTCCAGCAAGGGTTAAAGTATCTGAGTTCCTCTCAGAAAAACACCCAAGTTAAAAACTGGCCTCAAATCTGAGTCCAAGGTCAAGATATCAGGTTTTAAAATCGGTGAAATTTCGTGGTTTTTCCTCAAGGACATGGCACGGATTTGTTTTACTTGCAGCATTTGGGATAGCTGAATTTGCTTCCAAATAAATTACAGATCTGAGTTCTTCTCACACTTCACCTAATTCTAAAAAATCAGTCAAACTGAAACTGAAGGAAGTTATGAGCATTTCCCAAGTTCAATACTTTTTAGGGTTTTTCCAAAGTCACATTTTCACAAATAAACTTTCGGGTTCATTTTGAGTTTTTCGTGATAGCCTAGACTAAAGAGTTCATAGGGTGCTCTGATGGCTATTTCGCCTCAAACCTTGAAAGAAATTCTCAATCATCTGTAAAGCCCAATTGGATGATAGATTGATGTTTTGCACAACTACTGCAACCTCACAAAGAGTCTCACAGATGGTCTCAATGATAATTTCCATAGTATTCAAGATTCATTTGATAGCGTGTAGGAGAGATTTTTTATGGAGAGTCTCATGAATGAATATAATCAAGAAAAGATATGCTTGGTATGATTTTGAGGGCGATTGTGATTATTGGTATATGGATAGTTATCATTTTGGGATGACAACCACTCCTTTCATATTTTATTTGATGATTCTAATCCACCTTCTATAGAGAACATCAAAGTCCTACATCAGGAGCTAGTTACCAACGCTCACTTCCATATATTCTATGTTGGTATTATTCATTCCAGATTCTCCTACGGTAATCTTTCCACTATGGATGGATATTCTTATTTAGACCCACATGACAAAATGATTTTAAGCATCATTTTGAGTTGGTTATTGGGTTACAAATCTTCCACGGGAGTTCACATGAGCACTTGGACATGAGACTCGGCTTACAATGGTGGTTGGACAAATTTAGCATGGTGGCTTTCCTTTCACATGGGACCTCGTCTTCCATTTCTCAACATTATGGTCACACTTATTCATGGGACACTCGTATATGGTTGTACATCAAGCGCTGAGGACAACGCTTCATGAGGGGATGGAATGTAAGCAGGCCAGAGAGGTAGTGGGGAGGCCAGAGGGCCCATAATGATAATAGCTGAAGAAGACAGGATTGTACAAGCAATGATTGTTTGAGGAGTTTCCGAACCTTCCATAAGGATTAATATGGTGTTACCCTACCTCAAGGGTTTTCTATTTCTTGTGTTCATGTTATGGTGAATGATTTATGGTTTATTCTTGGTATTATTGAAGTATATTTGCAGATCTGGTATAGGTACTTAACAAAATCTGTCCAGAAGGAAAATTTGGATTGCCAATCTGCACTCATGGTCGTACTCATCCTACTTTCCATTTATGGGGTGAGAAGAGGTCTCAACCACCACCCCTATTTCCATTAAATACCTTTATCAGGATTGGGATGAGGCCTGACACCCATGAATGTTCCAGGTGGTGCCCACGACTTCTTCGAGTCAATCCCGACGCCTCAAGGCCACAAAGATCTTTTTATGTGACCAATACGGGCGCTTTCGGCCTTTGGTGAAACTCCTCTCCATCGCTCCATCCTTCATACGACCTCGGCCCATGACCTCTCGCTTACCCAAAAGGCGCTTCGGGACTTCACATTTCAGGTGCTTTGATGTGAGCCACTCTCGATTCTCTTGATTCTCGAACTCTCGAGCTGGAGCCTAGTGAGTGCTAGCTCCCTTCCTATGCCCCCCCCCGATGTGACATCCGCTATGACCCGGGGCCCAACTTCTGAATGTTTCGGGACTTCGTGTTTTGTGAGGTCGGAAGTTAGCTTACCTTCCCTCTCCCTCTCCCGATTCTCCAAACTTTTCCAACGTCATATCAATGACCCACGACCCTATACGATTGGACAGTCCATATTAAAACCTTTCTCAAACTTTGATCTCGGTCTTTATTCCCGATGCTAAACTTCGAGCAACTATTGGATTCTGAACACCCGCGAATCCTCGATCTGAAATCCTCTTGGGATCTCAGCCATTGGAAGCTGAACTCGTCTATTTTCTTGATTTGGGTCAAGAATGAGTTGCTCTGAGTGATTTTCTTTGTGCTCATGGCTGCAGCCTGCGACCCTTGACAATGTTATGTGATAACATTTGGCTCCATAGGGTATGGCATGCTCCCTGCGAGCTACCAAGAACAAGTAGTTCCAATGCCTTTGTTGTTGGGTTATGGAGTCTGGCTCAAAACATTTCGTTGAAGGCTAACATGTACACTATTCTACTTATAAAAGGAAAACAAACACACATGCTCAAGAAGGAGCTTATTCATGTACAAAGCCTAAGCTAACTAACTTTTTACAAAGTGCTAGGTGAAAGTAAACTTCCACCAAAGCCATTCAAGTAACCTCCTAACTGAAAAATTAATCCCTCTGTCATTGATCAATAATAAATAATGAAACTGTGACAACAAATCAATTACATCTTTGAGCTTTCCTTCTAGTGCTGAAAGCAAGATAAAATTCGGAGGCTTCGATACCTGGAAGAAATGCAACTCCATGTACTCCCCCATAGGGTCAGAAAACAGGTGAAAAAACTTACTGGGTTGGTAACATAAAGCATGTTCTGTCTTTCAGTTGCCTAGATATGGCTGAATGTCTATGACAAGCATAGGTGAGTGAAGGGTTGATGCAGGTTGGTGATCCACTTCTCATTTGTCTACTCCGATAACATCTGCTAGATGAGGGCAAGAAATATTTTCATGTATATCAATGAATGAATGCTTCTCCTTAACATGTTGCTCAGTGTCTTCTGCGGGCCCAAGATGGTTGATTTCCACACAATGCTCTTCCTTAATGTATAAAGGAAAAGGTTCTATAGTATGGTCTGGGAAATCCTTCATATCCACATAAGAATTAGATCCATAGCTATCATAAACATGTTGGCTGCTCCCCAAGTCAACAAAATGTGAAGTAGGGATCTACTCTTCTTCATCTGAATACTCATAAAAAATGGGTGAGCGCATGATTCCTTTATTTTGCAAAGAAAAATGAGCAATCTCGTGATTCTTCTCTTCAACCCCAGGTGAAAACACATCAAGGGAAACCTCTTGAAGGAAGAGAGAAGAATCCTCCTCCACAACCATTTCTTCTTTAAAATCCGAGACAACAAGTGCACCAGGGGCAGAGTATAATGCATCTATGGCTATGCAATCATCAAATTCACAGTCACCATAAACGTGAATCATGGAAAAACTCTTCCCTTCATCATCTTCGTTGGGATATTCATCAAGACATGGTTGTTCTTGGTGAATATTTGAAATCAGTTCTTCATCATAAGAAGGAGTGGCCAAAACATCTGTCTCATGAAGATAAATAGCGTCTGCGCTTTCTTCATATTTCAACCTCTCTATTCGGTAGAAAGTGATTTGACCAACTCTGTCAACTCCTTTGAGGTATATCCTTCATTCTCACAACCTACATAGGAATCGGTTATATCCTAAACACAGTCGTTATATTCCTCACAACAGTTATGACAAATTAACTCAGAGGGATAAAACTTTTGACAGTGCCTACTAAAAACCGCATGAAACTGCTCCAGGGAGGAGATGCTAGAAGGGTGTAAGAAGTGATACCACTCACGAGCATATCCCGCTAACGAGACCATGAACATCTTAAATAATACATCCTCATGATGTATTTCCCATTGATTCATGAGTTCATGAAACTCACAGAGGTGATTGGCAGGGTTGTCATCTGTATGTTCTCTAAATATGGGAAAAAAATCACCACATTCATCCATAATAGGAACAACATTTGGAAAACTAGGAACATAGGAGAAATTGAAAGGATCATACCTTCGAGCCAAGATTCTGTCAATTTCAAACAAGTGGAGTCGTCGATTGATTTCGGAACAATGGAGTCACCATTGGATTCTTTAATCGTGGAGTCGCCAGGTGAATGATATGCAGTCTGAATGTGTCTGGTCTTTGTTCACCATCAAAAACCAGATCTGATCGTTTTCGTTCTCCCAAGGAAATGTATTCAATTCATTCCCTGAAAACGGGGCCAGAAATGTTAGCACTAGAAGTCACCTTCAAATTGCATAGAAGGTAAGCCCAATACCCATCAGTTTATGTGAGTGTAAATGACTTTTAAGAGGTCAAACAAAGAAAACTCAATGATAATAATATTCTAACTCAGAAATCTGGACTAGCATGCACAAGCAATTGAGGTCTAGAGTCAACTTCAGTCAGTAAGTTGGAGTAAGGGTGAATAGAGGGAAGAATTTGGTGAGGAGAGTGTAGAGGTTTTCCGTGGACATCAAGTCTTCTAGCATCCTAAGGAGGAAAAAATTGAATGAAAGATCCTCTTGAATTCAAATCTCAAAGAAACTGAAATAAATTATAACAACACTATAATCAAACATTCATCATAATACATTTACAACAATTCATGTGAACCAGCCATTCATGAACTCTCTCAGTATCAGAGGAAAATAAGATGGGGTAAGAAAAATGACTTAGATTAATCAAGAAGTCTCAAATCAAGTACATAACCAGAGAACCAGTGTTCTTCATCAAAATATTACAATAGCAGGGGGAATAGCTCAACCATTCGACCTTAACAAAATACTAAAACTGCTTATATATACTTAGAAATGTTGCAACCATCGAGAGTGTGATCAGACCTCTACATTTAAAGCCTGCAGTCAGTGCCTTCTCTATCAAACTGTGCAGGCCTTCTCATGTCAGACACGAGCTCGCCTCAATTATGTGTTTTGTAGGAAAATCCATCCAGAAGGAAACTTTGGATTTCCAATCTACACTCACGACCGTCCTCAGCCAGCTTTCCATTTATGGGGTGAGAAGAGGTCTCAACCACCACCCCCATTTCCATTAACTACCTTTATCGGGATTGGGACGAGGCCTAACACCCATGAATGTTCCAGGCGGTGCCCACGACTTCTTCGAGTCAATCCTGATGCCTCGAGGCCACACAGATCTTCTTCTGTGACCAATACGGGTGATTTCATCCTTTGGCACAACTCCTCTCCATCGCTCCATCCTTCATAAGACCTCGGGCCACAACCTGACACTTACCCAAAAGGCGCTTTGGAACTTCATGTTTCGGGTGCTTTGATGTGATCCACTCCCATCTCTCCTAATTCCTGAATTTTCAAACTGGAGCCTAGCGAGTGCTAGCTCCTTTCCTATGCGCCCCCCCCAATGTGACCTATGCTTTGACCTGGGGCCCAACTTTCGAATGTTTCGGGACTTTGTGTTTCACGAGGTCGAAAATTATCTTACCTTCCCTCTCCCTCTCCCAATTCTTCGAACTTTTCCAGTGTTAGATCAACGGCCCATGATCCTCTGTGATCGGATGGTCCATATTAAAACATTCTTTGACCTTTGATCTCGGTCTTTAGCCTCGATGCTAAACTTCGAGCAACTGTTGGATTCTGAACACCCACGAACTGCCGATCTGAACTCCTCTTGGGGTCTCAACCATTGGAAGTTGAACTCGTCTGTTTGCTTGATTCGAGTCAAGAACGAGTCACTCTAAGTGTTGTTCTTTGCGCTCATGGCTGCGACATGCGACCCTTGAAAAATTTATGTGATAACTGGGTCCATCGTAGCATCTATGGATCAGATTTTTTTTTTGGTTGAATCGATATAAAATCAATGGCCCATATTCACTTAGGCTCTCACTATCGAGAAATACTGCCTCCCAAGACCTTAAGTATTTTCTCGAACAGTTCCTTTTGAACTAGGGTCTCTAACAAATCTGACAATCATCATACTCCCACATGCAACGGTCAAGGTTTCCTCAAGATATCATATCTGCTCGATAGTTAATAGGGTTACTTATCTTTAATAGGGTCTCTCTGAGGTTGGACCCATGGTGAGATCAATGGCTTAGATCTCATAGGCTAGGCCTCATTGCAGATCTATGAATCTAGTCCATTCAGACTTTATCCTTCGATATTTTCTCCATCGAAAGCACCTACAATGTGATTCTCAACGATTTTTTTGAACACCGCATCCCAACAAACCTAGAGAGATGGTATAGAATGAGACCTATGGTCTAGATCCACTCGATTTGGCCTCTCATTACATCAACAACTCTCTTCAACTTGGGATATCTCCATCGAAAAGTTTATCCTGAAAATGCTTGTGGATTCTTCCAAACGACTCTCTTTCTGAAGGGATTTCTATGACACTCAAATCTTTGACGAACAGTCGATATCAAGCCTCAATGTTGAATCTACGGATTATATTTCTTCAAAGTTTTTAGGTACGAAACTCTAATAAGGGTACAGGTCGCTTCCAGGCGAATAAAATCTTCATCTTCCCTGTACAGTATACAAGGATTTATCCCCAGGCTTCTCAGATATTTGACCCACATCCTGAGTACTCAGGTTCCACCTAATAGCCCCAAAGTGAAGATTTTCTAATCCTGCAAACTTTCCATTCAAAGTCTTGGGAAAAAACACAGGGTTTTAGGCCTCATTAACCATGCATCCTATACATGTTATCCATAGGTAATCAACGAGTGTGGAAAGGGTCTCAATAGATGAATGAGTTCATATTTTAGCATTCATTCAGCATATTAAATCTTCATTCAAGAAAAAAAATGCAAGGAAAAATATTCATAATCAGATAATCACCAAATACATTTAGAAACACTTATATGTTTCAGATCAAACTCCAACCTGCCAATTGACTGAGGGTGAATGCCTCTCCATCCAACCATAGGATCTGTTGTACCTTTTCTTTCTATAGCAAGCCACCCTTTTTTCAGGACATGATACCACCAAGGAAATCTCATAAGTTGGCTCTTACGTTAATGGTTTGAACGTGAAGGTTACTCTTCTTCACCAATTGGCAACAAAAGAATCCCCTCTTCCCACTAATTCCAGGTCCACCACGAGCTTACCAGGTGCCTTCCCAGCTGGATTTCATCTGCACAAGGGAGTCCCTTCACTATTACACAGTCCCTCAATGCCCTCCCCTTACCAGTTTTGATTTCTTTCCAACAAGCATCAACTCGCGAACCACTTTGCTCCAGTCCAGGAACAAGTGTTCTCTATTCCAAATCGACCACATGTTCCTTGGGTAAGATTCCTATTTTCCTCACAGGAAATTCATAGTCCTTCTCTACTTTGTTCATGTGTGCGCTCTGTGCACGTTGGCATGCACACTTTTCTCTACTATTGTTGTTGAGCTCTTCCTCCTTCAGAATCCATGCCTACTCTTCTTTCCTTTTCCCAATATGGAGCATTCCTCTACCTTGAGTTCCTTAGCTTGCTTTTGTCAGAAGCAGCCTTGAGGGTCAAGCTCCAAAATTGAAGGGGCACCATAGTACTCATGGTCGAGAACTTCATTCGATCCAACCATTCTTCCATGTACACTAATGAAGGCATACATAACTGCCCCAACTACTGGGACTGATTTCCATTAACCAAATTTCTTATGAATAGGGAAAGACATGGTACTTGAGGCAAATTTGGCCATTCAAAGTTATTCAAGTGGAGTTTAGATTTCTTAGGTAATTAAGATAGTTCCCAGTTCCTCCTCACCAATTCCCACTTGTGGTACTGTGGCCAGTATTGCAAGGCTTCGCCTTCAGTCAGCTGGTTGGAAATTTTCATTAAACATAAAACACAATTACAGTGTTCATCAATCATGGTCATGAAGTCTTAATTATAATTACATACTTGGAGGAAAACAAGGTGTTACAATGTACACATGTAAAGTGATGTCCATAAGGCTTAGGAAAAGTATCAACACATGCAACTTTGTATTCCCACCAAATAATTGATGATTAGGACTGTGAAGTGCATGGTATATTTTTATTTCAAAATATTGTTTCCTCTGGGCTAATCATTTTCTCTATAAATTATAGAAAACCACAAATAAACATGTCTAGATCTCTATAAGATGTAAAAAAAGAATGAAAATGGTTTTATTGGAATTTGGAAACAGACATAATGTGTTGAACATGTTCTTGATTTTGTTTGAAATCAATGTTTATTGTTTAATTAAGGGCTTTATAAGATCACAACTCACTTCTAGGAGTTAGAATTGCTAATATTGTTATGAAGTTTGGAATTGGTACATATAATACCTTGGATTATGCTCTACAAGGATTTGATCATGTTTGGGTACTACACAAGAAAGTGGTAATGCAGTTTGTTCATATTCCATAAAAATTGTATTTCTAAAGTATATTAGAATGCATGTGCACTTTCCATTTCAAACATAAAAATATAGTGTACTACTAATTATTACTTCAAACAATGAACTCAAATATTTTAAATTTATTTGAATTGTTTGAATTTTTCAATATAGATAGATATATAAATAGAT
>SNQJ01S0003066.1:145575-206965 GCA_010110895.2 Picea sitchensis
TTTAGGGTTATTGTTGTATTACTAAAAACACATAATTTAATAATAAAATTATTTAACAAAAATGTCATTTCTTTTAAAGGTAGCAGCAATGAGAAAAGACTTGTTTGTAAGGAAGATGAAAGCATTCAACATGAAATCATAGCCTTCATCCACTCTTTGTGCTTGATCAATAACATTGTATTTGAATGGCCACTTATTTTAGAGTATATTGGTTGCAGATCGTGTGCCAAATTGCTTAATGATTTGTGACATTTTTCCAGCTTTTCACTCATGGTGATGGGTTGAATGCTTTCTTTAAGATAGCCAATTCGTTCCGCAAGATATTAAAAATGATATTCAAGCAAAACATTTCAAATATTACAATAAGCTAGCGAAAACTAGAGTCCCATCCATGATGTTTATATGAAGAGTACCACTGAAACTACTTGCAATTGATGTGGGATGGTGTTATATGAAAAGTACTATTAAACTACTTGAAAAGTACTACTGAAACTACTTGCAATTGGTGTGGGATGATGTTTATATGAAGAGTACAATTAAAACTAATTCCAATTGGTGTGACGTACAACTCATTGAACTATAAGAGTTCATGACAAGATAAAGGCTCTATTAGATCTTTCTACCATGTGATCATGGTTGTGTACTATCCACTTAATCCTAAGGAATTGATGTGTTGTACACTTTTTGCCAAAATACTTATTGATTTGTGATATTTTTCATCATTTCACTTATGGTGATGTGTTGAATACTTTTCATTAAGATGCCATTTTGTAGAACAAAATTTTAAAAATTATATTCAAGTAAAACCTTTCAATTACTACAATAAATTAATGAACACTTGGAGTCCATCCATGGTGTTTATTTGAAAAGTACTACTAAAACTACTTGCAATTGGTGTGACGTACACATCTTTGCAACTATAAGGGTTCATGAAAAGATAAAGGGTCTCTATTAGATATTTTTGAACTATGTGATCATGGTGGTGTACTATCCACTCAATCCCAAGGAATTATAAGGATCCATGAAAAGATAAAGGGGCTTTATTATATAATTTTGAAATATGTGATCATGGTGGTGTACTATCCTCTCAATCCTAAGGAATTGTGCTTCTCCTCTACACCTTAATCCTAAGGAATTGTGCTTCTCCTCTACACCTTAACTCTAGACAAACATTTTTATTTTCTTAGAACATATCCATTTAGAAAAAATCATTAAAATTCACTACATCATAGTTTCCACTCTTATTGGACTTTGGTTTTCATTTTGGCTATTGATTTCAATGTTCCATCACGAGGCTTTGTGTGTTGGGTCTTGAATTTCATATTATTATAACATATAATTTTTACTATTTTACAAAGATTGTAGTGCTTGTATACATTTTGTCACTCTTATTAGACATTGATTTTCATTCTGGCTACTGATTTTAATGTTCCACCACGAGATCTTGTGTGTTGTGTCTTGAATTTCATATTATTATAACATATAGTTTTTACTATTTTACAAATATTGTAGTGCTTGCATACATTTTGTAACATTATGATATGTTAGTATCCAACTAAATTCATCATCTTATATTTTACAAAGATTGTAGTGCTTGTTTACATTTTCTAACATTATGATAGGTTAGTATCCAACTAAATTCATTATCTAATAACTAGGTGAATGTATAGTGTGTGTTTTGTGAATGGGTATGGATGCATAAACAATTATCTTTCACCATACTTTTTTAGGTTTCTTAAATAATTTTTTCTTTCAATATGAATTTCAGTTAAATTACTAACCAATCTCCTTGTGAAAAAGTGTTTGTTTTTTTTTTGTTTTTTTTTACCTTAATTAATCTATTAATACAAAGTTGTAATCCATATATGGGTTTCATGCCAAATATGATATAATGAAAGGAGTACATTGAGTTTTTTTGGTTTGTCTTGGATATATGTGATTTTGGATATCTATGCACATGCTTCTAATGGGTGGTTCTTCTTGATGTTGATGATTGATCTCTATAGGTTCTCACACAAACCTTGTTGTACCATTTAGAATATTTTTAGCTAGGAAGGTGTTCTCACCAAGAGTTTTTTGGTACATGATTGCTTGGTGTTTGGGGGCTATTTGTGGAGTATGACTGGTAAAAATGTTTTGAAAATCTTATTATGATAGTCATGTGGGTGTCTCTAATGTTGTTGCTACTAGTTACATTAAAGGAATGCGATTTGAGGCATAAAACATTGATACCTTTATACTAGTCTAGAATGTTTTCTCATCTATGGATCCCAAGCATGATGCTTCATGACTATCATCTCCATTAGTAGTAGGCCATTTTTTATCTTTGAGAAAGTGGATATTTGTAATCTAAGAGACAAGATTATTGATTTTTTCTTTTACAACATGTGTTTCCATGGCCTTAGTATTTTTCAAATGTATGCACTTTTTTAACATCTAGATGGAGTGATCATGTCTTTTAAATTTTTGAGAACTTGTAGACTAGGTGGAATTGAATCCACGTGTTCATAAATATAGTTTATTACTCAAAAGTCAAATAGATCCATTTTAGTGGCCTTTATAAAAAACAAAATATTTTTAGTTGGCTGAAGTGAGTGCTCAAACATTAAATCCATGCTCGTTAGGCTTTTGTGTTGTCACCATGATTAAGGAGGTCCACATTATCTAATTACTAATTTTTCTTTTATAATTACAACTTATCTATTTACAATTCTGGTCATAGAGGTCTTGGCCATCCATTTTAGTGGACTCTATATAACTGTGCAAGAGCTTGGAAAAGGACATCTCATTAATTAGAAAGTTCACCACAAAAAATTGAAACATTTTTCATGATTAGTAGAATGATAAGGGTTTGTTTGTTTGGAAAATGGAAGACAAAGTTTGTTTGTATGGTACATGAAACATAGTTTGTTTGATTTTCTTTCTTATCAGATTAAGTAATCATTTTTCCTTTCTTGGTGCTCCCTATCCTATATCTATCATAGAAGCATTGTACGGAGTTGGTAATAGATCCATGTATGGGTGTAGTTAAGGAGTTAGAAACTAAAATGGTTGTTTGGACTATGACAAAATCTTATTATTTTTTAAGCTTTGTTTCTATAGTTGTATGCAACAATGATTGGTTTTTTACAACATTTTTATTGTTTTGTTCTAGGTATCATTATGTGCCATGACTCCATTTGAAGTATGGTAGACTTATGTTATCTAGTGGTTAAGTGTTGCCTATCTTTGTTCAAAAATAACATATTTGTATGGACTATGGAATATATTATATGTTCAAGAGATTGTTTCAGAAACTCGATTTCATCCTCCATCTATTGAGCCAATGTATTTGTTTTTTCTCCTTGATTTATGGATAGGCTCTTTTTATTGGATAAATTGGTGAATGCAGACATAAACTAATCTCCCTAGATCCACTTGGATCTAGAACAAAACAAGATAGGACATGATGCTTTCCCTAAGTCGCTACCATTGAATTTACTACCAAAGAAGGAATAGATGGCATACCTTTGGATATCACTTCCTTATATCTCTGTTGTCGTTGCTTCGCTTCGGTGCTCTTGTGAGATCAGATTTGCAATGACACAAACCAACCAAAGTGAAAGAAATAATTGTAGATTCAATGGAGACCTAAACATGTGATCAAGGAATCATGTAATAAAACACTAATGATTTTATGGGAAAGAAACATGTCACCGTATCATATTAAGTAAAAGTGGAAGATACAACCAAATCGTCTTGATGTCGCAAGTTCCCTTTCAGTGGTCCTTTGTTCCAACACACACATACACTTGCTCTGAATTTGTATGAAGATGGTCCACAAAATCTTGAGGAACAAATGGAGGCCTCAAGCATCAGTTATAATAGGATTCTTCATACAGTCTTCATCCTATTCTTTCAACAATTCTTTGCTCAATCTTGCTTAACCTTTTCCATGAGAAGTCCATTATTACATAGGAGAAGCTGAAGTCGTTACAAGGATGAGGATGATCCCACCAAATCAGAGAAGCCAGTAGGATCACAACCATATGAACGCCACCTCATATTCTAAAAGATTCCCCTTCTAGAAATTTCAGGAATCTTGTTCCTTTCCTTAGCTTCAAACGCCACCGCACCCTGCCTGTATAACAACATGTAGAAATCCAGTGAGCCAGGCATAGAGCAACCTGTGGAAATCAAGGATTTCCGCACTGTGTACTACTGTCTGCTTGTGATGTCATTCTGAAAATATGCCTTGTAGGGGAAGAACTCAGTCATTTTTGTAAAAGATTGTTTTGAGAGCCTAAACACATGCCTATAGGGTCATCATTAGAGTGACCAAAATAATGTGTAACACCTCTCTCTCTCTCTCTCAATCCTATCATATAATTTTTGAGTGGATATATAACATAATCATTAAGCTCAGTAGTCTATAAATTTGTTCTTTTTAGTGATTATTTTCATGGTGGTTGTTTTCACAATATTGGTGTTCTTTTTATAAAAATTAATCTACATAAGGGGATTAGATAGGAATCATTCTATATTGGTGATTATGTTAATGCAAGGAATGTTTATTTTGTAGAAAGGCTCTCCCCACTCGATTCCATTTCTAGTTTCCTATGGTAATTCTATCCATTTTTGTTTTCTTGGATTTTTTCAAATATGTCTTATTCCTAATCGTACATTGAACTAACTAAGAAAAACTAGTCTTAACAATCACAATAGTTACTTAGTTGTCAGATCAATAAGGATTCATATGGCATGGAATATGTTTCCATGCTAGCAAATATTTCTTATCATTGTGTTCAGAAGGAGGTAGTTTAAGAAAAGTTTTGAACTACCACTAAAGGTACCTTGGGGGGGGGGGCGTAAGGGGTATTGAAATTACCATAAAGGTGTCTTTGGGGGGTTTTGAACCACCCCCAAAGGTACTTTGTGGGGTGGTTCAACACACACCCCCCTCCAATAAAAAAAATTCCTTGGGGGCTGACAACTCTAAAACATGTCTCTTTTAAAAGACAACTACTTCATTGCTTCATTTTATTATTAACTTGGGGTTCATTTATTAACTTGGGGTTCATTTATGAACTTGTGAAACAACGATACTATATGCAAAAAACTAAAGATATCATGCCTGTAGGGTCATCATTAGAGTGACCAAAATAATGTGTAACAGAATGCCCCCCAAAGTATGAGGCTGGAACTTGTGACAACCGAAATACTTTGTAAAATGCATGTGTGTGTCGGGAACAAGGAGCGCACCAATCGGGAACCTGCAAACAATCAAGCATCCGAATAAAATTATACCACTTCTAAGGTAAGCATTCCCATGCTTAGACTACAAATGATTTAAATCATAAATGTAAGTCATGGCCACCAATCATACACCATGGATCCATGTCAACAAGACTCTACATAGCCACCAGAAATACACTGTGGATCCATGTATTAAAAAACTTAAGTTCAGACACAACCATGAGACATACAAAGTGGATCTGTGTGCCAAAATACAAATCATAAATACTCCATCACAACCTGGACCAAAATGATGAGATCCAGGGTATTCAACCCCATCGTCCATAAGTACGAATCTAACCATGCGATTATAGGTGCTGAAGTTGAACATGGTAGAAACCACTTGATTACTAGTCATTGATGAAAACCATTAACCAGTGTGAGAGAAATCACCATTGATGTCAATGAATCCCAAGGTACCTTAGTACAATCCAACGAATGTGAATAAATGAGCTGAAGTCGAACACTCGATGGAATCCCCCAATCAGGGACCAATGATGTGAATCCACTGTCGAAAGCAAAGAAACCTGCCATTGAGGCATGCAAGCTCTAAGGTACTAAACGATCTCTAAGTCTTGTTCCCAGATGATGAGTTGAAGTCGATAGGAAAAGACTTGTCATGGGAGGGCCTTGATGTATCCCCCATCAGTGACACGAAATAAGTAACAGATTTAGGGTAGATCAAAGTATGAAAATGAATTTAAACTGACACAGGGAAGGCCGACATGGTAAGAATTAACAATTGCAGATGGTCGACTCAATAGAGGGTTTTTTTGGACTTCTCTTGAACATATGAACGACACGACAAGAGACTTGGCAGTATTGACTCAACGAAGACCCAATATATGAGCTGGAAGAAATTCAGATGAGAGGAAAATCAATTTCCCAACCCAGATTCAAAAAGATGAAGGGGGGTGTCATGTTCAAGAGCGACTAGTACTGCCACTAACACGGTTACAGAGACATATTTCTTTCCCAAGTTTCCCCCCACCATTTCTGGCAAGTTCCTCTTTATTTTTACGCAATCTTGAGGAGGATAACATATGCTTGTTGATGTAAGCTCATCCTTCGGACGAGTCCCTCAGAGTATTATTAATGAACCCTAAGAAGGAGTGGTTCGGTCCCAGGTGGGTCTTTCGATGTTTGTTTAATGAGTCCAAAGATAGAAAACTTGAGGGGTTTTCATGTTTATAGAGTTTGAAAAACACATTAAAGAGAACTCTCTCAGTTCCTTTTTCGTAAAATAATTCGACGAGACCAAAAAAGTGATAAACTATCGTCCATTGAATGTTTTTTTCAAATACTTTTACGAGCGTGAAAAGAACAAGGTCACTCGACAATCTTTTCGTTTTTACGAAGTGTGAAAATAGCTTAAAGGATACTCCACGGGTTCCGCTTTTCATGTTTCCATGACGAGTACAAAAAAATGACAAAAGTATACTTGGTTAGTTTCTCATTGATTTTCGAGCACGAGAACGAACAAAGACTAGGCTCGAGGTTTTTCTGAAAAAACCCTAAAAAGTGTTGGTATATGCAACAAACAGAAAAACGAATAAAAAAGACATTCATACTACATTGTTCAGGATTGTAGTCTTTCCACTTGCGAAAAATAAAAGACTCATGGGACCATTAGACCTTTAGGTAATGATAAAACACATTAAAATAATATAAAATATTATTAGAAAAATAAAAAAGTTGAATAAATAGGGATAAAACTTCTTATTGCTATTTCATTTGCATTTCATTCCAAACTTGTCTAGAAACCCTATTTTTACCTCATATTTTGGCTATCAATTGCGAGAAGCACGAGTTACCATTCAAATAAGGGTCTCTATCAAAACGGTAAGCTCGACATCCTCTTCTTTTTCAATGGATTGAAATTCATTTATTTTGGTTAAAAAGTAACTTTTGGATGAGTTTTTGGGCTAGTAGGCTCGCGTTGAGGCCGCTGCAGGTGGCTAGTATTGGGACCTGCAGAAATCTATGATTTTTGTAGGTGCCTTATGTCTCACCTGCGGAAAACCCACACTGTAATAAAAAAAATTATGCAGCAGCCGAAAACCCAAAAACTTACGCATGCGTTTGCCTAAAAAGAATTTAAAAATCAATGTTTTGAAGATGGTAACTTGTTTTCCTCGTCTCCATGTAGGTATTTGATTGCAAAAATGTTGGAATGGAGAGAACGGGAACACGAGGATGATGAATTTATGGCCTTGAATGATCCCGACACCGTCAACACCCTTGGATAGTGCAGATTTTTAAAAATTTTCAAAATTTAGGGCATGAGAGTCGAGCTGAGGTTACTAGAATACTTAGTCCACATGTGGGATGTAGACCAATAGGTGTTTCATGTGGGTGTCCATGTTCTTTCCTTGGATATTGAGGACATTTAATTTTTGATGGGATTATCCCGTCGTGGAGCACATGTGACCTTAACAGGAGGTCAAGGTGGTGGTGTGTCGATGAGCGAATACATCCGTTGGTACTGCGAACCTGAGGCCGAAAGGCACAAAGGTAAGGTAGCTATCAGAGGTGTTCGGGATTTAACTCTCTGGACCATTTTGTTTACCATTACATGGATGGAGGGAAGTTCACCTCCGCACATGGCCCTCCAAAGTTATTTTCAGTATGTCGTGGAATGTACAAAACCTCGTGTGTTCAACTGGTGCGATGGTGTTCTTCGCAGTATGAAGAGATAGTTAACCAAGAGCAAGAACAGGGACCTAAAGAAATTTGGGTATGGATCCATTTTGGTGTCTTTATTTCTAGAAAGAGTCCCTCATTTACGCCTACAGGTAGAGTGGGGTATACTAGCTCCATGAGATCCGCGAATGAAGTAGTGGTGTGATCTCATGGCCCGGCATGTAGAGGGACGGATTATTAAATACAATGATGCATTATTCGACGGTCTGAGGCCATAGATATTGATGATAGATGATTAGGCCTATGTCGTCTTGGACTTTCGAGGCAACCCTGATTTGGTTCTACCGAAGGGTTTTCAGTGGGGGGACCTAGGTAAGAAAAACATTTTGTTTTTATTGTGTTTTTGTGAATTTTTTAGAATATAAGATATTTTTTATGCTCTATATCTGATGACTAATCAAAAATCTTGACCATGCAGATCTAGGGCCACATCAACCTCCTGGAAATTCCCCCATTCAAAGGTGAGGGGAAGCATCAATAGTAGCAGGATGAGACGTTGATGATTATGAAGTAGTCAAGCAGAATTTAGAGGGTTTGACAATGGACATCCCAAATATATCGATCAACGATATTCTGAGGTGTTATCAACGCCATACCGTAGGCGTGTCTGGTTCACTCAGCTGACTACTCCATGGGGTATCATGGGTAGTAGTATTCTACCGTGAGAATAATCCATGATGCTATTTTGTAGAAGCCGTGGGGTTTATATTTTGATATTTTGGTCTTTTGGACAGAAAACATTTTTTTGTAAATTTTTTTATCGTTATATATTTACATGAGGCTTCTACCGACTTACTTTTATTTATATACAACATGTGATGTGTGATTGGATTTATAAATGTCTCAAATGTCTATCTAACACATAATTAGCTAATGCATCAGTTAACGTATTTAGACATCTAGGAATGTGTTGATACTCAATATAATCAAAGTAACGTTCCAAGAGACGAACTCGTAAATATACCTGTAACAAAGTAGGACTTCGGATAGTATAGATGTTACTTAATTGTAACACTACTAGCTGTGAATCAAGTCGTACAACCAGTCGTCAAATCCCAAGTGAAATAGCATTGGTCAACAATTCAATGATTGCGCTATATTCTTCTATATTATTGGTTGCATGACCGAGGAAAACACCTTGTAGACTGATAAGTTCGTTCGTGGGTGCATAGATTGCCCAAGCAACATAATCTAGGTTCTGAGTACTACGATTAGCACCATCGGTGAAGCCAATGTAGGGTAGAGAAGATGCTGACATCTGGAAACCAAGCACAACGCAAGGTAAGAAGTTGGGGTCGAAACAAAATAACGAAAAGCACACAAAAGTATGATACAGTAAAAATACAATCACTCATGAAAATATGGTCTAAGCATAGTACTTCTTCAATTAAAGCCCATTTCTAGGTTCACTCAAAGGAATGTCATCATAATCTACTAACTCGTAAGATCCCTTCTCCAACACTTGTTTGACAATATAAGGGCCACGCCACATAGCCTCGAATTTTTCGACCCCTAGTAAATCACGATCCTGTTCATAGAGGAGAACTAGATCACCTTCGGAGAAAACACGCAGCTTGACATGCTTGTCGTATTGGGATTTTACGCGTTTATTTTGGGTTTCAATAACCATGGTGGCATCACGGCGGGTTTCATCTAATCGCATAAGATACAATAAACATTCTTCCTCAATAGAGGTGTTGGGAAGAATTTCAATGGCTAGCTTCAATGATGGTATCTCACATTCAATCGGCATAACAATTTCTATACCATACACCAAATGAAAAGGCGTAAATCCCGTAGTGGACTTCACAGATGTCTGATATGCCCAGAATGATGAAAACAACATCATGTGCCAACCTGTCTTATGAATTCCTATTATCAATCGAAGCATAGTGATGAGAACTTTGTTTATAGATTCAAGTTGGCCATTGGCCTGTGGATAGTAGGGGGTTGAGTTTTCATGTTGAAAACCCAATTTTTTGGTAAGCTCGGACATCATGAAATTTCTAAAATGGCTACCATGATCGATGATGATAGCTTGCGAGATTCCGAATCGTGTGATGATATGATTGAATATGAATAGGGCTGTAGTTTTTCTAGTATTATCGAATGTAGGCATCACCTCGACCCATTTTGTGAAATAATCCTTGGCTACAATAATATATCCATGCCCCCCAGCCGAGTGAGGGTTACAGGTCATTAAATCAATGCCCCATTTCACGAAAGGTCAAACGGAAACTACAGGGTGTAAAGGAGCAGGATGCAATCTTATTATGTTGTTTTATGTTTGAAAAGCATGGCATTTTTGGACGAAAATAATATAGTCTTTGAATAAAAAAGGCCAAAAATACCCTGCTCATAAGATATTTTGGGCAGTAGCATACCCAGACATATGACCACCACATGCTCCAGAATGGCAATCATTCAATTCTTTCTCAGCCTCATCATAGGTGAGACATCGTCAAAAAACAAAGTCAACTCCACGGTGATAAAGAGTGTCGCTGAGGATAATATACTAACGGGCTTGGTAATGTATATGACGACGGTCAGCGTTAGAAAAATTGGGCCAGAAAGTTTGATTCTGGAGATAAATAATGATATCCCCATACCAAAGGTCATCGAAACTGATCAGAAAAAGGGATTCGTCTGGTAAGGAATCCTCTGCTAGATTTTATGTCTCATTGCAGGGAAAGTCACATATCAGTTCGAAAAACACCAAGGATTTCTTAGACTTAGTGCATTCGAACTCTAAGTCAAACTCCTGGAGAATCACTATCCATTTGGAGTATTTTCCCCCTAGCAATTGGCGTGTAAGAATGTGTTGCATAAGGTTGCAATCGGAAATTACGGTGGTCTTGCGTAATAGGATATAGTGATGGAAACGTTGAACAAATTGAACAGCTGCCAAGGCCAGTTTTTCAACATGTAATTATTTGGCTTCGGTAGTCGTGAGACTTCGACTCAAATAATAAATGACATGTTCATCATGTAAATCATCTTCTTGGACTAGAACCATGCCAATGGTAGAGTCCGAAGCGGTGAGATAAAGGAAATAATCTTGACTATAATCGGGTGGGAAAAGTAGTGGGGTACGGGTTAAAATTAGTTTCAAAGATTCGAAGGCTTTGTTGGAAGTGGTATCCTATACGAACTCATAACCTTTCTTCAACAATCAAGTAAATCCAAGCGTTAAATCAACATAGTTTGGGATAAAACGATGAAAAAAGTTTTCCTTCCCTTGCAAACTTTGCAGTTGGTGAAGTGAAGAAGGAGGGAGATTAAGGATAGCCTCGACCTTCAAAGGATCTACCCTGATCCCTTGACGTGAAACAATAAATCCCAAAAGTTGGTTGGACTCCACATAGAAGACACATTTGTGTGGGTTTAATTGTATACGATAGAATCGACAATGAAGGAAAATGGCTCAGAGGTGTGCCAGATGGTCACTATGATGCATGGAATGCGCTAGTAGGTCATCTAGGTATGGTTGTACAATGTGCTTGATATCATGAAAATCATAAGACATGGCACGTTGAAAAGTCGCACCGATGTTCTTTAAACTGAAGGGTAGTTTTCAGTAGGTGAAGGTGCCCTAAGGAAAAATAAAAGTTGTTTTGTGTTGATCCACGTGAAAGATTTTAATTTGATTATATCCGGAGAAATTGTCCATCAAAGAGAAAATTTCACTCTTGGTGCAATCGTCGACGATCTGGTCAACAAAGGGGGTGGGAAAATTGTCCTTAGGACAAGCTTTGTTAATATCCCTATAATCAACGTAGACACGGATTGTACCTTGTTTCTTGTTAACTAGAACTAGATTGGATACCCAATAAATTAAAGCCACGGGATAAATAAAGCCAGCTTTAAGAAGTTTTTCAACCTCAATCTTAATAGCGTTTGCTTTACGAGGGTGGACCGGGCGGAGTCTCTGCTGAATGGGTTTAGCGCCCAGGTACGTCTTAATTTCGTGTACAACAATATCGGGGTCAATACCCGACATCTCTTCATAGCTCCATGTGAAGATGTCACAAAACTCTTGAAAAAGGGACTTATATGTGACAACCTCATTGGTGGAACACGAAGCTCCGATGTGAACATTTTCGACAACTCTAGGTTTAACAGATATGTCGAGGGGGATGGTGGGTGAAATATTACTCAAGTTCCCTTCATACAACACATCTTGTGTAGACTCGGGAACAAAAGAGACGACAACAACGGTTGATGGAGTCGAGATCCATTGGTAACTCTCTAAAGTGTGTTGTTCTAGGAAGAGGATGGAACGATGATGCCCATCATCCCATGGGGTGTCCTCCATGGACATAACCGACGTGATCATCTCGTCCATGGGAAAAATAATGTCTAATGGATTAGGAGATGAATTACCAAGAGATATAGTGGAAGGGTTTTCCAATTGAATGGCTTGATAGGCGGATTCAACCGGACTTAAAGGCATCTGGTCACCATAGCGAAGATAATCACTAGGTGTGGGTACTATCCACGGGTTAGAAGACAGGGGTTTCGTGAACGGAGGTGGAAATCATGTTGATCGAGGCAACCAAAGGAGGTGGAACATAGGGTGGTGGGATCAAGAAAGTACCCAGTAGAGTCGAGTATTTTAGTAGACCTACACCGACATTCTCATACACAGGGGGTGTCTTTGAAATGAAGGGTACGTTGCTAGTACGAGCATCAAAGTTAAAAAAGACCAGTTGGTCTACTGTAACAACTTTTCCCTGGCGTGGAAAATGTACGACATGGAAAAGAGTAGATACAACTTCACGCATGGAATCAATCCAGCTACGGCCAAGCAATTGGTTGTAATCAAGAGGTGCATCAAAGACCTCAACTTCAACATTGACTGATTTGCCTTCTAATGTAATAGGCAACGAGCGGAGGACACCGTGGGATTTAAAGCCAGAGCCATTTAAGGCTTTGAGCATGTTGTGTGATTCATTTAAGGCAGGAGAGCCAATGCTTTCCAACAATCAACATACATTACGCACGTCGAGGCACCCTTGTCAATAAATGTTCTACAAATGTTCTTGTATGCGACAACAACTTGTATCTGAAATGCGAGTTGAGGGGGTAACCTTGGAATGTGATCTTCTAGGTCAAAAATTATTAAATTTGTATCGGTAGGGTCAATTACACCAATAGCCTTTAACAGAGCCTTCTGTTGAGTGGGAAAAATTTGAAGGACCTTGAGAGCCGACATTGCGGCAGGTGCTTGTGCCAGATCTTCTACAATACTGTAGTTCTGAGCATCACGTGCATGAGGATTGAAGGCTGAATTTCAGACAACACCCTCTGGGGGAGGGAGAAGAAATGTATCGAGGCTCAGTCATTTGAGATGAATAGGACCATTGGTAGGTGGAGTCGAGGGATACTGTTGAACCAACGAAGGTGGGGTATCATCAGTTTTCTCCTTTGAGGAAGAGTAATCTTTGGCCCTAGTGGTAAGTGTGATGTCATTCTTTTTTGAATCACCAGTACACATAAGGACATAGGAGGAAGTAGAGGAATAAGGTTGATCATGGATGACCAATTGAGCCTGTTGTTGAGAAGGGAAGGGCTGAGACAACATGACAGGTGTAGGAGGTTTTGTGGTCCCTTGAAGGAACTTTGTGACCTCGAAACGTCTTGGACAGTCCTTTGTGTAGTGATCATCACCGCATATAAGGAAAGGATAGCGATGTTTTCATTTTTCCCTATTATCAACAGGTTGTGACTTGGTCCTATCGAATTGTGGGTTGTTATTTTTATCCTCCTTATTCCTACCCTTCCCTTTTTTAGATTTATTCTTACCAGTAGGAGTATATTGAACAACGTTCACGTCTAAAGTTTTATAGGTGGGAGGAGTGGGAGTCAGAGAAGTTTGAACATTAGAATCACGGGATTTGGGATTGGTGTGAGAGGCTTGCGTAGAGTGAGGTTAAGCATGGAAGGTGCCAATCAGACCGTTAGCCGCATGAGAAGCAACACGTGTAGTTGAGGTAGTGGTGGTAGAAGGACGAGGAGCATCAGGGAGAAAATCGTAAAGAGTACTCGTTTGTGAATAAACAAGATCAAGGTACTGAGCACGACTGATCGCCTGTTATACCATGAAAACTCCACCCATGGAAATGTCATGATAGATGTCGTTCATGAAATATTTCGTGAACCATTCTGCCAATAACTTATCGGGAAGATCGATTTTTATTAAACGTCGTCTTCGTCTCCACTCATGAATGTGATCGGAGATGTGACTGGATTTATTTTTCTTGAAAGAACTCAAAATCTCAGTTCTCGTTTCATAATGGATTGGCAACTGGTAGTGAGTGAGGAAATCCATGGCTAGGGTATTAAATTCGGCGAAGAAGCCCCATGATAATTCTATATACCACTTTGCAGCCGAACCTGTGAGCGTTTGTTGAAAAAGACATAATCGAATGGAGTCATCCATCAAAGAGTTGGATGAACACCAAAGGTGGAAGGTCATTACGTGATTGTTTGGATGTTTTCCTGGTTTACCATCGAACTTAGGAATGTCTGATGGTAATTTGGTTAGTATGATGGGCCAATGAGGAGAATGATGGACATGATCATTCAAAATTCTAGACTAATTGGGTAAGTCCAAAGTGGCCAAAAAAGGCAATTGTCTATTCACTTGAGGATATTGGTGACTTTGGGAATGAATTCCTGTCGGTATACCAGTAGGACCATAAGCATTTTTCACATAAGGCAAAGGTCCTGACAGATTCGACCATTGATGAGGGGGCATATAGCCCATAGGGTTGGATTGGTTAGGGATGTTCCCTTGAAAAGGGACACTAGAATGAACGTTCGAACCCCAAATGGGATTGGAAGAACCGAGATAGGACTAGCCCAAACTAGGGGGTATGAAAGAGATAACTTGAGGTTGATTCCCCCTAGACAATTGTGGATTTACCTAGATGAGAAGGTTCCAATACTGGGCTAACAATCCTGCAATGTTCTATCCATAAGGTGGGGTAGGACTTCCAAATGGGGGTTGTCCTCCAAGCGGAGTTTGTGTTCCAATTTGGCTGTGACCTCCAAATTGAGTTTGCCCCCCCAGTGTCATATTGTCCTCCAACGGGAATATGAAAACCAGAAGTAAATGATGGAGTAGAGATCCCAATAGGATTGGATTCACATGGGCCAAATCCTCCCAAAAAGGGTGGATAAGACCCTCCGAAGGGGACTTGGGAAGGTGTCTGAATGAAATTGGCAACAACATTGTATCTAGGAGGGGTAAAAATTCCAGAAACTCCGGAAGGAACTTGGGTAGGAATAGGTATGGAAGTATTTAAAGCATGGTACCCATGAGGAAGAGATGGGACAGGTCTATAAGAAAGTGGTGTACCGATGGGATCTTGGGTAACCACCGTATTCCCAATGGGAATAGTCGTAGCATTTGGGACCATTATAGAATGGGCCATCTGAAGAGGGACGAAGGAGATAGGACCAACGGATGGTGTCTTTGAACTAGTGAAAAAATAGCAAGTTGTACTATTAAAGTGATCTAAAGGTATCGTAAAATTAACAGATGTCTCAGGTGGTTCAGAGACTACATGTATATCAACACCTACCTCTGAGTTGGGAGGGTTCCGCTTAGAAATAAGAGTTCGAAATATGTCAGTGGTCCAAAAGGGATCCTCATTTTCAGGGCCAGTAAGAAGTCCGATCGGTATTCCAAAAGTGTCAACAATAAGTTCTCCAGAGGAATTCAATCGGAGAATATGTCTCTCGTATCCAGGGGGTATTTGTAAAGCGTCTAGAGAATCAGAAACAATTCAATAATTGTCTAGAGAATTAGTTCTTTCCGCTTGAGATGGTATATTGTCCTGGACCTCACTTTGTTGAGGAGAGCCCTTCGGTGGGTTAGGAAGAAAGGGTTCAAAAACTTCTGGATGTTCTGGAGGTAGTCCTTTCATCCTACGTTAACGGCGTGGAGGGTCAATGTTGGCAGAACCAAAAATTCTGCGAAAAAAATCTATGGCCAACTAAGAAAAAAAATAGCACTCGCTAATAAAATCTAGAGTTCAAACCAAGAAAACAAACCTTCTCATTCTGAAGTCACTAGTTGGTGATGAAATCCAGCGTCGCTAAATCAAGACGAGAAGGGGCTGGGCTAGGGTGGAAAAGTTACGTTGATGACCTTCTTAACGGACTTACACCATGGTGCAAGCTCGCACACATAATCGTGGGTATACTCTCCAAGGAGCCTGAGTGAGTCTAGCCAACGTTGATTCCAGGTACTGTGAAGACTTGCCCCTTCACAGTCACCTTCTGTAAGACCCTAAGAAAATAGGCTACTAAATTTACCACAAACAACAGTGATGCTTGGGGAAACAATCGACAGTCCGATCCACGTGCAAATGCAGGGTATCTAGCCCGAAATCAACTTGAGAGGCTTCCACTCATCATTGTGGGTATACCTTCAAGTGACCCCCATAATATGAACAATCTCTACACTGAGATCAACAAAGAAGGGTGAGTAACTCTGCCAATTTCAATGCGACCTCAGGTTTGACCCTTGTGTGAGAAGGGCTTCCCAGGAAAAAATGTTGCAAATGGAATTAAACACTCCCTATCGGAAGATGCTATTGTGTGTTTTGTACTTTGCAAAGTGTGTCTCACGGCCTATTCCAAAGCTCTATTCTAGCTAATGTTGGTCTAAAAGAGCCCTAGGAAATAAAATTTACTAATTGATTTTTTAGATTTCACAATGTTTTTTAAGAGTTGTTGTTACCCAAGAGGGAGACGAGAATGAAACCAATGTTGTGTAAGACCTTGACCCAATAATATGCAAAAAGAAATGAATGATGCAAATTTTCTTTCGATGAATTCTATCTACAGCAGGGAGAAGGTATTTTTCTGGAATAATGAGAACTACGAAGTACAATTCCTTTTCTTTGAATGAAATACCAAACAATTATGAACAATGCAATTTATCTATTTGTTCTCTTTCAATTTTTTGAATGCCAATATTTTCTGTATGAATGATTACCTAAAAGAATGAAAGAATTTAATTTTCCTTTCGAAAAACAAAATAGGGATGGGATTAAGAAAGGATGAGTAATCAATGAAAATAAAATACTCAACAAGCGCCCAAATCAATCTTTCAATGAAGATAAAAATAAATAATGACAAGAAAGTGTTCCTTCAATTGCGAATGAAAAAATGACTTCCCAATCATCAAGCAATCCAGAACATGTAATCAATCCAAAACTTCAAATCCAATCAAAGACTTTCAATCGAACAAGCACTTAGATACAAGGTTAGAGATTATACCCTTGTCGATAAAAATAAAAAATGAAAAAATTGGAAAAAGACTAAAAGAGAGGTGTTCGATCTCTGAAACCAATCAACAACAAGTCAAATATTCAGAAAACAGTCATATGTTGGCATTAAAAGTCCCTCCCAGCTGATTAAGGCAAAAACTGGGCATCAACAGAGGCTAAGACCCAACTCAAAAAATTTCCTAGATGTCGCCATAGGTTGATATCATATCACAGTGTGGAAATCAAGAGTTTTCTCAGCCCCGAAATAGATAGGGTGTGGAAAGCCCGCACTGAAGCAAACAACCAGGGTGTGGAAATTGAAGGTTTTCATAAGCTATTTATAGGGTACAGTGCGGAAGTATTTGTAAATCAAGAAATTTTGAGAAGAGGGTAAAGGATCTAAGTGGACCTTCAAATCCAGAGAGCTTGAGTGGATCTCCCACAGACTTAGTGACTGATTTCAAGTAAACAGGATAGGTTAAAAGAAAATGTCCAACAAAAAACCACAATCAAGACGTATCACCAGTGGAGTCACCAATTTTGTTATTGGATAAATTGGTGAATGTGGACATAAACTAATCTCTCTAGATCCACCTGGATCTAGAACTAAACAAGACAAGACATGATGCTTTCCCTAAGTCACTACCATTGAATTTACTACCAAAGAAGGAATAGATGACATACCTTTGGATATCGCTTCCTTATATCTCTGTTGTCTCTGCTTCTCTCATGTGCTCTTGTGAGATCAGATCTGCAATGAAACAAACCAACCAAAGTGAAAGAAACAATTGTAGATTCAATGGAGACCTAAACATGTGATCAATGAATCATGTAATAAAACACTAATGATTTTATGGGAAAGAAACATGTCACTGTATCATATTAAGTAAAAGTGAAAGATACAACCAAATTGCCTTGATGTTGCAAGTTCCCTTTCAGTGGTCCTTTGTTCCAACAAAAACATACAATTTCTTTGAATTTGTATGAAGATGGTCCACAAAAGCTTGAGGAACAAATGGAGGCCTTAAGCATCAGTTGTAATAGGATTCTTCACATAGTCTCCAGCCTATTCTTTCAACAATTCTTTGCTCAATCTTGCTTAACCTTTTCCATGAGAAATCCATTATTACATAGGAGAATATGAAGTGGTTACAAGGATGAGGATGATCCCACCAAATCAAAGAAGCCAGTAGGATCACAACCATACGGACACCACCTCATATTCTAGAAGATTCCCCTTCTAGAAACTTCATGAATCTTATTCCTTTCCTTAGCTTCAAACGTCGCTACACCCTACCTATATAGTAGCATGCGTAAATCCCGTGAGCCAGACATAGAGTAGCCTATGGAAATCAAGGATTTCCGCACTATGTACTATTGTCTGCCTGTGATGTCATTTTGAAAATATGCCTTGTAGGGGAAGAACTCAGTCATTTTTCCCGTGTAAAGATTGTTTTGAGAGCCTTAAAACATTCCTATAGGGTCATCATTAGAGTGACCAAAATAATGTGTAACACCTCTCTCTCTCTCTCTCTCAATCCTATCATATAATTTTTGAGTGGATATATAACGCAATCATTAAGCTCAATAGTCTATAAATTTGTTCTTTTTAGTGATTATTTTCATGGTGGTTGCTTTCACAATATTGGTGTTCTTTTTATAAAAAATAATCTGCATAAGGGGATTAGATAGGAATCATTCTATATTGGTGATTATGTTAATGCAAGGCATGTTTATTTTGTAGAAAGGCTCTCCCCAATCGGTTCCATTTCTAGTTTCCTATGGTAATTCTATCCATTTTTGTTTTCTTGGATTTTTTCAAATATGTCTTATTCCTAATCGTACATTGAACTAACTAAGAAAAATTAGTCTTAACAATTACAATAGTTCCTTAGTTGTCATATCAATAAGGATTCATATGGCATGGAATATGTTTCCATGCTAGCAAATATTTCTTATCATTATGTTCAAAGGGAGGCAGTTTAAGAAAAGTTTTGAACTACCACTAAAGGTGCCTTTGGGGGGGAGGGGGCAAGGGGTATTGAAATTACCATAAAGGTGTCTTTGGGGGGTTTTGAACCACCCCCAAAGGTACTTTTTGGGATGGTTCAACACACACCCCCCTCCAAATAAAAAAAAATTCCTTGGGGGCTGACAACTCTAAAACATGTCTATTTTAAAAGACAACTACTTCATTACTTCATTTTATTATTAACCTAGGGTTTGTTTATGAACTTGTGAAACAACGATACTATATGCAAAAAAAACTAAAGATATTAATGTGTATGATTACCTATAAAGTGCCTATTTTAAACAACTATTCTAATCAAAGAAGAATATTAATTTACTATAATGAAACTTACTCAAGAGTGATTCTAAGTGTATATCTTTTGGTTTGACTGGTGGAAACACTTTACTTTGGGACAACTATACTTGGTCATAAGTTTATCCTTCGTATGCTCTATTTTTTGAAACAAAATATACACAATCATTTCATTATAAAATTAAACATGAAAGACACCTCATTTAGAACAACAATGAAATTGCAAAATTAATATAGTAATAATAAAGAATAGGCATGAGCAAAGATATAAACAAGAGTATAAGCAAGGGAGTTTATGAACAATTCTATAAATAGTCAACTGGCATGAGAATATTTATAAGTTTCTTCACATAATATTAGCCTCGTATCTTTTGAAGTGGGCCCTCCTTCATAATCCTTAGTGAAGATAAACCCTCAACTACAACACTTTAAGCAAAAATAACTCATAAAACATAAGCAAGTTGTATATTACTTGAAAACTAGAAAATTACAAAGTCTTTTCTTCTTACTATTCTCTATATCTATTCGAGAGAGAGTGATGATATATATAGTGTTAAATTTGAATAATTTACAACAACTTCTAAAATGAAATGTTCATGAGAAACCCTAAAGTTTTGAGAAAAGATAAATGATCCATTACATAGTTTTTGATATGTTATGCCTCAAAAGGAATTTCACAGGATTTAAATGCTAAAATACTAACTACAAGAGGTTTCCTTGGCTTTGATTCTTGGTGATGAATGAATTCCAACCAAAGGTATTTAAAACTTCATTGATTCCCTCTTCACAACACATGCTCTCTCTATTATGTGCATTGAACTTGTATACTATGTTTCTAGACTTGTTAATATCATCACTAATATTCTTGCACATGTATGTTGAGTCAATGTATGCTTTGAATACATTTGATTGAACCTTTGCAACAACATAACTTGTTATTTGCTTCCATACTTACATGTTTTTCATTAGCAGTATTTATTCAAACTTAACAAATTTCTACAACCCTACGCTAAATTTCATTATAAACAAGAAAAACTCAAAAACAAAATGCAATAATACCTTTTGGGACTTGTGGTTTAAGTAGGTGGAAAATGATGGTTATGAAGATCATAATGGCCTTATTGGTGATAAAATATCATCAAAACTAATGAGTAAATGGGAAAAAGTATTGCATGTCCTCATGCAATTCCTTGTTCCTCCTCTAGAAATCCAAGATGCAAGGCTATACAATTGTATGAAAGATGGCCAAACGTTTTCACTCCATAGAATCCTAGACTTCTATCAAATTGTCTTCAATATGCAATTTCTTCCATATTGTTTTAGTGAAACCTATCTTGATATTGTTAAGTAGAGAACCAACTAAGTGGATAATTAAATCAAAGAAAATTCCATTAGTTTCTATCTATTCTCATTGAGTTAACATAAAGTGCAACTCGTGACAGAGCAAGTTCAAAATGGGGATATCCTGTAGGAGTTATGTTCCTCAAAGCATTGGGGAGAGTTTTCCAAATATCATATGAGGTTAAAAGGGCCTACAAGGAATGCATTTTTGCAATTATTTGATGATCAATAATAGCATGCTTCCTATGCATTTTGGTACATAGAGAACCACCAAGGTCTCTGAGCAATATTTGATAATATTAGAGAACAATAGTAGGGATTGGATGATCCTCTCTAACCATCAAATTTGAATTGAATTCTACTTATGTATAATTGTTTTTTGAATGCTTCCATTGAATAAGACCATAAATGAAGGAGGATAATTCTCTCAGTTGGACATCCCCAAGAAAGGGATTATGATTCCATTGGCGATGTTTTTGTAGAAGAAAATTGAAAAGATAAATATCACACATCAAATTCTATTCATGGTCCGCAACATTGAAGAAGACTTTGATAAAATATTTTGGAGAAGTAATCTTATGGAGTCTTCCTGCTACCAATTGTTTGATCGTAAATAGATTCCACTATCAAGTAGGTATATAGAATGGATTCTAGAAGGTGTTAGACATGTGGATTCTTATAAACCTGATGCACATGCATCTTATATAGTTTTTTTCATTTCCTTCAATCGATCCCTACACATTTTAATTTTTCTCTTCCATCTATTTTCCTATATAATGTAGAGGGAAAACCGTCTTTCTTTAAGTTTATTAATGACCCATTGATGAATCTCATGGTATATAACTCCCATATAAAAAAAATCATCTAGTTGCCTCCAACTAGGTAAATCTGGTTTCAATTGAAGGAAAGCATATGTATTTTCTAGGATATCATCAAAAATGACATTTACAATTTGTTGGAGATTTGTCATATCTCCTTCAGTTTAGATAGATTTCCTAGAGGGTTATTCTGCTTCTATCTCTTTCAATAGAGTATCCATAAGACTTCTACCATTCTTTTATTTCCTTATTTTCTTTTTCAATCCGTGATTCTTCATTCTGAGTTGCTTATTTTATCTTGGTAACTTTTAATAACCAAAGTGACAAGATCATAATGGTGGAAAACCATGAATTTTACCTTTCTTTGGATTCTTTTGATTATTGATATTCTTTGGCTCCTTGTTTTGAATTATTTCTCCTGAGACTTATTCGAATTACCCTCCTTCAGGTGTAATAATTGGTGCCTCTGTGAATTCAATGTTGGTTGCTTCTATGGATGCATTATTTGGTGCCTCTGTAGTATTTGGTGCCTCACCCTCTTCCTTAGAGTCGGATGATGTTATCATTATATGATATCTAAAAAAACTAGTTTGTAATCTTGAAGGAACTCCAGATGTGATTTCTTCAATGCCTATTGATGATGTATTTTCTTTAGTAACTTCTAAAGGAAATTTCATAGCCTCGTCATTTTGGTAGTCCTTTCTTAAGGAGTTTTTACCTGGTTTAGAAAAAGAGGAGGGTTTATCCTTACATGAGTATGGTAGAACCTTCACTTTGGGTTTTCATTTCATTCATTTTCTAAACCCTATCCAATTGGTCCCTAATATTTCCATTTCAATTCTGAATAGAAATGTGATACAAAGTAATATACCCTTGTAGGTTGTGTTAGTTTCTGAATTGCTTTTGTCATCTTTATTAAGTCCTTTAGAAGAAATTAGGGTAAATTCATCAAATTTTGATTTTTGAGATGCAACATGAGTCAAATGTGATAATGGAAGACAACACTAAACCAACCGTCACATGTAATAAATTTTTGAATTATTAGCGCTACATCTTTCCATGGTGAAATTAATGCATCCCTTGGAACCCCCTTTTTTCAAACATCATGCATATATAATGGTATACTTACAAATTGTGTCCATCTATTATTTGGTATATTTAGGTTCTTGGACCATGATTCACCGTCTAATCATAATCCAATAGCATGGATAATTATTTCTTCACTGATTGTAAATTTCAAACCCTGGACAATGGCCATGTGTCCATAAAAAAATTTAGAAAATTCCATGGCTAGAATGGAGTTTGCACCTTGAAATATTTCAAAAAATGCTAGACAAACAGCTCGAGCAAAGATATCCATTGCTTCAGTATTATGTTGGATGAGGAAAATATTATCGGGATTGGTTATATTATATGATCCTTCCATTGTTTTATCTCTTGGTCGCTGACAAGTTTGTTCATACACAATCTCTGCTATATTCCTTATGAGAAATGAATTAATGCTATTTCATTTGAACCTTATATCAAATTGTAGGATAAATGACTCGATATGATTTGATATCAAACCAATTTTCCATAATAATGATGAGAATTCACATGCTACGCGATGATTTTATGTTGCTATTTGAATTGTCATTCATGTAGCAAGAATGATTATGTAGCATGCCTCAATTATTTTAAACAATAAATAATAGTATTGATTCTTATCATATCGAATTTACTCATTCAAAAGTCATAAATATAGAGGCCAAAATGATTTCTGATGCAGGAGCATCGCCAACTCATCAAGGAGCACCGCCCAAGACAAGCGAGCCACCATGAAAGACAACAAACAGTTGGATAAGGCTAGTCGAAACTTGTTGTATTTTCATTTAAGATGATGCGCCAATGTATAAATGAACCATTTATGAAAGTGCCTTTGTATATATAGTGGACCTTGAGCCTTTAAGCTCTCGTCCTTAGGTAGATGAGGCATTTAATAGATAGTTAATGTTGGTAGATAAGAATTTAAGTCTAGATTTGATAGCTTTAGAGTTCGAGAGGGAAAACGGATATAGACACCCTCCTTTGTACATTGTAACATTATTATTCTGAATAATTCAGAAGCATTCAGAAGAGAGAGCAGGCAGAGAAGTGTATGCAGAACCCCCATGTATAGATTTGAATTAATAGAAGAGAGTCTTTGATTCAATTCCATGGCTGGTGTTATTTCTCTGTGCATGATGTTTATGTGCTCATGAAGGTTTTCTTTCTGGTCATGCATTTTCTTTGAATATGATGTGTATGTGGTTTCAGGATTTTAAACTGAAGTCTGAAGAGAGAGAGGGAAGAGAATACGTTTCAATTGTTTCTTTGTCTGAGCCAGGAGATTCCTGCATAGAGTGCAGTTGAATTCATCCGCATAGAGTGCGTTGATGAGGCTCGACAGTTAAACCCTTATTCTCATTTACCTAGAAGTTATAGGGTTGTTGTGGGAGCTGTGTGAAGGGAGCACAGGCGGAATTAAAAGTCTCGGTGGTAAATCTCAACAGAAGAAGGCAGAGACTGTTGTTGCCAGAAGTGCACAGAGTCTGAAAGACTCAACACTTTGAGAGTTGTTGAAGGTCGAGCACGAGAAGTGTGTGTAAAGTCTCTGAAGGAGTCAAAGTTGACAAGCTCAGGAGGGACAATTCCTTCGGGATACTGTGGAGAAGGATCCAGGAGAAGGTTCGAACAGGAAGGAGATTTAGAGCGGAAGAAATCCCTAAAGAGGAGGAATCAACGGCCAGGTCTCGCAGAGGAGCCTCGCGAAGTCCCGCCGACCATCAGATCTTGGAGAAGTTGCGTGGGATTTAGCCCTTAGGCACAGGAAGGAACCAAGAGCGATCGAAATTTCAGCTCATCGGGATATCAGAGGTTTCGTGGTCGTGGGACTTTTGAAAACTGAAACAACGATTTGCGATTTCCCGAAGAGATCAAGACCGTGGATCCCGAGCTGGACACGTGTCCGCAATCCAGAGAAGTCGGGGTTCGACATTCAAAATTTTCCAGTGCAAAGGGATTGCGACCTTTGAAATCGTGATCACGCGATTCCCGATAGAACGGAGAGAGGAGGCGACGTGGCAAGGAGAGAGTGCACGTGCGTATCAGAGTTCGGGGTTCGGAGATTCGTGGTGGTAGTGAACTACGACATCGTATATGCTGATTTCCTGATAGGGAAATCCCCGACAGGAACGGAAAGCATTGCATTGAGACCCATCGGGGTTCGGGGTTTTGGTTAACACGAGAACCGTGCCCACAAGTTTCGCGATAACGCGAAACCCGATTTCCCGACAAGGAAAAGGGGAGATCGCCAGGAAGGAGAGTTCTATGGGTATTGAGGACTCCCGACAGGGGGTTGAAGAGTATTTGACTCTTCGGGCCCGGGAAGAAGAAGGTCCTGGTGAGCGTGGACGTGCCTCGGGCGGACGTCTGTGCCAATTTCATATGATATGAAATGGAATAGGGATAAGGTGTTGAATGGAAGTATATGGTCAAGTTAAAATTGGATTATTGTGTCAAATTTTTTTCTAGTCTATAACAAACTTAGAGATAGGGTATAGAAAGTACCTTGTCCTAAGAAAAATCCTCTAATCTTTTGAACCTTGTCCCCATAATCCTGTAACAATAAGTGGTTGTCAATGTAAGTACTATGAATAGAACTATTGATCCAATAATGAAGTCATATATAATTTAGAAAGAGAATTGAATCTTAGAGCTCTGAACAACCAATTATATAGGATCTTTGCAGTATTCTTGTATCTATGGAGCTTGTAAATATTCTTGGAAAATATTTGTGATTCTTCAAGAACATATTTAGAATCAATAGAGTTGTTTGAATTCTACAGTTTCCCTTTCATATTGTAACATGCAAGTGAGTATACATACATACACATACATACACACACACACACACACACACACACACACACACACACACACACATATATATATATAGTTCTTTTAAAAAAATTCCCACAAGTAGAATTGGTTTTCAAACAAAACTTGTTCAACTGCGCCTATGACTAGGTTTCCAGTATTGAATTTATTATCATTTTTTTATTGTATACAGTCAACTATGTACAAAATGACTCTCTAGAAGCTGAGGAGGTAGTAGATGAAATTGAATATATCACCTTCCTTACAATCTCAACTTCATATTGATAGATTAGATCTCTGATGAACTCTTCTCTTGATAGTGGATTCAAATATTAATGAAGTCGATGGCCATTCACCAATAATGGAGTTTTGTCTTCATCAATATTACATATCTTGGCTAACCCATTATCATAGATAATTTCAATTTCATATGGTCCCATCGATTGAATGAAAAAATTCCCTTTGAAATCCTTATATCGTGAATCAAACAAAAGTGCCCAATTCCCTTCATGAAATTTCTTCGTTTTGATGAATTGATAATGTCATTTAACTCTTTGTTGATGAATCAAGTCAATTTGTTGTATGACTCTTGAAGAAATTCATCTAGTTCATTGATTTTATTTAAATGGTGTTGTTGAGCCTTTGTAAGATCCATGTTATCTTGTAATGTAATATGTAAAGTTTTAACTTCAAATTTGATTGGAAGGAAAAACTTCTTACCATATACTAGCTCATATGGAGTAAATCTAGTAGTATTGTGCCATGTTGTTTGATAAGCGCATAATTCTTCAGGAAGTATTTCAGTCCAATATTTTTTGATGAAGCTGTATTATCTTTGTTGAGCTAACCATAAAGGTGTCTTTGGGGGGTTTTGAGCCACCCTGAAAGGAAATTTGGGGGGTGGTTCACCACCCCCCTTAAAAAAACATTCTGTGGGGGGTGACAACTCTAAAACATGTCTCTTTTAAAAGAAAACTACTTCATTGATTCATTTTATTATTAACCCGGGGTTTATTTATGAACATGTGAAACATCGATACTATATGCATAGAACTAAAGATCTAGAAATTCTGTGATTACCTATAAAGTGCCTATTTTAAACAACTATTCTAATCAAAGAAGAAGATTAATTTACTGTAACGAAACTTAATCAAGAACTATTTTGATTGTATATCTTTTGGTTTCACTAATGGAAACACTTTATTTTGAGACAACTATACTTGATCATAAGTTTATCCTTCGTATGCTCTATTTCGTGAATATAATAATAATTATTATTATTATTTCATTATAGAACTAAACATGAAAGACACTCCATTTAAAACAACAATGAAAATGCAAAATTAATATAGTAGTAATAAATAATAGGCCCGAGTAGAGATATAAAGAAGAGTATACGCATGGGAGTTTATGAACAATTCTATAAATAGCCATCTGGCATGAGAATATTAACAAGGTTATTCACATAATATTATCCTCGTACCATTTGAAGTGGGCACTCCTTCAAAATCCTTAGTGATGATAAACCCTTAGCTACAACCTTTAAGCAAAATAACTCATAACAAATAAGAGAAAGTTCTATATTACTTGAAAACTAGAAACTTATAGAGTCTTTTCTTCTTACTATTCTCTATATCTATTTGAGAGAGAATGATGATATATATAGTGTTAAATTTGAATAATTTGCAATAACTTCTAAGATGAAATGTTCATGAGAAATCATAAAGTTTCGAGAAATGATAAATGATCCATTACATAGTTTTTAATATGTTATGCCTCAAAAGGAATTTCACGGGATTTAGATGCTAAAATACCAACTACAAGAGGTTTCCTCGGCTTTGATTCTTGGTGATGAATGAATTCCAACCAAAGGTATTTAAAAATTCATTGATTCCCTCTTCACAACACATGCTCTCTCTATTATGTGCATTGGACCTCTATACTTTGTTTCTAGACTTGTTAATATCACCACTGATATTCTTGAACATGTACGTTGAGTCAATGTATTCTTTGAATCCCTTTGATTGAACCTTTGCAACAACATAGCCTGTTATTTGTGTCCATACTTATAGGTTTATCATTAGCAATATTTATTCAATCTTAACAAATTTCTACAACCCTACTCTAAAGTTCATTATAAAGAAGAAAAAATTAAAAAAAAAATCCAATAATACCTTTTGGGACTTGTGGTTTAAGTAGGTGGAAAATGATGGTTATGAAGTTCATAATGGCCTTATTGGTGATAAAATATCATCAAAACTAACGAGTAAATGGGAAAAAATGGTATCATTTTGAAGTCTCATCATTCCCCCATTACAAACATATTGCATGTTCTCATTAAATTACTTGTTCCTCCTCTAGAAATCCAAGATGCAAGGCTATCCAATTGTATGCATGATCGAAAAGCTCAGTCACTACATAGAATCCTAGATTTCTGTCAACCTGTCTCCAATGTGTAATTTCTTCTATATTTTTATAGTGAAACCTATATTGATATTGTTAAGTAGAGAACCAAATAAGTTGATAATTAAATCGGAGACAATTCCATTGATTTCTTTGTCTTCTCATTTAGTTAACGTATAATTCAACTCATGATAGAGAAAGTTCAAAATCAGGATATCCTCTAGGAGTTTTATTCCTCAAAGAATTGGGGAGAGTTTTCCAAATATCATATGAGGTTAAAAGGGACTACAATGAATGTATTTGTATAATTATTTGATGATCAATGATATCATTATTCCTATACATTTTGATACATAAAGAATCACCAGGATCTCTAAGAAATGTTTGATAATTCTAGAGAACAATAGTAGGGATTCAATATTCCTCTCTAACCATCAAATCTGAATTAAATTCTACTTGTGTATAAAAATAATTTGACTCCCATTGAATAAGACCATAAATGGAGGATAATTCTCTAAGTTGGAAATCCCCAAGAAATGGATTAGGATTCCAATGAAGATCTTTTTGTAGCATAAAATTGAAAAGATAAAGATCACACATGAAATTATATTCATGATATGTAACATTGAAGAAGACATTGATAAAATCTTTTGGAGAAGTAATCTTATGGAGTCTTTGCCAATTGTTTGATTGTAAATAGAGTCCACTATCATGTACGTATATATAATGTATTCTAGAAGGTGTTCGACATGTGGATGCTTCTAACCCTAATGCACATGCATCTTATAGATTTTGTTCCATTTCCTTTAACCAATCCCTATACATTTTAATTTTTCTCTTCCATATATTTTACTATGTAATATAGAGGGAGAACCATATTTATTTAAGTTTATTAATGGCCCATCGATGAATCTCACGGTCTATAACTCCCATATCAAAAATGTCATCTTGTTGCCTCCAACTAGGTAAATTTGGTTTCATTTGAAGGAAAGAATATGTATTTTCCAGGATATCATCAAGAATGACATTTACAATTTGTTGGATATTTGTCATATCTCATTCAGTTTCGATAGATTTATTAGAGGGTTCTTCTTCTTCTATATATTTCAATAGAGTATCCATATAACTTCTACCATTATTCTATTTCTTTAAATTCCTTATTTTCTTTTTTCAATCTATGATTCTTCATTCTGAGTTGCTTGGTTTCTCTTGGTAACTTTAAATAAACAAAGTGACAATATTAGAATGGTGGAAAAACATGAATTTTACCTTTCTTTGGTTTGTTTTGATTACTGATATTCTATGTCTCCTTGTTTTGAATTCTTTCTCCTGAGACTTATTTTGATTACTGATATTAATGATTGGTGCCTCTTTGAATTTAATGTCGGGTGCTTCTATGGATGAACGATTTGGTGCCTCACCCTCTTCCTTAGAGTCAGATGATGTTATCGTTATATGTTATCTAAACAAATTAGTTTGTAATTCCGAAGGAAATACAAATGTGATTTCTTCAATGCCTCTTGATGTTGTAGTTTCTTTACTGACTTATGAAGGAAATTTCATAGCCTCTTCGTTATGCTAGTCCTTTCTTAAGGATTTTGTTCTTGTTTTAGAAGACAAGGAGGGTTTATCCTTACATGAGCATGGTATAACCCTCACTCTGGTTTTTTTTGTTTCATTCCTTTTCTAATACCTATTCGATTGGTCCCTGTTTTTTCCATTTCATCTTTGAATAGAAATGTGATAAAACCAAATTAATATACCCCAGTAGGCTGTGTTTGTTTATGAATTTATTTTTTCATGTTGATTAAGTTCTTTAGAATAAAGTAGGGTAAATTCATCAAATTTTGATTCTTAAGATGCAACAAGAGTCGAATTTGATAATATAAGACAACACTAAAACGACCATCACATGTGATAAATTTTTGAATTATTAGTGCTACATATGTAAGGTACAAAATATAATACAATATGCAGAAACAAGAATATTCAGTAGATATCGATGAAACAACAAAATATTGAGAAAATAAACACCATAAATAATTCCTTTATTCAAACAAAGAAATATTCACTTGTCTCTTCGAGGGGGAAACCTCCAGTAGAGTAGAGCTCTATTGCAATAATTACAAGACAAACTTTCTCATGCCTCCTACTCTTATTTATACTAATTCTATCTTCTAAAGAACATTCTAGAGGAATATCTTTCTAGAAGCATAAACATCTATTAGGTCTTCTTACATTGACTTGTTCACATTAATTAAATAGAACTTATTAACTAATGTCAACCTTTATTACATGGAAAATATATTCAGACATTATTAACTAATGTTGGCCTTTATTAGATGGAAAATATATTTAGGCATTATTAACTAATGTCGTCCTTTATTACATGGAAAATATATTTAGGCATTATTGACTAATGTCATCCTTTATTACATGGAAAATATATTATTCTATCTATGTGAGGGGTTAGGTCCCTAACATGCTCTCCCCCTTGAAAATGATATGTTTCCTTAAGGATTAAGATGAGGAAATTGCTACAAAATGGTAGTTAGCTCCCAGGTGGCATCTTCTGGTGGAGTTTCCTTGCAGTGAACCAAAACTTCATGGATGGTGCGCTAATGGAGATGATGCTCTCGCTGGTCCAATATGGCTTGTGGATGCAACCAAATGGAACCTTCTTCATCCAACTCTGGTAGGATGGTATGGGTGTGGCATTTGGTGCTAATCACTTTTTCAGGCACGAGACATGAAAAACAATATGTAGCTTGGAGTGATTGGGAAAAGATAACTAATAGGCCATTGGCCCCACATGTTTGAGAATAGTATAAGGAACATAAAATTTTGGTGCAAGTTTATGACACTACTAGGATTTCAGTGAAGTTTTCTTGTACGGTTGGAGATGAATAAACACCTAGTCCCCTTCAAAAAATTGGCGTTAAAAACTATCCTTATCTTCCTTTTTCTTCGTGCGGTTTTGATCCATTACAAAATTTTCTTTGAGAGTATGGAGAATGGTCATGTGGATGATAAAATTGTGTTCAACCTCTAAACCTTGGAGACACCCAACATGTATGGGAGAAATGATGGTGACTTCTATCTGTATACTTCTTCAAATGGAGTCATGTGAGTGGCAGTATGGTAAGAGGTGTTGTACCACCATTCAAATAGGGGTAACCACTGAACCCACTAATGTTGTATGTCATATGAAAAAAACTTCAAATATGTTTCCAAACACTTGTTGACTGCTTCTGTTTGACCATCAATCTGGGGATGATAGGATGTGCTGAGATGAAATTGAATTCCTTGGAGCTTGAATAATTATTTCCATAAATTGTTGGCAAAAGTGGGATCATGGTTAGAAACAACAAAATGAGGCATTCCATAGATTTTGAAGACATTATCCATAAAAACTTGAGCCACTGCGGGTGTTGTGAACTTGTGTTGAAGAGAACATAAATGAGCATATTTATAAAGATGATCTACTACCACCATGATGAATAAATTATTTCATGATTTAGGTAAGCCAACAATGAAACACATAGAAATATTTGTCCAAATAGTAGTTGGAAGTGGAAGGAGTTGGGGTGTACTAGGAGGTTTGATAATATCTCCCTTATTGTGCTGACATGTATCACATTCAACCACAAAGGTGTGTATGTCCTTTTTCATAACATCCTAGAAGAAATATAGTTTGAACCATTCATAAGTTTTGTTAAAACATGAATGGCTCACTGTAGGTGAAGCATGAAACTTAGAGAGCACCTTGGATTCAAGGGCAGTCTATTTGCTTAAATACAAGCGACCTTTATAGAGAAAATATTCATTGTGCCAAGAGTACCCTAGAGTAGCTTGGGGATACTCTTGAAGTTTTTGGATTAGGTTGGAATTTTTTGGGTCTTGCAACCATTCCTGTCGAATATCCTGAAGCCAGTCGATGAAAATGAATGAGAGGGGAAAGAGGGACCCTTCTTCTTCATATTTCCTGTAAAGAGCATCAACCACCACATTTTCTTTTTCTTTCTTGTAAAAAATCTCGTAATCATATCCAAACAAATTGGCCACCCATTTTTTTTGCTCCGAGGATGAAATTCGTTGTTCCAGGAAGTACTTGAGGCTTTGATGATCCGTTTTGATTTGGAAAAATTTTCCCAATAGATAAGGGACCTAGAGATCCACTGCATGAAAAATATCCAACATGTCCTTTTCATAAATCGATTGTCCCAAATGTCAGTCCAACAACTATTTATGTGTAATCCAAAGGTCATCCATATTGTATGAGGAATGCCCCGATTCCTCTCCTCGATGCATCACATTCCAGAACAAAGGTCTTGGTGAAACCAGGTAGGGCCAATACAGGAGTAGTGCACATAGCTTGTTTGAAGGATTGGAAGGATTGGTCATCTGCTGGAGTCCAACTAAAATAATTATTTTTAAGGAGAGATATGAGAGGAGCTACAATTTTTCCCTAAATTTGAAAAAACTTGCGATAATAGTCTATTAAACCTAGGAAACCACGTAGAATTTGAAGAGTTTTAGGGTGATACCAATTCTATATAGCTTCAATTTTATTAGGATCCACCCTTACACCATCATTTCCAACAATATGACCCACGTACCCAACTTAATAGGTGCCAAAATCACATTTAGACTACTTGAGGAAAATTTGGTGCTTGGAGAGGAGATGGAGAACTTGATCTACATGGGTGAGATGGGATGGAAACATTTTACTATAGATGAGAATATAATCAAAGAAAACTAACAAAAAAGGACTCATGAAATTTTGATAAGTGGAGGGGGAATTGAAAAGACCAAAGGGCATGAGAAAGAACTCATAGTCTCCCTCATGAGTGAGAAATGAAGTCTTAGGGATGCATTCCTATTTCATACATATTTGGTGGTTTCCAGAATGGAGGTCGAGTTTTGTAAAGTATTGAGCCCCATTGAGTTCATCCATAAGGCCATCTATGACTAGAATGGGAAATTTGTCCTTGATGGTAAGTTTGTTAAGGGAACAAAAATTAGGACACATTCTCCAAGTGCCTTCCTTCTTGAGGACCATGACTACCAAGGAAGAATAAGGCCTGGTACTAAAATGGATAACACCCGCTTCTAACAATTCTTGTACAATTTTATCAATTTCATTTTTTCGACCAAAGGGATGATGATAAGGGAGAACATTGGGAGGAAGACTTCCTGATATTAGAGGAATGGAATGGTCATGGTCTCCACGGGAGTGGGGAAGGCCCTGGGGAGTTTGGAAAATATTGGAATGGCATGAAATAATATCTTGAAGGTAGGGGTGTACCGGGGGTGTCTCAACTGCTTGAATGGAATGAAGTTGGGAAATGATGCCATAATGACATTGTTTTAGTAACTTTTCAATGCGGTGGGAAGTGATGATCTCCAGAGAACCTATTGTAATGCCTTGGAATTTATAATGTTATCCTTCCCATTGGAATTACATGGTTAAATCCTTAAAATCTATGGTTATGAGGACAATAGTGCATAACCATTCAACACCAAGCATGATGTCACAACCACCCATGTCAATAGAAAACATGTGAGATTTCAAGTTATACTGACCAATTTGTAAGTGAACATTTTCACAACACCCCCCACATTTCATGGAACCACCATTGGCAATTGTGATTTGAAAATTGTTGACATCACAGTCTATAGATAGAAAAAAAAAATCTTGATCAAGGTGATGAGGAATGAAATTATGAGTGATGCCACTATCAACTAGGATGATGAATTTTGTGTTCTTATTGTAACTAATCAATTTGAGGGTTTGGGGAGTATAAAAACTAGTGAGAGCACTCAATGAAATCAGTGGTTCAACTTTAGGAGGATCAGAGGGAGATGAAATATTATCTGTTTGGGGTAGCTCTACTGCAGGAGAAACCTCAACATCTTCATCAGAAACATCCTCTAAAATGGCCATAATTTATTTTTCGTTCTTTACAATTTTTCACTGGAAAGTATTTATCATGAAAATTATAGTAGAGAACCATTGGCGTTCAACCATTTATGCCTGTGTTAATTTTTGGACCTTGCGAGGAGGGGCCTGGGGGGTATGGGTGGTGGGTTTAGGGTGGGGAACAAAAGTGGTTTTTCTATTATGGTCCAAGATGACTTGTTGTGCCTCCTTGGCACATTTATTTTCTACCAACCAAGTATGGGGGTGAGCCATTATGACTTGACCTTGGATTTCATCCTTGAGGCCACTGATAAAAAAATCTTGAAAAAAAACATATGTCATGCCCTCCATTTGGAAAGCCAAGTGCTCAAAGGAAACAATAAAATATTCCACTCTTCTAGATTGTTTCAACTTGGTCAGACGTCCTAAGTGGTGGGTATCTGTGTCAAATAGTTCATACAACTCGGAAAAAATTGTGACCAAGCAACATACCCTTGACGTGAATTTCTATTCCATTACCACCATTGTGATCGTTCTAGATCCAAATAGATAATTTTGTAACGAATATTGGTCATCTCATCAATAATTTCATGCAGGGAGAAATAATGTTCCATCTGAGTGACCTAGGTTGTTGGATCCGATCCATCAAATTTGTTCACCTCAACTTTGGGAAGAAGGGGGTCATAAGTTAGGGAGTTGGAATAAGAGTGTAGAGGCCAGTTGGAGTCAAACTATTTATTACAGATAGGTGGGTCAGAGGAGGAAGGACCAAGGAATTTGTTCATGAATGTTTGGAGAGTGGAATTGACTTCAATAATTTGGCTACCTAGTTTTTCATGGATGTAGCCCATTTTGGAATGAATGGTAGGAATATCAATATTCAGTTGGGCCTGCAGGACATTAAGGTCATTATTCATCTTCTGATTGGTTTCATCTTGGTGGGTGGGAGCTATGAGGGGAAGAGGGGTTGGTCCATAGACAAAAAAGTAGATAAGTGATATATACCACTACAATTAGGGAAACGAGAGGAAACCAATGAGATAAGTGGGAAATAAGGGTTTCAGGAATGGTATGGGTCCACGGGGTACAAAAGGGTTAAAAATTATAGTTATCACAATGATCAAGGCGAAAATGGGAATCCAATGAGATAGGTCTCAAATAAAGGTGCGGGTAGGACCCAAACTTTTGTTTTAATTTTTTAATTTTTTTTTTAATTTTTTGCTCCTGCGGAGTTATACTCTAACTTGAATAATACTGCAATGTTGAAATGCCCAAATTTTTAATAGGAAAAAAGTGTATCAATTTTCCAACTAGGATGTAGGAGGCAAGGTTGCACGACCAAAATATCCTTTCAGTCCCTTGTCTGGTATGTTCCCCTCAAGTTAGGGTTTACATGGTTCCTATGGACAAGGATTTTCCTTGTGTTATAGCTCTTTGATATACATGCGAGATTGAAAATTAGTAATCAAACCAATATCTTAGAGCACCAACTAAGTAGGCTCGACAATAACCTTGGTCGTGCTACCCAATTACCTAGGTACTAGAGTGTATCTTCCCGAGTGTTGTTCTTGGTGGCACTATAGCAGTCAAGTGATGAATCGGTTGATCTAGGGATGGTTTCAGGAGACCTAGGTGACTCTTGATATACTTTCTGGCATGTGGGAGTGATTTCCATGTACATATTTTTTCTAATGCGGTACTACTCAAAGGGTACCAACAAGGGTTACATAGGTTTCCAACAAGGGTGAAAATTTAGTTTCTAGACAATCGTTGGAATTACTCGCAGCTGTAAGACCCTAGGTTCGAGTTATCTTGACCAAAAAACCCCTTCAGACACCGGCCCTTTCATCATCACCTACATGTAGATGAAGTCTTACCCGAGGTATCTATTGGGGTTGCAAGAACTGAGTTTCTACATTAGTGAGGGAATGAGAGGTGATCATCTTTGTCCTTCTTATTTATCTATTATGTGCAACATTATTCTATATTAGCTCTTCTTAGGTTACTTAGTGAACTCATTTATGTATTACCATTATCCTTTAGATTGAAATAGAAACCAATTACTATAATATTGCACAGTTGTAATGTAACGAAATTTAAGGTACTAGAGCTATTATAATAGCCGAAAACAAAAATATTGCAAAGAATAGAAATGGAACAACACAATAGATGAAACCACAACACCAAAATAATACCTTTATTGATAGGAAACAATGTTCACTTGCCTCTTCGAGGGAGAAACCTACAATAGAGTAGATATTTATTACAACAATTATAAAGACAAAACTTCTCATTCCCTCGAATACTATTTAAACTAAATCTATCTATCAAAAGAAAAATCTAGAGGAAGAGATTCTAGAAGCGGAAGCTTCTATTAGGTCTTCTTACATTTGACTTATTCTTCCTTATTACTAGGCCTTATTAATATTGGCTTTTATTACATGGAAAATATATTACTCTGCCTATGTGAGGGGTTAGGGAGTTTAGGTCTCTAACATTCCCTCCCCCTTAAAAAATAACCTTGTCTTCAAGGCTTGAGATGAGGAAATTGTTGTAGAATGGTAGTTGGCTCCCAGGTGGCATCGACTGGAGTTGTATCTTTCCACTGGAATAACACTTCCTTGATGGTGCAATGATAGATACGACGCTCAAGCTGGTCCAATAATTCTTTTGGCTACAACCAAATGGATCCTTCTTCATCCAACTCGGGAAGACTGGTTTGAGTTTGGCACTTAGTTCCAATCACCTTCTTTAAGTAAGAGACACGAAAAACATCATGGAGCTTAGAATGACTGGGAAAATATAACTGATAGGCCACCTATCCCACATGCTTGAGAACCGTACAAGGACCATAAAATTTGGGTGCCAGTTTATGACAATGGTCAGCCTTGAGTGAATTCTTCTTATAAGTTTGCAATCGAAGAAACACCTAGTCCCCTTCAACAAATTAACATTTTGAGAAAACTTGATTTGCTTGTTGCTTCATGTGATTATGAGACATGACCAAATTCTGTTTGAGGGTATGGAGACTATCCTCTCGAACTATAAGAGTTTGGTCAACCACTTGAACCTTTGAGACGTCGGGCATGTAGGATAGAACTAAAGGTGGCTTTTGTCCATATACTTCTTAAAATGGAGTCATGTGATTAGGTGTATGGTAAGAAGTGTTGTACCACCATTGAGCCCACTGATTTTTCTGTTTAGATGAAAAATACCTCAAATATGTTTCCAAACACTTGTTTACAACTTCAGTTTGACCATCAGTTTGAGGATGATAGGCGGTGTTGAGATGAAATTGTGTGCCCTGTAGCCTGAACAGTTCTTGCCAAAAAATGTTGGTGAAAGTGGGATCTCTATTAGAAACAACAGAATGAGGCATGCCATGAAGCTTGAAGATATGATCCATGAAAATTTGAGCCACAGTGGAGGCAGTGAATGGGTTTTTAAGAGCACATAAATGAGCATACTTGGAAAGGAGATCAATTACCACCATGATGACTGACTTATTGCCCAATTTAGGTAAGCCAACAATGAAATACATAGAGATATCCCTCCAAATAGTTGGTGGTATTGGAAGTGGTTGTAGTGTGCCCAAGGATTTGGATGTTTCTTCCTTGTTGCATTGACATACATCACATTTCGCCACAAAATTATGAACGTCTTGTTTTATACCATCCCAAAAAAAAAAAACATTTGACCCTGTCATAGGATTTGGTAAACCCTAAGTGCCCAACTGTGGGTGTAGCATGAAGCTCAGAAAGAACCATGGATTTAAGTTGTGACTATTTACTTAAATACAAACGACCTTTGTAGCAAAGCTCATCATTGTGCCAAGAGTACCCTGGGGAAATTGGAGAATTGTCTTGCAATTGTTGGATCAGACTCAAAATTTTGGGATCTTGTAGCCATTCTTGGCGAACATGTTGGAGCCAATATGGTTCAATGAAGGAGAGGGAAAAAAGGGACCCTTCATCTTCATATTTTCTTGAAAGCACATCAACAACCACATTTTCTTTTCCTTTCTTGTAAATGATCTCATAATCATATCCAAAGAGCTTAGCAACCCATTTTTGTTTCTTCAGGGATGAAAGATGTTGCTCTAGAAAATACTTGAGGCTTTGATGATCTGTCTTAATTTGGAAGTGTTTCCCCAATAGATGAGGGTGCTAGAGATCCATTGCATGCAAAATAGACAACATTTCATTTGCATAGATTGTGTTATATCCTCAAATAAATTAATCAAGTTGTTTTATTTTAGGTGATAAGATGTCATTTGAAATACATTTTAAAAATTTTAAAGGATGATTTTTTAGGGCTTTATGCATGTAATAAAGTTAGATAAAACATTTGGTTTCATTTTTATTTGATTTAAGTCAAATCTCAGGTTTCGGTGGCTTAGGTGCTTCTTCAAAAGTGCTTCTTAGCTACCGAAATTCTTAGCTTTTGGCAGCTTAAACAAAGCAATTCAGGGCTATTTTAGCCACCGAAATCGTAGGAGCATGGGAGGAGTCAGCACGTCCTTTCACATGCCTAAACTTTCGAGATTAAGGTTTTATGATTGAAAATAGCCGCCGAAAAGACAGGAGGAAAACCGTTTAGAGACTTGGAGCTGATCTCTACATGATATACCGAATCTTTTCAAATGGTTGTTTCATCAGATCGCATGGTTACGTACTTCCCATCATTACAGTCACCAACCATGCTTGTTTCAAATATTAAGCCGCTCTTTCGCATCCCTTGTAATCAGCGCCATGTTCTAAAGCACACCTCATACTTCTTGTCCCTGTCACAGCCGAGCCAAAGCTTCCTAAGTCTACGCTGTGTAATTTTTCCCCAAAACCTAATTTTTCAATTGCAAGTGTACAGGAACATTGTGACAGATGAATAAAGGAGGTTCAACTTTGAGGAAGGAGCTGGATGACATCAGTTACTTGGAATCACACCTGGAGGTATGCCAACTTTTCAGGGACACAGGTTGCTATAATGTTTGTAAAAAATTACAGAGCTCTCACCAGCAGGTGGTAGAAGATTTTGCCTTGACTTTCGATGGAAGGAAAGTAGTCATTGGTCAAAATGAATTCGAGGTGGATGAATCCCTCATAGCTAAGGTCACAGAGCTTCCTAGGACTGGAGAAAACTAGTTCAAAATCACTATCACAAATAATGTTGAATTCAGGTCCTACTTGAAACCATAACACAAGGGTTTGATATGGAAGAAAGACATTCCTGTGTCTTTCCTTGAAGAGAAATGACAACAGTTACTAAAAGCCATTCTGGTTTATATAACTTGTGAAGGAAGATATAATAGGGTGATGATTTACCATTTCAAACTCATGAATCATTTCACTGGTAGAAACCCACTCAATCTGCCCTATTATCTCCACAAAATCTTATCTAAAATGGCTCATCAGGTCAAGGCTAAGCCCAATAAAGTTGTAGGCAGGCTATCACACCATGGTTTGATTAAACTCTTGGTTTATGAGCTGTTGCAGAGGATAAGAAAATAATGGAATTACTTCTTGTTCTGGAATTATTTCTAGACTGATGTACAACCAAAGGGTAAAAAGAGTCCTCATTCCAAGAAGTCTTCTACTCCCAAGGGTGGAAAGAGGAGGAGGAGAGCTATCTCTCCAGTTCCAGTTAACCAACCCTCTCCTTCTTCTAAGATTAATAAAACTAAGAAGAAACTAAACTTCAGCAGTGAAACAGAGAAGGCCGAAGAACACCCAGTGAACAAGAGCATTCTTAATCTTCCTTACACAGACTCGCAGGATGAAGAGCACCAGATTTAAATAGGGCATGAAGATTCAATTACCACAGGGCATGAAAATTTAGTATATGTAGATGTATTCACAACAAGGTATGAAGATATTCCATCACCTACACCCCAAGAAGAACAAGAACCACAAGTTGTAGTGCCTCATCTAGAAAAAAAGTGAAGCAGAGTAAATCAAAGGAAATCAAGAAGCTTAAAAATAAGTTATCTCAACAAGAAGTGCTAGAAAGGGTAATTAAAACTAGATATGAAACCCTGTCGAAGAATTTTGCAGAAAGCAACTCAGCCTTAGAAAGATTAGCACATGAAAGCATAAAGGAAAATAAAAAGAAGGGCAAGATTGTAAAAGATTACAACAGCTTATGGAGAGTAGCTGGGGACTTGAAGAAAAAGGTCAGGGATTTAAGGAAGCAAGCTATGTCTTAAAAACACCAGTCTCAAAAAAATGTTACTCTTGAAACCCTAGCAAAGGTAGCAGTTCAGTGCAATGAACCAGAGGCAGACAATAGTGCTACAGGCTTTCCAGAAGTTGAGCAAGGTGGAGAAGCCTCAGAAGATCAACCCTAAGGCGTTTCAGAGCTAAGACAAAAGGTATTTTGAAATTTTGATAATTTCACTAAGACAAAACTTTCAGTGGCTTAGGTGAACATTTCGATTGTTCATTAGCCACCGAAAGAAGAGCTTTCGGTAGATAATTGGTCCAGATTTTGTCTATTCTAATTACCGAAAGCACTGTTAGTGCAAAACGTTAGTATTTTTGCACAGATCCAGGATTTCCTCGTCATAAAGCCTCAGGTTTAGTTCCAATTGATAGATAATAATTAATGACATCCTTATTAAGAGTCTGTTTTTATTTTGGAGATGCTCTACAAGGAGGAAAGGTCAAAATTGGTTAGCTATTTTCAGGGACAAAACTGTTTTATTGTCAATAGGTGTCATTTTCAACTTCTCTCACCTCTCATGAAAATCCATCATCCTTGGAAGGCTTACTACACCTGTCGAAGAATCTGAAGGACATGAATATCACCCAAGAATAGGAATTGACCTATGTTTTAGGATCTTTGATATTTTCTTGGGCTAGAAATTGACTTTCTATTTTTGGCAAAATTTGATCCAGTATCCTAGGATCTTGAAACTGTTTGTAAAGGCTATAAAGCCAAAAATATTGGAAGAATGAAGGGTTCGAATTTGAGTTCTAAGCTCTACTATTATTGTGATACAGAAACTTTCTTTAATATACTCAGCGTTCAAGCTTCTTTCATTGTTATTGTCAGACTTTCTTTTCATTTCTATTCTATGCCTATGAGTTGAAATTATTTCTTTGTCTCTGTTTAAATGTCCTATGGTAACTGTCATCTTACCTTTGATTATTAAACAAGAATCATAAGAACCCACTGCTAGTTTTTTGACCCATTGTATATATGGTTTATGTATGTTCTGGTTAATTGATTGGTTTCTTATTTATCTGATTTACAAACCTATATGATAATATCTCTTGAAGGCCTTGTACTGTTTGAATATAACTAGACTGTCTTGAAGATACAATCCAATGATTTAGACATTCATCTTGATCCAATCCCACACCCATTATTGAGTAAATAATTACAAAAACAGTTAAGTTACCAAGCATCTCCGAGATACAAGATAGGAGAGTTTCCTGGAGTGATAACAAATTGTCGTCGTTGCCGTAGATGGAGATTGAAGCTGAGCTTCCTTGGGAAATGACATAGATCCAACTTTGATGATAGACAAAGTGCGAACACTATTTTGGTTGTAATCATCTATCTGGTGACTCCATTGGAACAAAGTGACTCCGAGAAGGGCTCATACCAAAGAAAATCAAGAAAGGCCATTGGCAACACCAGTTTTAGATCCTGAGAAGATCATCGGAAGTGGAAAATCACTGCAAAGACAAACTTCCAGATCTGTAAGAGCATCTAGACCAGGTATTTCAAGAAGTACTTCTTCACTTGTATCTAGAGAACCTCTTGTCGAATCTACTTCTATTGAAACTTCTAGTTCTCAAAAAATTGTAATTGAGTCAAAAAGCTTGAAGGGTGATGAGCCTTCAATTTCTTCTAATTTTATAGATCCTATTTCTGAGCATATTAATATATCCAACTTAGGAGGAGAAGTTGTAGAATCTATCCAAGAAGAGGACTCCTCCTCTTCCTTGAATTCTTCACAGACTAAGTCTAGAATTTATTTTTTCTATACCCATACCAGTTTGCTTGTTCTTGAAGATATTTTACAAGACCTTTCCTCTAAGGGTGAGGAAAACTTGGCCTTGTTGCTTAGCTAGTTTTACAGAGCTTATTATTTCCCATCTTATTCAGGAACCACATTCCAGGGTAGTCATTCTACCAGTGCTTCCACTTCATTCCTTAGTGAAGCAAAACCACCATTGTCCATAGTCCCACCTGTCCCATATTAGCTGTCATCTATAGAAACTTCTTCCTCTGCATCAACCCCTAAGATTGCCATGGCTAATCCTTTGACAAAAATGGAACAGATCTTAGCCAATAGGTATGCTCCTCTTGTTTTGCCTAATCCCTTGTCAGCCATGCCAACAGGAGATTATCAGAAGTACATGCCCAATTTTACTAAATCTGGAGATTATACTATTGAAGAACACATAGAGGATTTTTATGCCTATGATGAGAACATTAACATTTCTGAGGAAGATGTTTGGACCAGAATTTTTGTACAGAGCTTGGATGGTCAAGCTAGGAAGTGGTTCAAGGAACTGCCAGCTAATTCAGTGGTAGGTATTGAACAATTAGATGAGGTGTTTTTGAAACATTGGGGAGAAAGAAGAGACCTTTTGTATTATATTACTGAATTTGGAAATCTAAGAAGAGAAAATGGTGAATCTGTCTCAGACTTCACCAAAAGATTCAATAAGATGTTTGGAAAGATCCCTGTAGAGATCAAGCTGACTGACACATTAGCAAAGATTACTTACTCTTCTGCCTTTGATCCAAAAAATTTCTTAATCCTTAGAGAAAGAAGGTCAGCCACACTCGCCTTAATGCAAGATGTTGCTCTTGAGGTTGAATCTAACATTGTGGCATCCCAGAAACTTAAAGGAAAGTTTGAGAGAAAAAAGTAATATGTTGATCCTCCTTCTTCCGCAAATACCAAAATTGAAAAGATGGCCAAGATGTTGGACAGGTTGACCTCGGAGATGTCAAAACTGAAAATTCAGAGTCAGCAACCAACAAGAAGTAAAGAGCCTAATACTTATGCTCCCAGGAATCCCAATGCATTCCCTTACATAAGGAACAACCAGCAGGTCCAAATCCTTCAAAGAGACAATAATGCAGTTGAAGACCAAATGATCAGAGCCCCTTTCCAAAATGTCATTCTAGAAGAAGAGCAGGAGCTATCTCATGGTGAAGTTGAAGAAGAAGATGACATAAATTTCTTTGGGGATGATGTTGATTCCTCCTTCTTGACACAAACAGATTATGAGGAGGCCCTCATGAATGAGCATATTAATGAGGCAACAATTGAAGAATCTATTTATCAGACAAATGATCAACCAAGTTATAATTTAAGATCTAAGACTGTTTCTCCAAATCCATTGCTTGTTGCCCCTGTAAAAAAGCAAGATGATGCTTCTAAGCAGCCTGCTGCTCTTGCAAAGTAGATCTCCACTCCTACAAAATAGCAATAGAAGGAATTGCAGACCCAAGCTAAAGAATAGGTTTCCCTCAGAGCTCCTTCTAACGAGGTAAAACCTTCTGACAAAATATCATATTCATTTAATTTCAAATCAGAAATTCAGAAGGTAAAAATACCTATGCCATTGACTGAACTTATGAAGAATGACATATTCAAGTCTGCTATCCTGAAGTCCCTTCAACCAAAGACTCCCCAAACTACTGATTATGTAAACCTTCAAGATGACAATCCCACAGTGACTATAGGACTTATGGTAGAGGACCGAGATGATTCTTGTCCACCCTTCTACATATCCCTAAATATCCATGACAAGATCCTTCACAACTGCTTGCTTGACTCGGGAGCGTCACACAATCTTATGCCTAAAGCAGTGACGGATGGGCTTAGGCTTGACATCACAAAACCTTACCATCAACTCTTCTCTTTTGACTCTAGGAAAGTCAGATGCCTCAGCCTCATAAAATACCTTGTCATAAACCTTGCCCAGTTGCCGATGAGAAGCATGGTAATGGATGTTGTAGTGGCTGATATCCCACCCAAGTTCGGCCTCCTCTTGTCACGTTCATGGAGAAAAAGGCTAGGTGGTACCCTGGATATGGATATTTCATATGCCATAGTCCCAGTGTTTGGAGGAGAGGTAAAGAGACTTTATAGAGAAAATCAGCTTGCCTACATCATTAATGATGAGAAGAATTATGTAAACCATCCCATCTATGCATTGGACACGGACTTTGGGGAATGCATTCTACAAATAGATGATTCTCATCCAGCTCCTTTGCAGCTCACAAAGCCTACTTATCATCAGTCTGATGGAGAGAGTACTCCCGTCTAGAGCATGTTCTTTGATGGTGTCAATACCAAAGACTCAGCAGGTGCAGGTGTAGTTCTAATTTCTCCTTCAAAGGAGACTATTCATTTGTCTTTTAAACTTGATTTCAAGACTACTAACAATATAGCAGAGTATGGGGATTTGTTGTTGGGATTAAATGCTACCAAGGAGATGGGAATCAAAGGTCTAAAGGTGTTTGGAGATGAAAATCTCATCATACAGCAAGTGAACAGTACTTTCCAAGCAAAACATGTCAGGTTGAAAGATTACAGAGATGAGGTATGGAAACTCAAGGACTCTTTTTCCATTTTTGACATTTCTTATATACCCAGAGCTATGAATCACCTAGTTGATTCCCTTGTTGTCTCGTCCAGTATGTTCATTCCTCCCATGCCTCCTAGACTGAACTATGAAATCCAAGTCAAATACAGACCATCCCTGTCTGACAATGTAAACTATTGGAAAGTATTTGAAGATGATGATGAGCCTAGTAGATTTCTCTAGGTTGTAGATGAATTTTCTGATATGCATATAGACCAAGAAAATCAAAATGTAGAGGAATCCAAAAATCCTAAGTTGAAGAGAAAAATGGGTCAACATGATATTGTTCAGCTGCCCAACAATTATATACCCCGGGGTTTGGTGCCTCTTGAGAATATTTTTGACCAAAATGATGTCCCCTACAAACCTGATAAGAAGGAGAAGGATCCGGATGTCCATGAGCACAATATAGGAAGCCAGAGTCATCCTAAATTCATGAATCTGTCCACTGAGTTAATTGCTGATCAGAGGTCAGAATATTGCAACATTATGAAGGAATTTGTTGATGTTTTCACCTAGAAATACAGTGATCTAAAATCCTATAATCCAGATGTCATTCAACATAAGATTCCCCTGGAAAAAGACAACATCCCATTCAAACATAAGTTGAGACCTATCAGTCCTCTCTTGTTTCCTGTATTAAAAAAAGAAATCAAAAAGCTCCTCGATGCGAAAATCACAATCCCACTGAGATACTCTAAATGGATTGCAAACCTAGTGATAGTGAGGAAGAAAAATGGTGAGATCAGGTTATGTGTTGATTTTAGAAACCTAAATAAATGCTCCAAGAAAGAAAACTATCCCCTACCCAATATGGAACACTTGCTGCAGTGAATTTTAGGAGCCTGTGTCATGTCTTTCCTAGATGGTTTCTCAAGCTATAACCAGGTTTTTGTATACCCTGATGACCAAGAAAAAAATGCCTTTACTACTCCTTGGGGTACCTTCATGTACGCCAAGATGCCATTCGGGCTAATGAATGTCGGGGCCACCTTTCAGAGGGCCATGGACATAGCTTTTGTGGGAGATAAGGACAAGTTTGTCCTCATCTATATTGATGAAATCACAATTTATTCCATCATTCATGAAGAGCATTTGAAGCATCTGAAAATAGTATTTCTGAAATGCAAACAGTTCGGGATTTCACTGAACCCAAAAAAGTGTCAATTTTATCTCAAGAAGGGTAAGCTCATAGGCCACATTGTTTCAGCAGAGGGAGTGAAAATTGATCTAGCTTGAGTGGAAGCAATTCAGAAGTTGTCCATACCAAGGTCAAAGAAGGATATCCAATCCCTACTCGGTAAGATCAATTTTTTCATAAGGTTTATTCCTAATTTTGCTGAGTTAGTGAAACATATAACCTCTATGCTAAAAAAGGGGTCTGAGATCAAATGGACAGACAATGCAAGAAGTTCATTTCAGGATATCAAACAGACTATCATGGAATCTCCTACTCTAATCAGTCCATATTACACCAAGAAGTTCTATATTTTCTCTTTTTCTTCCTATGACACATTGGCAGCAATATTGGTACAAAAAGATGATGAAAATATTGATCACCCAGTGGATTTCTTCAGCAAATCACTCAAGGATGTTGAACTAAGGTATGATACTATAGAAAAACAAGCCTATGCTCTCATTAAGTCATTAAAATCTTTCATAATTTATATCCTCCATGCAAAGGTTGTTGCCTATGTTCCTTCAGCCTCTGTGAAAGATGTTTTGACCCAGCCTGATATTGATGGAAAGAGAGATAAATGGATCGCAAAGATGATTGAGTTTGATATAGAAGTGAAGCCCACCAATATGGTAAAAGACCAAGGCCTTGCCATGCTCATGACAGAAGAGAACTGTGATCTTTTAGGCATAAATTTCATTGGGGTAAATTCAACAAGTTTGCAGACAGAGGTAGCAGCAGAAGAGAAACACGTCAGCCAGCAGGTGGTCTAAATTTGTCTTCATGTGAGTGGTATTTAGTTATTTTTCATTTTTTACAGAAGTTGGAGGTTTCTCCTGAACTTATCATGACTCAAGCCTGAGCCCTTAAGCTCAAAGCAATTAAATTTTGCATTTATGATAATATTTTGTATTGGAAAGACCCTTCTGGTTCACTGTTGAGATGTTTGGACAAAGATGATTCAGCTGAATTCATGCATCAGTTCCATTCAAGTATTTATGGAGGCCATCATTACTGGAAGACCAAAACTCATAAAATCCTAAGGGTTGGGTATTATTGGCCTTTTCTTTTTTCGGATGTGTGCGCCTTTGTGAAATCTTGTGATAAGTGCCAAAGATTCACAGGGAAGAAGTAACTCAAATATCATCCCCCATGACCTATTGTAGTGAATGCTCCTTTTCAGCAGTGGGGCTTAGATTTCATAAGCGAGATTAATCCTTCATCTAGTGGTCAGCATAAGTGGATCCTGGTGGCCACTGACTATTTTACTAAGTGGATAGAGGCAATCCCTACTAGAAATGCCACTCATTAAGTCATCGTGAAGTTTCTCTATGAAAACATCTTGATCAGATTTGGCTGCCCAAAAAGGCTAGTGACAGATAATGCAGCAACCTTTAAAGCTGATACATTTGTTGACATGTGTAAGTCAATGGGAATTCATTTGGTACACTCTACATCCTACTACCCTCAAGGCAATTGCCTTGTTGAGTCATCTAATAAGAGTCTAGTCAGAATCATCAGAAAGTTGTTGGAGGATAATCAAAAGAGATAGGATTCTAAACTAAAGTTTCCTCTTTGGGCTGACAGAGTGTACATCAAGAAATCTATAGGGACTTCTCCTTTCAAAATGGTTTATGGCACTGATGCCATTTTCCCCATTCAACTAGTTCTACCAGTGGCCAAGTTCTTTCAGGAAGAAAAAACTGAATCAAATGATATGGTGAGAAGAATGCTTGACTTGGTAGAATTGCAGCAAGTCAAAGAACAGTTGGTGGACAAATCAGAAGCTCATTAGAAGAGTATAAAAGATACTTTTGACAGAAAATCAAAGGTGGACAACTTTCAGGTTGGTGACTGGGTTATGAAATGGGATGTCCTCAGACAAGATAAAGGCAAGCATGGCAAGTTTGACTATTTGTGGACCGGTCCTTTCATGATAACTCAAGTACAACACAACAACACTTTCATTCTGCAAAGTCTGGAAGGTGAAGAAATGTTTGGTGGCCTGGTCAATGGGCGTTTTCTGAAACTCTATTTTATCTAAGGCTTCAAAGCCTTGCCATTGTAAATTTTATTTTTAGTCTTTGTTTTTGCAAAATAACTCCATGCCCAATGGAAACACTAGTAAATAAGTTTGATTTTTTGTCTTACAGGAAAGGCATTGGTTCTGTTGTTCTTGAAACCTCACAGGGAGGCTTTCACCCCCAATAGGAGCCAGTTTTATCTCCTCAAATAAATTAATCAAGTTGTTTTATTTTAGGTAATAGGATCTCATTTGAAAATGCATTTTTAAATTTTTAAACGCTCATTTTTTAGGGATTTATGAATGTAATAAAGTTAGATAAAACATTTGGTTTCGTTTTTATTTGATTTAAGTCAAATATCAGGTTTCAGTGGCTTAGGCGCTTCTTCAAAAGTGCTTCTTATCTACCGAAAGTCTTAGCTTTCGACAGCTTAAACAAAGAAATTCAGGGCTATTTTAGCCACCGAAATCGCAAGAGCATGGGAGGAGGCAAAACGTCCTTTCATGTGCCTATATTGTCGGGATTGAGGTTTTATGATTGCAATTAGCCACCGAAAAGACAGGAGGAAAACCATTTAGAGACTTGGAGATGATCTCTGCATGATATACCACATATTTTCAAATGGTTGTTTCATCAGATCGCATGGTTACGTACTTCCCATCATTACAGTCACCAACCATGATTGTTTCAAATCTTAAGCCTCTCTTTTGCATCCCTTGTAATTAGGGCCACGTTCTAATGCACACCTCATACTTCTCATCCCTGTCACAGCCGAGCCAAAGCTTCCTAAGTCTACTCTGTGTAATTTTTCCACAAAACCCAATTTTTCAATTGCAGGTGTACAAGAACATTGCGACAGATGAAGAAAGGAGGTTCAACTATGAGGAAGGAACTGGACGACATTAGTTACTTGGAATCACACCCGAAGGTATGCCAACTTTTCAGGGATGCGGGTTGCTATAATGTTTGTAAAAAATTACAGATCTCTCACTAGCAGGTGGTCGAATATTTTGCCTTGACTTTCGATGGAAGGAAAGAATTCATCGGTCAAGATGAATTCAAGGTGGATGAAGCCCTCATAGATGAGGTGACAGAGCTTCCCAGAACTAGAGAAAACTGGTTCAAAACCACTATCACGAAGAATGTTGAATTTAGGTCCTACTTGAAACCAGAACACAAGTGTTTGATATGGAAGAAAGACATTCCTGTGTCCTTCCTTGAAGAGAAATGGCAACAGTTACTAAAATCCATTCTAGTTTATATAACTTGTGAAGGAAGATATAATAGGGTGATGATTTACCATTTCAAACTCATGAATCATTTCATTGGTAGAAACCCACTCAATCTGCCTTATTATCTCTACAGAAGCTTATCTAAGATGGATCATCAGGTCAAGGCTAAGCCCAATAAAGTTGCAGGCAGGCTATCCCACCATGGTTTGATTAAACTCTTGGTTTATGAGCTGTTGCAGAGGAGAAGCAAATAATGGAATTACTTCTTATTCTGGAATGATGTTCAGACTGATGTACAGCCAGAGGGTAAAAAGATTTATCATTCCAAGAAGTCTTCTACTCCCAGGAGTGGAAAGAGGAGGAGGAGAGCTATCTCTCCAGTTCCAGTTAACCATCCCTCTCCTTCTTCTAAGATTAATAAAACTAAGAAGAAACTAAACTTCAACAGTGAAACATAGAAGGCCGAAGAACCCCCATTGAACAAGAGCATTCTTGATCTTCCCTACACAGACTCAGAGGATGAAGAGCACCAGATTGAAACAGGGCATGAAGATTCAGTTACCACAAGGCATGAAAATTCAGTATATGTAGATGTATTCACAACAAGGTATGAAGATCTTCCATCACCTACACCCCAAGAAGAACAAGAAACACAAGTTGCAGATGCCTCATCTAGCAAAAATGTGAAGCAGAGTAAATCAAAGGAAATTAAGAAGCTTAAAAAGAAGTTAGCTCAACAAGAAGTGCTAGAAAGGGTAATTAAAACTAGATATGAAATCCTGTCGAAGAATTTTGCAGAAAGAAACTCAGCCTTAGAAAGATTAGCACATGAAAGCATAAAGGAAAAGAAAAAGAAGGACAAGATTGTAAAATATTATAATATCTTATGGAGAGTAGATCAGGACTTGAAGAAAAAGGTCAGGTCTTTAAGGAAGCAAGCTATGTCTTCAAAACACCAGTCTCAAACACATGCTACTCTTGAAACCCTAGCAGAGGTAGCAGTTCAGTGTAATGAACCAGAGGCAGCCAACAGTCCTACAGGCTTTCCAGAAGTTGAGCAAGGTGCAGAAGCCTCAAAAGATCATCCCTAAGGCATTTCAGAGCTAAGACAAAAGGTATTTTGAAATTTTGATAATTTCACTAAGACAAAACTTTCAGTGGCTTAGGCGAACATTTCGATTTTTCATTAGCCACTGAAAGCAGAGCTTTCGGTAGCTAATTGGTCAAGATTTTGTCTATTCTAATTACCGAAAGCACTGATAGGGAAGAACGTTAGTATTTTTGCATAGATCCAGGATTTACTCGCCCAAAAGCCTCATGAATAGTTCCAATCAATAGACAATAATTAATTACATCCTTATTAAGAGTCTGTTTTGATTTTGGAGATGCTCTGCAAGGTGGAAAGGTCAAAATTGGTTAGCTATTTTCAAGGACAAAACGATTTTATTATCAGCAGGTGTCATTTTCAACTTCTCTCATCTCTCATGAAAATCCATCAGCCTTGGAAGGATTACTACACCTGTCAAAGGATCTGAAGGAGATGAAGATCACCCAAGAATAGGAATTGACCTATGTTTTAGGATCTTTGCCTATTTTCTTGGGCCAAAAATTGACTTTCTATTTTTGGCAAAATTTGATCCAGTATCCTCGGATCTTGAAACTGTTTGTAAAGGTTATAAAGCCAAAAATATTGGAAGAATAAAGGGTTCAAATTTGAGATCTAAACTCTATTGTTATTGTGATACAGACACTTTCTTTAATATACTCAGTCTGCAAGCTTTTTTCATTGTTATTGTCAGACTTTCTTTTCATTTCTATTCTATGCCTATGAGTTGAAATTATTTTTTTGTCTCTATTTAAATGTCCTTTGGTAACTGTCATCTTACCTTTGATTATTAAACAAGAATCATAAGAATCAACTGCTAGTTTGTTGACCCATCGTATATATGGTTTATGTATGTTCTGGTTAATTGATTGGTTTCTTATTCATCTAATTTACAAACCTATCTGATAATAGCTCTTGAAGGCCTTGTATTGTTTGAATATAACTAGACTGTCTTGAAGATACAATCCAGTGATTTAAACATTCATCTTGATCCAACCCCACACCCATTATTGATTAAATAATTACAAAAACAGTTAAGTTACCAGGAATCTCTGAGATACAACCTAGGAGAGTTTCTTGGAGTGATAACATATTGATTGGCCCAAATTTCACTCTAACATTTTTTTGCTCGTAAAGGCTAAAGGCTAACCATCTTGTATAAGCAATACTCTAATTCCTCTCCCAGAAGCATCACATTCTAGGACAAAGGTCATTTTGAATTCAAGAAGGGACAATATAGGAGTGGTGCACATAGTCGCCTTCAAATCTTTAAAGGAATGATCAGCTGCTAGAGTACAAGTGAAAGAATTTTTTTAAGGAGACCAGTGAGAGATGTCGCAATGTTTCCATAATTCTTAACAAACTTGCGATAATATCTTTTTAAACCCAGAAAACCACACAAGCATTTGAGATTCTTAGGGTGAGGCCAATTATGCATAGCTTCAATCTTCTTAGGATCCATCCTAACACCCACCTTGCCAACAATATGACCCAAGTACTTGACATCCAAGGCTCCAAAAACACATTTAGATTGTTTGAAGAAAATTTGGTGCTGAGAGAGTAGATGAAGAACTTGATCCACATGAGAAAGATGGGATATACATGTTTTACTATAGATGAGAATATCATCAAAGAAAACTAAGACAAAATGATGGAGAAAAGGATGAAAGACATGATTCATGAGGCTTTCGAAAGTGGAGGGAGAATTAAACAAGACAAAGGGCATGACCAAGAACTCATAGTGGCCCTCATGAGTTTGAAATGTAGTCTTAGGAATTTTTTCCTCTTTCATTCATATCTGGTGGTAGCCAGAACGAAGATCAAGTTTAGTAAAGAATTGGGCACCATTTAATTCATCCAAGAGATAATCAATGAAAGGAATGTGAAATTTGTCTTTGATGGTGAGTTTGTTGAGGGCACAAAATTCAGGAATCATGCATCAAGAGCCTTATTTCTTAAGTACCATGACCACGAGAGAAGAATAGGGTATATTACTGGTATGGATAATGCATAGATGAACAATTATTGAACAATTTTCTCAATTTCATTTTTCTGAGCAAAGGGATGACAATAGGGACGGACATTGGGAGGAAGGATACCGAGTATGAGGGGAATGGAATGACCATGAACACCATGGGAAGGAGGAAGTCCCTGGGGAGTGGAAAAAACAACTTGATGTTTGGAGAGGATGGATTGGAGGTCAGGAGGCACAAAGAGTGTCTCAGTGGCTTGAATGGGATGGAGTTGTGCAATAATGCCAGAATGACCTTTTTTTAGGAGCTTTTCCATGCAAAGGGAACTGATGATCTCATGGGAACCTGCTTTGATTCCTTGGAATTTATACTATTGTCTCTCCTAGTTGAATTGCATGGTTAATTACTTAAAATCCATGAGAATGGGGCCCAAAGTCCTTAACCATTCGACACCCAACACAATGTCACAACCACCCATGTCGATAGCAAACATATGATATTTCATGTGGTACTGACCAATTTGGAGACAAACATTTTCACGATTCCCACCACATTTCATTGACCCGCCATTGGAAATCATGATTTGAAATTTGTTGACTACTCGGATACAGAAATCAGTTTCTTGGGAAATGTGACAATGAATAAACTTATGGGTGTTTCCACTGTCAACGAGGATGATGACATTATGATTTTTAATGTAACCAATGAGATTGAGGTTTTGGGTAGTAGAGAATCCAGTGAGAGCACTCAGGGAAATGACTAGTTCAACTTATGGGGGGTCTGAGGGTGGAGTCAAGTCAGTTTTTTCAGGTGATTCTACCACAAGGGGAGACTCGACCTATTCTTCCTAAACATCCTCAAAGATTTCCATAAAAATATTTTGTTCCTTATAGTTGTGCCTAGGGAAATATTTGTCATCACAATTATAACAAAGGCCCTTGAGTTGGAATTCAACCATTTCTGCCCAAGTCAATTTTTGGATCTTTAGTGGAGTGGAAGGAGGAGTGGGAGTGACTAGTTTAGGGAAAGGAAGAAAGGAGGGTTTTCTGGTTTCAGAAGAGACAACCTGTTGTGCTTCCTTGTTTATTTTAGTAGCTTCCACCCAACTCTGGGGGAAATTGATGAGGATGTGGGAACAGATTGCATCCTTGAGGCCAGTGATAAAGAATTCTCAGAAAAAAGCATCAGATGTACCCTCCATGTGAAAATCCAATCACTCAAAAAAATCTATAAAGTATTCCACTGTGCCATATTGTTTCAACTTTTTCAAATGAGCTAAATGGTTGGTGTCAGTGTCAAAGCGTTCATAAATCTATGCAAAAAATTGTGTCCAAGACACATACCCTTGGTGGGAATTTTTTCTCCATTTCCACCATTTCCAACTTTCTTGATATAGATGGAGAACACCATACCAGATTTTGGCCAACTTATCGATACTTCTGTACAAAGAGAAATAGTGTTCCATTTGAGTTACCCATCTAGTGGGATCCGAGCCATCAAATTTGTTCACATCCATGCATGGAATTTGTAGGTCACGATGAAAGTGATGGGGATGAAAAGCCTGGGAATTGGAGGAAGTTTCACCTTTGGGGTGCAAAGGTGGGTTAGAGGAGGTAAGGTCTCCATTGATATTCATCTTGGCGAAGATATTTCCAATGAAGGATGATGCAAGCTGGGTAGAGAGGTCTTGTTTCATTGTTTTTGTTTTTGTGTCTACGGTGGAATGAATGTTTTCATTAATGGTGGTAATATCGGCACTATGCTTCCACACTTTCTACCAAGTCTCTGCGAAATAAGAGAAATAGGAATTGAGGTGTGCTTCAAGGTCTTGGCTACGGGTGTGAGCCATGAGGAACGGAGAAACAGAAAGGGACGAGTGGGATCACATAGAAAATTGGTTATGGGTGAAGGGTATCACAATGATCAGGGCGAAGAGGGGAATCCAATCAGGTAAGTCCCAAATAATGGGGCTGGAAGGGGTTCGGGTCCACGATAAAACAATTTTGATGAAAAATAATAAGTATGACTATGATCAAGGAGAAGAGAGGAATCCAATGGGATAGGGCTCAAATAATGGTGCCAACATGATCCAAACTTTATTTTTACTCCTGTGGAGTTATACTTTGATCTGAAGAATACTGCAGTGTTGAAAGGACCAAATTCTTAACAGGAAAAAATGTGTAGTAATTTTGCAACTAGAATGCAGGAGGTAAAGTTGCACGATAAAATATCTTGTCTATTATGTTTCTGTTTTTGTCCCAAGGTTTAGGATATTCAAGGTTTCTACAGACAAGGGTTTTCCTTGTGCTATAACTCTCTGATATAGGTGCGGGGCCCAACAATAGTACTAGACCCAATATCTCAAGGAACCAACTAAGGAGGTTAGACCATGCCCTTATCCGTAATACCTGAATATGCACATACTAGAGAGTATCTTCCCCAGTGTTTTTCTCGGTGGAACTATAGCAGTCAGGTGTCCTATTGGTTTATCTATGGAGGGCTTCAGTATATCTAGGTCGATCCATATACATGTGTTTTCTAATGCACTACCACTCGAAGGGGTACCAACCGGGGTTACAAGGGTGGCCAACAATGTGTGTTTAAGTACCACTTGTAGTTTCTGTGTGTATGCTTCCCCGACTGCAGATTTATGCATTGAACGAGAGATATCTATAGATTTAAGATGCCCAAATATGTCTCTACCTTGAAAAAAAATAACCCACAATTTTCTCCTAAGGAAAGTGCTCTGATACCACTTGTAAGGTACCATATCTATTATAATAGCTGAAAACAAAAATATTGCAAAGAGTAACAATGAAACAACACATAAATCAAACCAAAACACCAAAATAATACCTTTATTGATAGGAAACAATGTTCACTTGCCTCTTCGAGGGGGCAACCTCTGGCAGAGCAGAGCTCTATTACAATAATTCTCAAGAAAAAACTTCTCATGCACTTGAATCCTATTTATACTAAATCTATCTATCAAAAGACTAATCTAGAGGAAGAGCTTCTAGAAGCAAAAGCTTATATTAGGTCTTCTTACATTTGACTTATTCTTTCTTATTACTAGGACTTATTAATATTGTCCTTTATTACACAGAAATATATTATTCTACCTATGTCAGGGGTTAGGGAGGTTAGGTCCTTAACAGGAAAAAATCTAATCTAACATGCACAAAGAGAATATTCATCACATAAGAGACAACAACACAATATTTAATGTGGTTCACCCAACTTTGGGCTACATCCACAACAACTGACTTCTTTATTATGCTTTCTATAATTGTCTCAGGCTTGCGCACTACTATTAGAAAGATGCATCATGTTATATTTCCCTTCATCTAGCCTAGCTGCTCTGCAATGCAAGTCTCTCCCTCTTTGCGAAATATATCTAACATTCAGAAATAGCCTCTTCTCTCCAATAGACTCTACAAAACTCTTGAATCGTTGGAACTAAAAGAGAGAAACTAGTTCCAAGATAACTACCATACCAGAAACCCTATTCTCCCAACGCATTACATATTTATAGATAATTTCTAGGGCATAAAACCCTACTTTGTCCATCGAAAAACCCTATTATAATGCATGATAACTCAAGTTAACTTGTTTTTCAGACTGCGTTCACCTGCTTTTCCATCTGCATGTTGTTTTTTCACTCTAAATGTTGTTCTTCCTGCTTTTGCATGTACTTCTACATTTATCACGTCAGGATGTAATCCTCCCTTCTCACCCACTTTATTCTCTTGATTTATTCCCTATTTCATTCCTCTTATTTTATTCCTCTTCTTGATTCTTCTCACTGTGCATTATACTCTTGAATGCACCTCAACTATGCACTCTCGATTCTTCCTTCTTCTACACACATCTTATATAATTATGATTTTCATGCATATTGTCTCCATCATTCCTGTCCAACATTCCCTCAACACTCACCTGTGGCTCGTCCCAAGTCACTTATGCCTATTTGGTGCTCCTCCATCCTTGGATGAACTTTTGGGAGGCTTCCTTATCTTCCACAAGTTCCTTTATTATTTTTGTCTCTGCTTCCACAATCTCTTCGACCCCTTGCGTAGTGAAGGCTGTAAGTTTTTCTTCTGCTTCATGTGCTTCTTGTTTCACCTTTCCCTGTGTAGTGGTCAGTTCTCTTATCGCCCTCAATTATTCTTCCTGTAGTGGTATTAAGAGCTACTAGAGGATCTTATAATGATCCCACAACTTTTCAACTTCCATGGATGATTTCCTCTGTGCCAAAATGGTCGTCATCAATTCTGTCAGTGGAAGGGTGTTTATAATTTGTACAATTTTCTAGTCCTTTTCCCACTCTTCCCTTAATTTTTCTTCAATGACCTTTGTATCTAGATGTTCTACCAGATCTGTCCAGATTTGCGCACTTTCCTCACATATTTTCACTCATTCTTCCTCCACTTTCTTAATGTTGGATACAACTGTCATCATCGTTATTTCTCTTCCTTCTCTTTCCTATAGTGGTGTTCCCAACGTACTTCAAAACTATAGGTACTCAATCTTTGATCGGAAGACTTTGATGACTTCACCAATATTCAATACTTGCTCTTCCATAGTAGCCTCTAATACTATCGATACTTCTAGAATTTCCTTGTAGAACTTCTGGATGGCCGCTTGTGTCTTCTGCACCATAATCTCAGATTCATTCTTTTCCTTTAGATATTTCTTGGCCCTTTCCTCGACCTCATTATTGTCTTTAATTGTTGCTTCCACTCTACCTTCAACTTCTCTCTTTTTCTAGAGCACAATTTCATATTGTTGCTACAACTGAGCCCGTGCATCCATTAATTTGGTCATTTCCTAGTTTGCTTCATCTGCACAGAGCCTAATATCATGAAAAATTCCTATTTTCAAGCTTTGTAATATGTGTATGGGCATCTGTGATACCAATATGTTCAAGTGGTTCATTTTCTTCATCTGTTCTTGTAGTTTGGGCATTGGTAACTCAATTGTGTATATCCTGATTTGTAATGTCCTATGCCCTAATTCTAACTTAGTCAATACTAGATGAACAATATTTTCTTCCTCTACCGAACTTGTGCTCAATTGTCTTCTTGATCTGTGCTCTAGTGTTATTCTGACCGCTTCTAAGAGATGTTGTAACGTTACCAACTGATCCTGCACCTTCTGGTGTTCTTCTGCTTGTTTCCTCATCGCTTCTTCAATGAATTCCTATGCAACATCTTGTACTTGGTAGCCAATTTGGTCCATGTTGTCATTGGTCAAATTATAGACTGGGGTTACGTTATGCGCTTTGGTATTATTGCGCACACCTCCTACTTGATCCTTCCCCTTATCCTTTTGTTTCACTCCTGCTATGGATATTTTATGTTGCACCTCCTATGTTGATAGGGCAGGCATGTTTCCCACGCCATTGTTCTGGTCATTCCCTTGCCCCTCATATAATTCATCACCCTTGTCTTGTTCATCTTCATCTTCCGGGTGGCCTATTTTTTCTATTGGGGTTTTCCACCCATCTTCCCAATCATTCACAATCCATAATACATCCTCTATTTTCAACCTATAGTTGTTCGACAACCACTGGCATACAGGGTCCTTGTTTTATTGCACGTACATATAATGCATCCTACTTCAAACCGCTCAATATCCTAGTAGGTTTCTACTCTCTCAGCTATGATGTTGGTGTATGCTTTATTATATACTTGATTGAGTCAAAGTATACATAAAATGTAACATTATTGTCTTGTTTCCTCCTTTTGTTTGGTGTATTCCATAATTTGGCATACCACGCAACCATATTACCTCTACCAGTTGTTCTCATGCATTGATAATAGTCTGGTTTCTGCCATCCTACCAGTGCAATCAAAATCAAAATCCGGGCATAAATAAATTATGTACCCTTCTCTTGGGACTTGATATAGTCTGTCAAAAATTGATTGACCAAGAAGGTCACCCACTTCATTTGAACCCCTTTTGAGCATTTTTATGTGGCTGCGATCATTACATTCTGTACTTTATCCTTACGACACTTGCGTAAAAATTTGTAGGCCAAAACCTATGTCGCAAACCGAACACCATCATCATTGATGTTCATGACATCCAATCCCCTTTTCCCCCTGAAGGTGTGAAAATTATCCTTCATGGTTTCTGATAGGGCTCTCTCCCCTGTTTTGTTGAAGAAGGTGGTAATATCCTCTCCTACTTTTGGTGGCCCTGTGATCCATGCAATTAATGCGGTATCAATCAACAACAGTGGGCCAAGCCACAATGTCCCTCCATGCATGTAGCTGAGATATAACTTGACATATAACTTGATTTCCAATCTACATCTAAAGTGTGGAACCTCTAATTGGTTTAGTATTCCCGACTTCTCGAGTTATGTTTCCCACATCTACATTTCCAACAATATCACTCTTGTTCCTGGTATTCTATTAGTACAAAAGCATTTTCCTTGACCAGCTCGGGAAAATTCTGCTCATCTATGATATCATGATCTACAAATTTTAGGGTGGAAACCTTGTCAAGCATGTCTCCTTCCACACTTACAACAGGTGGCACTGGTGATGTTTCCAATGGGTATTTCCCATATACTAGTAGCTTTACTTGAGGCACATTGTCTTTCCTCGGTGGGATATAATCCCTATGAAATATTTCTTGTGAAGACAAATCTCCAGGTGTTTCCTCGAGCTCTGGTGCAATTGATGGTCGTTTCAATTTCTTCTGTGTCATTGTCAATGGCACTCCAACCTTTGGTGGTGCCATTGTTTCATGTAACAAGTTTATTTACTTTCTGTGTGTGTGTGTTGGTATGGTTGTAGTTCAACTATGAGTCACTCTGGTTCACTCTAGTTTGCTTTGGTTCACTCTGGTTCACTCTCACTTACATGCATATCTTAGTAACAATGATTCCCACTTAGCAACCTTCAACTTCTTTTGTGCCTTCTTGCCAATTATTCATGTCTCTTCACACCTTAGCTCACTTGTCTAATCCGCCAATAGGCTTTATAAATGGTTAAATAAATGTGGATTTATTACCAAATCCGTTGTGCGATTTTTTCCTTGTAATTCTACTATGTCGTGATTTCCGATGAATTTTACAATTTAAAATTATACAACGTCTTTATGACCCATTATTCTCACTTCGTAGCCGTTGTTTCCTTTCTTTAATGCATTTTAATGGTCCTGTCAGTATCATACTACACAATTGTTCTTGCTTCTACGTTTTCTTCTTTGCGGTCTTTCGCTTCTATGTATTATTGTCTTAATTGGCACAGTTCCATCCCGATGTGTGATAATCATTCCTTCTGTGAAATTTCTTATGCCTTTGTATTCTATATATTTTTTTAATGTCTACTTTTATTTATTTTTCTTCCCTTTTCTACTTTTTATATGTTTTTTTTGTGTTTTTCCTTCCTACTATAGTACAATTACTATGATACATTTGTTCTGGCACAACCCATATTACTGCATAGACTGTCAGCCGCCTCTATAGAGTTTCAACCAACTTCCATTCACCATTCCTCCAAGGAATTCTCCATTAAATTTTTCCAACTGCGCAACACATGTCTTCATCACATGCGGAATCACATAAGGTCCTAACCAATGCATTTGAAACTTCCCTAGATGTTGTATAAACTTACTATCATAGAGTAATACCAAGCCTCCCACTTGAAATTTTTTTCTATTTAATGAGTCTATCATGCCATGCCTTATCTCTTTCCTTCAGAACTTGTTGATGGAAACCTGTGACAGAACGATATTCCTCAAGCTATACCAACTATGAAAATCTCTCCTCTTTTCTGCATGAGTCCGAAATATTAGTGATCACTGCAACGCACATGATAGGTAAAATAAAATCCATTGGCATCACTGCTTCTTTCCCATATACCAACCTGAAAGGTGTCTGCCCATCAGATTTTTACTTGTTGTCCCGTAAGCCCATAAAAACACAAGAACTCTTAAGTCACAATCATCTCTCCCTACATTGCATATCACTGTCAAAGCATTCTCCAATATTTTATTGAAAGCTTCCACTATCCCATTGGCCCGAGGATGATATGGTGTACTCTTTTGATGATGAATTTTAAATTCCTCAATTATTGCTGCAATTATTTTATTCATAAAGTGTGTTCCTTGATCATTGAGAAATATGCGCAGACATCCAAATCGTGTGACTACATTCTCAAACAAAAATCTCACAACAGTCTCTGTGGTGCAGTCTATGACTGGTGCTGCTTCCACCCATCTTTTCAAATAATCCCTCGGAGTGATTATATACCTTGCCCCTGATATTATTTATTATGGGTTGACTGGCCCCACAAAGTCTATGGCCCATTTATCAAATACTTGCAACGTAACCTATGGGTTTAAAGTAATTTCATCCCTCCTGGATGGCTTTCCCACTTTTTGACATACATCACATGAATGGAAATATTCCTTAGCATATTTGTGAAGTGTGCGCCACCAGATCCCTACAAACAAAATATTTTGCGCAGTCGCTTTCCCTTCATAATGTCCTCCTGCAATCCCATCATGTGCTTCTGTGAGTATCATCAGTCTTTCACATTCCAACACACATCGCCTCAATATTATTTCTGTAACAACTTGTATAAATTCCCTACAATCAACTGATAATCCGTTGCTTTAACTACCAGTTGTTTATTCTATGCCAATGCCATGTCTGACAGATTTATTCCTGTACTTATAAACTACACGATGTCCAAGAAGTAACCATCCATCATTTTGAATGAAAATAGTTGTGCATATGGTAAGTTGTCATCTAAATTTCCAACATCTTCTCTTGAAAGTATGCACGATAGATGATGCAGTGCTGCATTCATCTTCCCAGGTTTCACCACAACCTCAAAATCATATTCCTGGAACAATAATAACCATCTGCATATTCTCCCCCCCCAACACTAGCTTGTTCACTAAGTATTTTAATCTAGAATGGTCTGTATACATCTTAAAGTGAGATCACAATAAATAATGTCTGAACTTTTGTAGCACATATACCATTTCAAATCCTTCTCGTTATGTAGTAGTGTAATTCTTCTCTTCTATAGACACCTTCCTACTTGCAAATGCAATTGGGTGATCTATATGTCCCTCCCCTGGTTGAGATAGTACTGCACTCAATTCAATGGACAATGCATCTACATGAACATGGAACTCCTTATTCCAATTTGGAAAAATCAAAATCGCTACTGTTGGTCACTATAATTGCTTAATTAATTTCAAACAACCAAGTGAAACATAAATTATCAACCCAGGGAAGTCTTTTGTTTCAAAGATAGTTGCGCACTATAT
>SNQJ01S0003066.1:223392-251379 GCA_010110895.2 Picea sitchensis
CGATATCTTCCATGTGGGGTTCACATGAGAAATTGGACATGAGACCCTAGTTTATAATGATGGTTGGACTACTTCAGCATGGTGTCTACCATTTCTCAATGGGACCCTGGTTCTCTAGTCTACTTCAGCACTATGGTCCACACTTATCCATGGGACCTTGGTATATGGTTGTATATCAAGCGTTGAGGACAACACTTTCATAAGGGGGATGGAATGTAAGGTAGCTAGAGAGGTAGTGGGGGTTTCCAGAGGGCCCATAGTGATAATAGTGGAGGCCATTCAATGTAAGGTGGACTAGGTCCACTATATTATTAAATAAGGCCCACTATGGTAGTTAGATATAATAAATGGTTAGTTAGATATAATAAATGTAAGAGAACTTCTTAGAAGGTTCTACTTCTAGAAGATTCCTCCTCTAGAATGTTCTTGGTAGCACTATATAAAGGGGTTCAAGCAATGTAATGGGATATGAAGAGAAGTATTGTATTTGGAGCAGTAGATCAATAGGAGGATGCCCCCTCGAAGAGGCAAGTGAACAGGAGAGGATCCCTTCCATAATAGGATCCATTGTATGGTGTTTCCCTACCTCAAGGGTTTGATAGTAATAAAAGAGATTTTGCATATTGTTCGTCTCTATATGTTGTGGTTCTTTTGTATTCAGTCTTTGGTTCTTAACATTTTCTATCCAGCAGAAGCATATCAAGAGCACACAAACATTCTGGCTTCACCTACACGGGTGCCTCCACACTGCCTAATCAAGAAAAGTTATAACAAAGCCCTTCATACTCTTCATTTTTCACCTTCACTGATAGATTCCTCCCACACTTAGGCAGATTATGCAACTGTATTGGTTGAACATATCCAACTCCTCCAGCAACAGGTTCATGACAGCCATCAACAAGTTAAGAAAGACAACTTCTTTAGCAAGGAAAGTAGCTCACCAAGGTTCTAATTCAACAAAAGATTCCCCATGAAGTTGACGCAATGGATACCATTTATTACTAAGGGGGGAGGAATGATCCAGTTGGATATCGGTGGCCACCCACCTATTTCACTCGCTAAAATACAATTTTCCACCTTGGCAGTTTTTCTATAGTTTTTCGGGTCCCAAACTTTCGGGGCCATTTTGAGGCCCTAAACAATTGTTTTTGACATTTGGGGGCCCAAGTAGCCATAGGATTTGGCCTGAGTCATTCAAAATGTGTTCTTCTCGGATATACATTTTCAACGAGCTATCGTGTGCCCCAAACAGAGATTGTATGCAAACGTTACGCCATCGAGAAGTTGACGTATCAACTACCCCCATTGGAGCCCACAAAACTTTTGGCATTTCATCTTCCAGGGTTAGAGTTTTATATTTATTTATGTTAAAAAGGCCTATATAGCTTCATTGTAAACATCATCTTTTTGCAAATGAGCATAGCCATCACATCTCTTCTTAGAGATAAGTTGTCATCGTTCTAGTAAGTTCATTCACTCCGTATTTTTACAGTTTTTGTACATTTCTGTCATTAATAAAAATTGTGCATTATTGTATCTCTATGTTTCTGGAAATATATCTGTGTATTTTCTTATTATATTTCTGCCTTCATTTTGTTCTCAAAATAATCTAGATCAAGAGGTGTGGTCATATGTCTCGAAGTTGTTTGAGGAATAAGAATATGAAGGAAAGTGTAAATGTAGGTAACACACTCATAGATGGATAGTCATCATCATGCCATTTCCAATGGTAGGTGGAACAACATGTAGTTCCTCACGGTTGAGGAGTTATGAGGTCATAAAGTTGGAAGCCCCAAATATAGGTTAAGAATCCCCTAAACAGTTACAAGTCATTAATTAAAGGGTAAAGTGGTTGTAACAAGAAAGCACAGTTTTCCCCTAAAGTCAAGGAAAGAAGTTACTTTGAAAAGGTATAAATACACTTCAAGAAGCCTCTCATTCTTACATGCACAAATTTATTGAATATCTTATATGCGATCACACTTGATCTATTTGGCGAATCTGAGATAGAAAGTTCGAGGTAGCGAAGGAAGTGCGAAGGCAGAAGTTTCAGGATTGTAGAGGAGAGCGAGGGTTTCTAAGAAACCTTAGTTTGGTTGACCCCCACGGGTAAGCCTATTGGTGTCCCGTGAGGCACCATTGTGGGTTGTATGACCCTTTTCCTGCAAGGCCCTATGTGATGCATGGGTTATTCCCGAGAGGCCGAGACAAATTTGTAGGAGGATGCTAGTACCAGGTTACTCAGTGTAAAGTACCCAACCATTCATAGGTTGAACACACTACCTCAAAAACTCACCTCTGAACCAATTTTGAACTATGATAATAATTAATTCGAAAAATAAACATGAAAGACTCACATGCATTAATCAAGACCCATTCTACAACATGAAAGAAATAAGCAATGTTCCATGCACAAAAAATAACCAGTAAACAGGCACACAAAAATACATCTCATAGATAATTAAATACACAACAGAAAATACATTGTACAAAAAACACAGAGAGCACTTATGTTTGCAATTAAACATTCACCCATTGGATACAGACCAAGGACGTTCGTCCCAACCATAAGCATTGTTATTATTTTACTTTCAACAGAAGGTCACCCCCAAGCTAGAGTTATGAATCCACAAGGATGGGTCCTAGGCCAAATCTAAAACAAACAACAGTTGGCTAACTAGCTCTCAGGTTTCCCAACCACACAACAAATCTGAATTTCCAACTCTTTTTCCTCCTCAGCGTGCACAACCCAAAGAAATGAACACCTTTCTCTTCCATGTAGTCCCTTAGGTTGTTCTATTTCTCTCCAAGGCTCCAGTGCTACTGTTCAGGAAATATACCTACTGGAAATTCCAAGGATTCTCAGTTGTGGACATGTTTTTACAAACTGCTATCAATCTCATGCACACAGGCATCCATTCCCTCCTAGAATGATCAATAATCTATTACAGCCATCTAGCAATGACTCTCCTCCTCCAACCATTCGTTCTCATGCTCCCCCCACCAAGAGAACACAAATTCAACAAGAGTGAAATGAGGAATTCTAAAACGAAATGATTAACCAAGAGCAACCCCAAAACAACCCACAAGCAGGGTTTATATAATTACATGAAAATGAACCACATGGCATTCTTCCCAAGAATATCAAGTAACCTCTTTTCTCCATAAAATCAATTATGGGTAAATAAAATATAATAAAAAGACTTATCCCCTTAAGCCCCCTCTCTCGTGGAATCATAGCCCCCTATCTCTTTTGTCCCTATTTGTCTTGCAACCAACGTTGTATTTTGTTAATGTATATGAAGTATGATGTTTCCTACGAACTTTGTCCCCTTTTCAACTTTACCGGCTCACCAACCTAAGTCACAATTACATAATACATTCTAGTTCATAAGGGTTAAACCGAGTTGTTACATCCCCCTCCCCTTATTTTGGCACTGTCGTCAGTGCACAACACCATTCCAATTTTATTAACATTACAAATATAGGCTCTTTGGCCTTAATCCACACAGGAAATCCACAGGGTCTTCAATCAATTAACCAATGACATAGCGCCTGCATTAATGGAATATTAAATAATACCCTTATTTTCACTAGATATTGATAAATACCTCCCAAAATCATTTTATTGAAACCCCATCCTAGTATATATTTCCAATAAAATAAACACCTATTTTAACTATATGCCCCATTTTATATATCCCCAATACCTATAAACCCATTGAGACCACACATCCCCTCCAATACCTACAATATATTGACCTTATTTTTCATAATTAAAAAACCCCCTTTATGAATGAACGTGATAAAATATTTCTCAATAGGGTGAAGCCCCCGTGAGGCAATCCAACCAACTCTTATATGCATAGGCACTATGACCTAAAATTAAACATGTATATATAGGCATTATGACCCAAAACATGTATAATGATCTTCAGAATTTATATTTTTGGCAGTAGTTCCAACCAACAAACTCTCCTTCCCTCTTAGCCTACACAACCTAAAGAAATGAACCCATTTCTCTGCCCTGCATTCCCTCTGGCTATTCCACTTCTCTTCAGGGCTCCATTGCGCTCAGTCAGGAAGTTTTAGATTTGTTGCTTCCATAACTCTAGCTGTAACAAGTCCACTGGACTTTCTTCATTCCATGCCTTCATCATTGAGCTCGATTTCCTTCTGGTGTTATTTTTCGCGAGCTTCCAACTTCAATAGGCAACATCTCATTTGTATTATAAAAATACAGTCACCATGAGATATTGTTATAAAAAATCAATCATAACTGTAAAATATGTTTTATACAGGAAAACAAAGTTTCCAAGCATGAGCTTCCAACTCATAATTCGTTTGGCTCTTACAGTTGCAGGCATCAATCTTTAGTATGGCTTACAACAATGTCATACCCAATACCATTATTCTTGTAATTTTCTCAACCTTCAATCAGCCAAACCAATTGTTAGCATAATCATGTAACAATTTGTAACTATTGATTTCTCAAATCTGTTTTATATAGGAAAATAAAATTCCCAAGCATGAATTTTTCTACTCATAATGTTTGGCTTTTGCAGCTGTAGATATCGGTCTTCCTTCTAGGCTTACATCCCTTCCATATCCAATACCATCCTATCTGCAATTTTCTTCAACCTTCACTCAGCAAAACAAGTTGTCAGTATCATGCATATGCATATTTGCATGGCAACAATTACAAAAATTCACAAAGTGATCTCAGAATTGTTTACAACAACAATTCAATCACTTCCATTAATCCAACTATTAATTGGAATGAACCCATCATTCTTTACACATGTATTATAAATCAATATTTTATTTCTTCTTTCCGCCAATATTTATATCACTTTGTTCCCTTGTCATAAATTTTCCATAATTTATCATTATATAACTACTTGCACCTGCAACTTTCTTGTTGCATTATCTAACAACTGTTGAACTATTTTCAAGTTCATGATTTAGCAATACTCACATCATTTCAACTGTTATCATAGTCATTTATATTTTATATAATATATACATGCATTCACCAAAATGCATTCAATAATTCATGTAATACCACTTGTAACATTTTTAATAGCTCCAAAAAGTGATCTTAGAATTGTAACAAACAACAATCCAATCACCTTCAACTAGTATTCATATTAAATATAATGCAACTATCCATCATTATGTATTTTTAGCACCACATGCTTTTAATAATGCAACAATTAATTACTAAATAAAATAACAATCAATATGTCAATACCCATGGCCACATCTACACAATGCATCCATGCATTGACTACATAATACCACATAATTATGTCATGCATTCCACCACGATGAGTTGGAAGGTCTGGCCAACGCCTCAACACATCATCCACACACTTCCTACTGCTTGCCTAACTATTTGGATACCTTCATTTTCAACCCAAACACAACACCAAGAATATAATTCGTAAGTTCTCTTTAGTGTTGGCAAAGAGGTTGCAGTCCAAACATCAGATATACAGTAGATACCATTGAGAACTCGCATAGCGCTATAGCCCTTCCATATCCAACCATATTATAGTCTCACACATGACTAGCTCTATGGATATTCATTTTTATAGAAGGATTATGTCTCATGAATTAACCCGGTTATGATCGCATAACCAATCATAACACAATATACAACTGACAATCTATCTAAATGCATTTTGGTATCATTAACAATTAATTACTCTAGGTCTTTCGCCATTACATATCGATTTAAATCTTGAAAAATTAACTAAAGGAATTTCTTACCTCAATTCCTTTCAACATAAAAGCAACAAATGCATACTTGGATGGTTGTTATCAACCTACTTGATGTTACCAGATCAACTTGTATTTGTAGAATCTTACAGACTTGCTCCTTCATCATTTTGATCACCATTCCTACCACCCTCATGGGTCTTTACATAGATGTAAATCATAAGCAACATCAACATCCACATCTTTAACCATGTTATATCATTTTTCCTAAATACATAATCCATCATTAGTCATAATCAATTTCCATAACATCATTATTTCATAATAACATACTATTATAAGTTCACAAGCATGTTATATGCATATCCAAGCATGTGCATATGCACAATTACACATCCATATGCACCACGCATTCACTTCCATCATGCCTACTAATGCATATGCATTTTAACTTCATTGTGTGTCTCATGCACTCTAGTGGATTTTTGTTTCAATTCACTTATTTATTTATGTATTTATGTTGTAGCTAGTTGTCCTTGAATTCCTTCAGATCCTTGTTTCCTTGTGTGCTCCCATTCTTCTCATCTGCACTATTGTTCACTAGTCTGAATACTTTCCAACCAAGTTTCACTTGGCCATTCTGCAATCCAACCAATGTACTCAATTTGCAGCAGCTCCTTTTGGGTAGTCATATCCAACTTTACCTTTATGAAACATTCCAGCACCCTGTAATGAAGTAGCTCAAACATTCAATCACTTTACTACCACAACATTCTTGAATCAAATACTATTACTCATAGTTTTCCATTAGACTACTTCTTTCACACTTAAACTTTGCAACTGTCTACACCTCTCTTCCTTCAAGGCTAAGTAGTCATACTTTTCCTTTCTATGCCCATCACTGACATTATTCGTCTTCTAGCTTAATGTCTTATGTGGGGATTATTTCTTTTGTATTTGCAATTCATCCAGATCTCGTAGTTGTTGACTAATACTTTTGTTCCACTATTATTGAGTTTTTTTATCCAATTTTCATTACTTTCCCTGTAGTTCTTTGTTACCTCAACCAACTTCTACAAGCTCTGTAATGATTCCATGACTATGATATCCAATCCTAGATTGGAATTGATCCAATTAAATCTCTAATCCTATCAAATCGACAAACAACCATTTTTGTTAGAATTATACATATTATAGAAATCTGTCAATTAATTCTATAGGTAATTTTTATGCTTAATTCATGAATAAATATATCATCATTCTACAAATTATAACAATTCAATGTTATTCTTCTCTGAGTAATCTTTCTGATGATTATTTCCATGCCCCGATCTGATCTCCGAAGTGAAAGTTAGGGCATCCTGAAAAGTCACTTTCACCCTTTTTGTGCAAACAGGGTCTTGTAGCGGCAATGTAATGATTGTGTGTCAATCTTGTCAAACTATTCCACGACCCCTTTAAACTAGTACATAATTTGAATTCTGCACAGGTGCTTCCTTCAATCCACTTTTCTTGTGACCACGACTCAAAACTACAGGCTTATCCACTCTAAGCAATGTTCATTTAGCACTTTTCTCTTTATTCTTCTACACAGGACCTCGTTCGAAAGTGTGTGTGAGCTTGTTCACTTATAGGCCCTTCGTGCCTCTAATAAACCCCTTTAACTTATCATGAGACCGGGGCTTGGAACCAAGTCTTTCGGAATTTGGGCTTCGACCATTCTCCCTTTTCGATCTTCCAACTTTCCTGAAGTAAACTTTCACCGAAGTACTTATATCATCTCCATTAGTAGATCTGATGGTTGAGATTTAATCTCCCGTGGGATGGGTGATCCTGACTTCTCTAGCAACTTCAATGAAATCAACGATCAAGACTTAACCTGGTGTTGAGATGGACGCTCCATATTTATTTCAGGACTTCGACACTCTGGGACTCTAGGATAACACAACTCTTGATTCATTCAACTTCCCCGGAGTGAAACCTACCGATGTGTTCATAAAGTGATAATGACCTCTTATCATTGGTTAACACCTCCCCTTATGATATACTTTCACCAGCTTAATCCAATGACTATGAATTAACGAGATGGATGGTCCTTATTCACTTTGGGACTTTGGCACTCCGAGACTCCGGGATATCACAAATCCCAAGTTGTTTAACTCCCCCGGAGTTATACCTACCAAAGTGATAATAAAGTGTAGGCGACCAATGGTTGTCGGTTAACATCTCGCTTACTATGTCCTCCCACTTCTTGATAGAACGACCATGAAGGATCCTACTAGATCTTGATCTACGATTGTTGGGACTTCAACACTCTGGTATATTACAACTCTCTAGTTGTTCAACTCCCCTGGAGTTATACCTGACGAAGTACTTACGCCCTCCTTCCACTACTTGATCCAACGGTTTAGAAAAGTCCTGAAGGGATCTTTGATCGATGATCTGCGTGAATTCGCTACTTCGGCCTTCGACACTTTCACTAACAGTGATGTTGGACATTCTCAGAGGCTGTAATCCCGAAGATGACATGGCATGTTGATGTCACCTATGGTGATGTGGACCCATAGTATGTGCGCCATGTGTCACTCTGAAATGGACATGTTGGGGTCCAAAAGGCCCTGAATTCATGTGACACGTGTCCCCATATGGCACCCCTGCCACATGGCATATGACACATCATCCACCAAACAGATAGTCCACGTTCATCCACTATAGATCTGACGGCTTGCGTAATCTCGTGGTTGCAGCTTTGCACTTTGTGGCTTCAACACTTCCCAACTTCGACACTTTGTGGCTTTGCCTAGTCTCCAGTAATCGTCGAAGTGGTGAAGTTTCAGAGTCCTAAAACTTCTCTATCCTTGTACTTTTGATCTAACAGTTGGCATTGCTCCCGAATTCTTCCTTCAATCTGACGGTTGGTGAGATTTCGGGGCTTCGGTACTCTGAGACTTCGAGATACTATGACTCTCGATTAGTTCAATTTCCCTCATAGTTATACCTGCCAAAGTTGTCATAAAGAAATGATGACCGCTTACTGTTGGTTAACACCTTTGCTTACTTTATCCTTCCAATAATGTTAGATTTGACAGTTAGCATTACTCCCGAAGTTCTTCCATCGATCTGATGGCTGGCGAGATTTCGCAACTTCAACCTTCGGAATTTCTAGGACTCAAACTTCTTTACATCTGGAGGGTCAACGTCAGATACCCACGATCAACGATGAAGATTTCACCCGAACTTCCTATCAGATCAGACGATCGGGGGGGATTTCACGACTTCGGCCTTCGACATTTCATGCTTCTTCCCTGCCTCCCATAATCACCGAAGTGGAAAATTTATATAGTTTTCTATCTCCTACTAACTTCGATCAATGACTAATGATCAACCAATTTGATCTGACAGTTCTTGTTTACTTTACTCTCGGTCTAACGATCTAGACCTTCCTTGATTCAACGGTTGTGATCACTCCCGAAATTCAAAAGGGAACGGTCACAATTCCACAATCCTTTACAAGGATCTATGTTTGCACGACACTCTAGCTTATGCATGATTCCTGCAACACTATCTCTCTTGATCTTTCTTTCGACCTTTCCAAAGGTCTTAATGTTGTGTGCTCTAAACCTGTGCAACCTAATACGTTACCTCTCCTGGGATTTAGGTTTATATTGGATTCCTTTGCACCTCACACTACAACGACCATTAAAAAAAAGGAACTTTCAACCTTTCAAGGTGAACTCAACTCTGCAACTCTATAGAACGAATCCATTAAACTTCTTAGACAATTCTGAATTATTTCAACTCGAATTTTCCCACGAATTTGGGGATATTTCTCTATAATATTTCCATTTTCCCCCAAATTCACACAGCTTGAAATATGTGACAACGAATTTATCAAATTCAAACTTGTTCTATCCCATACTAGTCTAGTGTTTCAACCAGAAGCTCTAATACCAATATGTAATGTGCCCAACCATTCACAGGTTGGGCACGATACCTCAAAAACTCATTTATGAACCAATTTCGAACTTTGATAATAATTAATTCGAAAAATAAGCATGAAAGACTCACATGCATTAATCAAGATCCATGCTACAACATGAAAGAAATAAACAACGTGCCATGCACAACAAATAACCAGCAAATAGACACACAAAAATACATCTCAGAGATAATTAAATACACAACAGAAAATACATTGTACAGAAAACAAAGAGAGCCCTTATCTTTGCAAGTAAACATTCACCAACTACCTGCAGACCAAGGACCTTCCTCCCAACCATAGACATTGTTTTTATTTTACTCTCAACAATAGGTCATCCCCAAGCCAGGGCTATAAATCCACAAGGACGGGTCCTAGGAAAAATCTAAAGCACACAACAGTTGGCTAACTAGCTCTCAAGTTTCCCAACCACACAACAAATCCAAATTCCCGGCTCTCTTTCCCCCTCAGCCTGCACAACCCAAAGAAATGAACACAATTATTTTCCATCCAGTCCCTCATGTTGTTCCATTTCTCTCCAAGTCTCTAGTGCTACTAGTCAGGAAATCTCCTTGTTGTAAACTCCAAGGATTCTCAACTGTAGACATTTTTTTCCGAACTGTTATCAATCTCATGCACACATGCATTCATTCCTTCATGGAATGATCAATAATCTATTATAACCATCTAGCAATGTCTCTCCTCCTCCAACCATTCGTTTCCATGCTCCCCCCAAGAGCACACGAATTCAGCAAGAGTGAAGAACCCAAAAATGAAAGAGTGAAAAGAATGATGAACCCATGAGTGAGTGAGTGAACCCCCAAACAGACCAAAGATGGGTTTATAAATTACTTGGAAATCAAGAACCACATGGCCTCCCCCAAGAAGCTCATGTAACCCCTTTTCTCCATAAAATCAATTATGGGTAAATAAAATATAAAATAAACATTTAGTCCCTTATCTTCCGGGGTTAGGGTTTTGGATTTTCTTTATGTTAAAAAGGCCTTTAGAACCTCATTGTAAACATCATCTTCTTCTGAATGAACGTATCCATCACATCTCTTCTTAGAGATAAGTTGCCACTGTTCTAGCGAGTTTATCCAATCCATATTTTTATAATTTTTGTATATTTATGTCATTAATAAAAAATGTGTATTATTGTATCTCTATGTTTCTGGAAATATATCTGTGTATTTTCTTATTATATGTCCGCATTCATTTCGTTCTCAAAATAATATGGATCAAGAGGTATGGTTATGAATCTCGAAGTTGTTTGAGGAATAAGAATACGAAGGGCAGTGTAAATGCAGGTAACACACTCATACATGAATAGTCCTCGTCATGCCATTTCCAATGGTAGGTGGAACGACATGTAGTTCCTCACGGTTGAGGAGTTATGAGGTCATGAAGTTGGAAGCCCCAAAGATGGATTAAGAAGCCCTTAAACATTTACAAGTCATTAATTAAAGGGTAAAGTGGTTGTACCAAGAAAGCATAGGTTGCCCCTAAAGTTAAGGAAATAATCACCCATGTCATTGACTTATTACTAGTGCATGCATTGCTACAATTCCATTGGCTCGTGCATCTCAAATGTTTTGCCATTATTTTTCTCAAAACTTTGAATCTCAGCCTAAAATTCTCACTCGTGTTTCCCATGACCTTTGGTTCATTGTTATGAATTGTGGAATTGTGAAACAATGGTTCATGGAATTTTGAAATAATGCTTCATTGTTGTTATGAAATGTGAAATTTTAAACCAAGCCTTTATGTTTAAGGTGAAGATTTAAGTGATTTTATGTGTCATTTTATTATGCCATTATATTTCATTTCATTTCATTTTGGAGGAAAAGATGGTGAGTCCCCAAGATGAAAAGGTACCTAAAGATGGGTTCACATCACCTTAGATGTGAGATCGATAAGTGGTAAGTGGAGGGTACCTAAGGAAGTTTGGAGGAGAGAACTTGCATATTCTGCAATAAAGGTGTGGTGGAGACAGAGTGGCACTTTGTCATGAAATGTGCACCCTAAGAGGATATTTGCAGTCAATATGAAAACAACTTAAAGGTCGACAACATGCACCAACTATTTGACGGGATAAAATCAACATGATTACTAGTCTTCTAGTCAAGATTCACAACAAAAGCTTTGACATTGAAAAGAGTGTGAACATGAGTTAGGATTGTTATTTTCTTGGTCCCTTATACTGTTCAGCGTCGTGAAAGTCATTAAAATCAATCAATCAATCAAAATCACTAAGATGGTGAAATTGAAAGTGGTTTTGGTATGGTACGAGTTTTCAAAATCACTAAGATGGTGAAGTTGGAAGAGGTTTTGGTATGGTACGAGTTTTCATGTGGCCTGGTCTTTGGTATGGTACGAATTTTCATGTGGGAGTGTCGTGTCTGTGTACTGAATGTTCGTCAAACGTTTGTTACCAATTCAATGTAGTGAATGTTCGTCAAAATTTCGTATCCATGCGTGTAGCCAACGCGTGGTCGTTGTGAGACCATTGAGAAAAACCAGACTTTTGGGATAAAGTGGGCTCCGTATGTCGTGGATAAAATTTCAAATAATGAAGCAATTGTGCTCCACCAGACGTGATGAATATGGAATTGATATTCAATTTTCCTTCAAAGAAAGTACTGCTCAGTACTGCCGACCCATCCGACTTTACAGGTAGAGAAGTCAAGAGGAATGTGCGGGCCGACATCAGCGCCGCAAATATGGGCTTTCTAGTAGCAATTCCGTCAGCCTTTCATGTCAAGCGCATGAAAATGCGTGCGCCAACGGAATTATTGTCCTGGAAAAGGTGCGGACTGTGAAATTCACGTAAGATAAATCAAACATCTGGCAGTTAGCTCAGAGTTGTCCCGCTGGGTTAAACGAATGGGCGTGGTAGTCAAACACAAAAGCGAAGTGGAAAGGATGTGTGTTAAAGCCTGCTATGCTCGTTGTTTTCACCTTTTTCATAACTGATTAGACATTATGACAAAATCCATTACAAAAGAATTTTATTGCAGAGTTTTATGACAAAATCCGGTCAAGTATGTCGAATTGCAGACGACCTTCCTGGTGCACGTTTCTCTGTCGAATTGCAGACCACTTTCCTGGTGCACGTTTCTCTGCATCTCCCTTTTTCCGCGTCGCGGCTCACTTTGAAATCATGTTGACAAGAAAACTTCTCTAATGTAAACGTCATTGCAATGATAGTTTCGCATGTTTTTTATGATTTACGTGGCCGAATTTTTCACCATGAGTAAACTGTACTTACGATATTGGGAAGATATTGCAGAGATGATTTGAACTCCTGCAGTACTCACGGGTTGTTTGTAGCACTCGGCCACGGCCCATGGGGAACGAACAAATGTGAAGGGTGGGTCACAGGAGTACTGTAATGGCCAGGGGTGCCCGCTGTCTCCTTTACTTTTCACACTGATGGAGAGTTTGAGTATCCTATTAAAATCAAGTCAGCCACAACGCTCTATAAAAGCATCAAAGTTTTTAGAATTATAAAGATTTTACATATTTTATTTGTTGATGATATCATACTAATGAATAATGCTTTGGCAAGAAATCGAAAGACTGGTTTAGATTACAAAGATATTACATATTTTATTTGTTGATGATATCATAATAATGAATAATGCTTTGGCAAGAAATCGAAAGATTAGTTCAGCGTTTCTGCGTTTCTGCTCGGTATTGGGATTAATGGTGAATCAATCAAAATCGATTGTTCATTTCGCGAGCCTATTGGAATCATAAATTTCTTCTTTTAAGCCTTTTTTGCCTTATAACTTTTCAGACCTATCAGTGGGGTTCAAGGATTTGGGATACTTCTTGAAGGCAGGTTTTCAAAAAACTACAGAGTGGATTTGGCTTATAACGAAAGTTGAGAAAAAAATAAAGCATTGGAGCTTTCGTTGGCTATCCCTGGGGGTAGATATGTTCTTTGTAAAACAGTTCTGGAAATTTTGTCTGTCTACTGGTTATCGCTTGCTTCAATACCTGTCTCCATTCTTCATAAGTTAAGGCAGCTACTCTACAACTTTCTGTAAAATGGGAGTGGGGACACAAAGCATTATCATCTACACTGTTGGGAGTCTTTAGCTCGACCTAAGCAACTGGGCGGATTAGACATTCACAACATTTTCTCATTTAGTAAAGCTTTGGTGGCATCGACTTTATGGCAATTTCTAACAAAAGAAGGTATGTGACATAAAATAATTAAGGAGAAATATCTTCCTCATAGCACAGTATTTAATCAGATCCGAATCATTTTCTCAACATTCGACATCTAAAATTTGGACCAGTCTTCTAAAATCAGTGCATGTGATTACAAATTGGATTAGTTGGAAGCTCGGATCGGGCCATTACATGAGCTTGGGAAGGGACAATATTATGGGCATGGGTACCTCTTCCATCCTATCGCCTCCACTTATCAATGCTCTAAGACAAAAATCGATCTCGGTTTTGGCACAGGCATGGTCAAATCATGAACATGATACACTTCAAAACGCATGGATCAATAGTTCGGCGTTGGAGCTTACAAGTAATTTGGCTTTGGAATGGGAGCAGTATACTCGTGCTTTAAATGCAACAGGGGTGAATATTTCTATAAATGTTGATGAACTTATCTGGATAGGGGCCGACTCATCGGGCTTTCTCTCAGCAAAGAATGATTATTTGGCCTTATCATCTATTCAAAATCAGTCATTGATCACAGGGTGGCGTATTCATATGTAGAAGTAGAACATACAAAAAAAAAAAACTCTTCCTTTGGCTGGCAGTAAATAACAAAATATTGACGTGGAATATCCTCCAATGCAGAGGATGGAAAGGACAGGGACATTGCCAATTGTGTAAGATGGATATTGAAGACACCACACATATTTTCATAAATTGCTCGTTCACCAAAGCAATCAGGAGAAAAATAAAACATAGCAAGAAAATCACACAAAACTGGAGAGGCAACGACTTAAATGAGTGTCTAGCAAAATGGATCATGGATAAAAGGGCTTCTCCCAGTCTTGTGTCTTATATATGTTGGTACACCTGGTTAGAAAGAAACACAACCCTTTTTGAAGGCAAGAAGTCATCAACCACAGCTGTGGTAATTAAGACTCTCGACATCTATCAAAAATCGGTGATCAAATTGAAGATTCCACCTGCTCGATCATATTGGATAGAAGACACCCTGGAGTATCCAGTGGATTTTTTCGATGGAGCGGCCCAGTCAGATGGGAGGTGCAGCGGCGCAAGAGGTATCAATAAATGGTCTGCATCTATAGGTTATAAGTGGCACCTAAACTGTGGAGTGGGAAAAAATACAAAAGTTGAAATGATGGGCATGTGGGCTACACTATTCATTACAAATTACTTGTCCATTACAAAGCTACAGATCCTCGGAGACTCTAAAATCATCATTAACTCGATATATAATAAGGGCAATATTTGCATTAGCTCTTTGGAAGGGTAGAAATAAAGAATCAGTCAGTTGAAGGAAAAGTTTATGGCCACAAAATTTTATCATATTTTTCGAAAATATAACAAGATAGTGGACGAGCAATAGAAAAAACTCTTCTCGAACCGGAAGGATATATAGTGCTTCACAAGTGGTCTAGTGATGTGGAAGGCCAAAGAACCATCATCAACATCTACTAGTGGTGACCTACTTTAGTTTCTCATTTTTGATAGTCATCCTTCTCATTTTTCCCTTGTATTAACTAGAGGGCCTTTGTTTCATTTGGATCCTTTTGCCGGAGTTACTTCACACACACCTAGGATTCATTTTTCCTAAGTTTTTTCCTTTTTTATTAGTCATTATTCAGTCTCCTATATTTTAGGGAGGATATTCCTCTAGGGAGAATATTCTCTTCAGTTTTCACTTCAGTTTGATCAGTTGAGTGGAGTCTAGATGCTACATTGGAATTATCACCACTCATCATTGGGATCATCACCAGCTAATGTGAATTGTCCTTGGGATCATCACCAGACTAGCACATTACTCATGATTCCCTGATCTCCTCCTCACTTCACTGTGTTTCAGTCAGTAAACTGAAGACTAGTTGACTAGTTAACTCAAACTAGGTGGCAGTTCACTCCCGTAACTACCTGAGAGACTAGACTAGGTGGTAGTTTACTCCCGTAACTGCTGGTGTGTGTTTAGATCACTATAGACCACCACTATGGCTCATTAGTTACTCATGTATCCTATATCTATTGTAAATTATTCACTCTTTATGTGTGGAATACGGTTAATGATAATTCTTTCATTCTTTCTCTCTTGATTATTCTTTCTCAATTTCTCTCTGCAAATGTGTGTGGTATTTTTTAGCTAGATCTATTATGTGCAGGTTCAAAACATCTACATGGTATCAAAACCGACAGACTGCTAAGCAAAAACTACACCAATTTATTTTTGTAGGTACTGAAGATTGAAGAATGTAGAAAAGATGGAATTTATGTTTTACTCATCGATAATACTTCTCATGCCTCATAACTATTTGGAGTGGAAGCCAGAGATTCTACTTCTTCTTAGAAGTAGAGGCTTATACCAAATGACCATGGCAATGGAAGTAGAGTCCGATTCCGTCGATGAGAAAAATGACTTTCTCAATAGACAAGATATGGCCATAGGATTTATCTTCTTGTCTATTTCTCCAAAAATTCTCCACCAAGTATATGATGACTCACAAGAATCAAATCCAAATGAATTATGGACTAGATTGGAGGTTCTATTTGGGAATAAAGAATATTGTGAAGATTTCATGCAGGAGGTGGAACAGATAGAGCCAAAAGAGAAGTTGTCAGAAGATCAAGCCTCTTATTTTGAAGAGTCTTCTACAAAAGTATTTGCATAAATTTGTATTCCATTAATTGAAGATGATGTCTACTCCATTTCAGATTTTTTTTCTAAAATTAATGTGGAAGATATATGGCATTCATCTCAGGAGTCACATGTAGACACTTTTCCATACGCAATGCATCTCAGGAGACAAAAAGGGAGCCACGCACATCAGACTCAATTATGATATTTTCTTAGCCAAATTTGTAGAAACAAATTGGACATTTGAACTCCTCTCGGGAATATATCCAATTTCAAAAACAAAATTGTCCGAAACGGAGTCTGGGAAGTGAAGTTATGATCATTTTAAAATCAACAAAATTTCAGTGTTTTTTCCGGAAACGGCCGCACGGTTTTCAAAATTTCATCCAAACTTTATTTGGATATTCTTCATTACAAGAAGATAAAGTGGATATGTTTGGACATCTCAATGGTGCATATACTTCATCAGATCCATGCAGACATCTACATCTTCAACAAAATCTTCAATGAGCACAAACTTGCACAGTTGCGAGGTCTTCTTGGAGTGAAAGACACAGTTGCTTAGCAACTGTTTTTTGTTCCTTCTCATTTTTATTTTTTTTATGCATTGTAAGTTGAGGAGGGGTTTTTCCCATGATATTTCCCCTCTTTCCTCTCTTTATTTCAGTGTATCTTTTATATTTGGGTACCTAACATGGCCTTGTTGCTGGGACCCATTCTTTATTTTCACCATAGTGATGTTCAAGGGGGGTGTTGGAGTTACTTCACACACACCAAGGATTTATTTTTCCTAAGGTTTTTCCTTTTTTATTAGTCATTATTCAGTCCCCTATATTTTAGGGAGAATATTCTCTTCAGCTTTCACTTTATCTTGATCAGTTGAGTGGAGTCTAGATACTACATTGGAATTATCACCACACATCATTGGGATCATCACCAACTAATGTGCATTGTCCTTGGGATCATCACCAACTAGCACATTACTCATGATTCCCTGATATCCTCCTCACTTTACTTTGTTTTAGTCAGTTAACTGAAGACTAGTTGACTAGTTAACTCAGACTAGGTGGCAGTTCACTCTCATAACTGTCTGAGAGACTAGACTAGGTGGCAGTTTCCTCCCACAACTGCTGGTGTGTGTCCAGATCACTCTAGACCACCACTATGGATCATTAGTTACTCATGTATCCTATATCTATTGTAAATTATTCATAAGGGTTAATGAGAATTATTTCATTCTTTCTCTCCTTCTTCTTCTTTCTCCAATTCTCTCTGCAAATGTGTGTATTATTGTTTAGCTAGATCTATTCTGTGCAGGTTCAACACATTTACATGGTATCAGAGCCGATCGACTGCTAAGAAAAAGATACACCAATTTATTTTTGCAAGTACTGAAGATTGAAGAACGCAGAAAAGATGGAATTTATGTTTTACTCATCAATAATACTTCTCATGCCTCATAACTATTTGGAGTGGAAGCCAAAGATTCTACTTCTTCTCATAAGTACAGGCTTATACCAAATAACCATGGCAATGGAAGTATAGCCTGATTCCGCTGATGAGAAAAATGACTTTCTCAATAGACAAGATATGGCCATAGGATTTATCTTCTTGTCTATTTCTCCAGAAATTCTCCACCAAGTATATGATGACTCACAAGAATCAACTCCAAATGAATTATGGACTAGATTGGAGGTTCTATTTGGGAATAAAGAAGATTGTGAAGATTTCATGTAGGAGTTTGAACAGATAGAGCCAAAAGAAAAGCCTTCAGAAGATCAAGCCTCTTATTCTGAAGAGTCTTCTACAAAAGTATTTGCACAAATTTGTATTTCATTAATTGAAGATGATGTCTACTCCATTTCAGATTTTTTTTTGAAATTCATGTGGAAGATATATGGCATTCATCTCAGGAGTCACATGCAGACACTTTTCCATACGCAATGCAGGCATCTCAGGAGACAAAAAGGGACCCGTGCACATCATACTCAATTTTGATATTTTCTGAGCCAAATTCTCTCTGCAAATGTGTGTATTATTGTTTAGCTAGATCTATTATGTGCAGGTTCAACACATTTACATGGTATCATAGCAAGGTTTTCCAAGCTTCATTGGGAGTCTTACAGGAGTTACTTTGGAGGGTTTTTTTTGAGAGGTTTTGTATTAGAGATATTGCATTCAATATGGATTATCTCCTTGGCAGTTTGGAAGTTGTTTGTATCTCTAGTTTTATGTAGTGTACAACTATGAGTATTCTGGACTATTCCATAGTTTTTTGTTAGTTTATGAGCTATACTTGTATATAGCAACTGGACTGGTGATGTACAAATTACATTTCCTTAATATAATGTGTTAATTTTCTTCTGGAAAAGAATACATAGATACTTTCAGCTGAAAAACTCCTAATAATTCATATAAATTGTGCAATCTCAATTACTTTGATATATATAATTCCATCAATTCTCTTAAATTTCTAATCTATTTGTGAATAAAACTGATAAAAAAACACAACTAAAAAATGTTCAAAAATCTAAAAAATTGTTTTTACCAAAACAATTTTCATTCATGTTTTAATGTTACAAACTAACTTTATATTAAGATTAACTTTAAACTATGTTGTATCTATTTAATACTTGGTTGTAAAATAAATAAAACTTGATCATTATAATGCATCATTTATTAAAGGTTCAAACATAGTATATTTAAATAATGCATATTGATTAATTTTTTAATATAAATGTAAAATAAGTTGAATGTATGCATAGTTGTTTTAGAAAGTAATGTTAATAGCTAACTTTATATTGAGATCAACTTTAAACTATGTTGTATCTATTTAATACTTGGCTCTGAAATAAGTAAAACTTGATCATTATAATGCATCATTTATTAAAGGTTCAAACATAATATATTTAAATAATGCATATTGATTAATTTTTTAATATAAATGTAAAACAAGTTGAATGTATGCATATTTGTTTTAGAAAGGATTTTTTTTTTAGTGTAGGGATCAATACAATAGAACATTCTTCAATCCAAACAACTACTAGATAAATCTCAAAACATTGTGAGTATTGGCTTGTTGAATCTTTGAATCAAATACATATTGATTAAATGATATATTTTATACTTGAATAAAACAATCTTATGTAAATACCATACAGCACTTTTCACTCTAAACTTCCAAATGTTTCCATGAACAATTTTAAGAAGACTTTGCAATCTCAACATCTAATAACATCAACAATTATGTGGTTCCAAAAATACATCCTAAAATATTTCACAAGTGAAACCTCATACTATGATATGTATTCAACATATTTTAATTTCAACTCATTAGGATTGTTCATAATAGTCAAAGGAGATTAATGAGGTTTTGATATCCCATTTTGAGATCGTTGAACTATTCATTAAAAGTTATAATTATTGAAAAATATTAAACTTTGTTGTGGAAAATATGTCATTTTCTTATTATAACTATGATTAATTTCCAACATATAAATTATATCCATATTTTTTTTGGAAATTGAGTTCCGATGACACAAATATAAAATCAAATTCATATATTACTAAACATAATCTCCCTAAAATATTATTTCAAAGACTATTTACCACTAATTACTAAGATAATATATTAAGAGAAACAATTCAAAAACTATCATTTAAAAAATACTATTCACTTAAAAAAAACATATTTTCATCATACTTTTGTAACTACCCAAGACCAACTATTTAATAAAAACTCTTAATAAATTTTTATAGTTAATATAATATTCATTACTATAAACATGAGATTCAACAACATGAAGACCACTAACAATAAATAGATGTACCAATCTATACCCAATATTGAGATATAGAAGCAACACCACTTCCAATATTGAGATATAGAAGCAACACCACTTACCAACTTCTAAATTCAAGTGTAGATAATATTATATCACTTTGAAATTGGTAAAGACATTTCATCATTTATTTTTAATAATTAAATATTAAGTATTTATTCTCTTTTTTTCCAAGAAAAAATTATCTCAAATTTATATAGAGTATAAATTCATTTATAAAGTCAGCACTCAAGCTGTGTCCATAGCAGTACTACTCCAACACCCATGCTCAGAAGCACACAAAACAACACAACCCAGCACAACACGCAGGTTGTAAACAAGTAAAACAAAATACAAGGCAGAAAAAACCCATCAGAGACACGACAAAGAAGCTAATCAAGTATGGATTAATACTCACTTCATCATTAAACATGAATTTTTTATTCCACATTTCTTTTGCATAGAAAATAATATTTAATACTTTTTATGAAGGGATAAAGTAATTTTGAAAAACAAAGAAAGAAAGACTCAAATTAGCAAATCTATAACAACATTAAAATTTAAAATTTGTTGTTTATTCTTGTTCTTTAAAAATGACATATTATTTATGTTCCTTAAACGGATTTAAACAAAAACTTAAACAACACTGAATTTTATTATATAATATTATTAGGTTGTTCCTATCTACATTGTTTATATGAACAATATTTGTTATATTTTTAATATTAATAATATACTTATTTTTAATTTCTCATATTTACATGTTTTATATGTTTAATCTTAAAATATTTTTAATGATAATTATGATGATGGTTAATATCCACTCATATAATATTTGGTCTATTGGATTTTAATAAAGATAATAAATTATTCGGTTTGTTCTAGAATTTTATTTTTATGCTTGATTTTTTTTTAAGAAAAGCATTCATAAGACACCATAGTTTTGATGAGTTAAAAGGTTAGAAAGGTTGAGATTGTAACAAATATTTTGAAATTGTGTTTAATGTGGGTATATGTAATACATTCTAAGAGAGTGTTTTTCATCTTCTAGTGCCACAAAGATGACAAATTGTTTTGACCCGTGATGTTTTAGGAATTGTCTAATGTCATATTTCACTATGGAGCTCGTGAGAGTTTAATTTTATTCTAGCAATGTTGATTTTCTTCTTTTCTTTAGTCAAAACAAATAGAGACTTTTGATCCTCTAATTCTTTATCACACCACAATTTATCCTTAAATTTAGATGTAATAATATTTTTAATATTATCATTATTTTGTAAAGTGACCTCTTCCTTGATTCCCCAATGATTTATCCAAGACTTGGCATCTTTATGCCAACCTTGTTTGAGTCACAYGTGTTTTTTTGTTGGAGTTTGAAGCAATCRTAGGAAGCCTCTTTTCTTCCATGTTGTTTATCGTGTTTTTGTACATTAGTGTTTTCAATGAGTGAAAGACTCACTTCTATGAGGAGAACGAGATATGGTGTATTGTCTTTAATTTTGAGAAATTATAAGTTATACAAAACTTTTGGATTTTCGTATCTTTCTCTATGATTCTCTAGAAATGATAAGAAGAGTGACAAGAGTCTCATAGAGGAGTTTATTCTCATCCCATAGCCAAAGTTCTATTGATTTACAATTTTTTTCAAGTTCATAATAAGCCTTCCACCCTCCATTTATATTTTATTTTAAGACTATACAATTTCCATATTATAATGAGTGTTTTTTCTTTATTTGTTCTCTTCACCTAATCCATTATTACTTTCTTTTTAGAGGTTTTATTTTTCAATCCACTTGTAATTCTTGGTGAAAAGAATAATACAAGAAACTAGGGTTTTGAGACATCAAAACTCAATCCTATATTAGGTTTTGGATTATGTCAAATAAATGGGAGAAGGTTCCTCCCAAATCTCCAATCGAGTAATGTTAGAAGTTATGGGAGATAACATAGGCATCCACTTGAGGAACGTCTCCTTTTGAATCGATGATTATTTATGAACTGAGAACATTGCATTACTCCACTCCTACGTTTTCTTATGCAAGGTATTATGAATTTCATGATGGTCCACTTGGGATTTCAATGTGGGTTATATCACCAAGATAAGTGACAACTCTGGCTTGTTTTAGGTTTATGGTGTCTCTTTGTTTTTTCTCTAAGCAACAGAGGGAGATCCATGTTGGAAAATTTAATTTTTGTAATTGTTGATCATTAAATTATCAATCTGGGAGCTCGTGAGCTTGTGAGACATTGGCATTGTATGTGCAGGACTAGGCAGCTAAACTAATCCTACCAAATTCAAAATGCAATTCGCTTGATAAATCATTTCTAGGAGTCAAGACTTAACAACTCTCGCAACTTTACCAAGAATAAAACCAAATCAAATAAATATTATGATATAAAACCTAATCCAAAAATATCATAGTCATAGATTCGAGTCTTATGTCTTCACAACTCATTCAAGATCTTGTTGGGTTGTGTTATAGTCTTTGCACGACTAGTTTAGTGTTTGATATGTTGGGCATGCAAGGGGGTTTGAGGGGGGCGATAGCCCCCTTGTGTGGGGGTTCGGGGGTAGTGCCCTTGATTTTTCCTTGGGAAATGTGTCGCATTTATCGTTTTTTGTGTCGCCTCGATTTTTGTGTCCATTGTTGGGAGGTTTTTCGACACATGGTTTTTGTCGATGGCTTTCTATTTTCAGATAAGGAATTAGGGTTTTTTACTAATCCAGGTCATTGGGTTAGGGTTTTGGATGCTGCTGGCTCCTATATGCATATTGTATTGTAAACAATGTATCACAATGAATGAATATAGAATATGCTGATTTTCTCGGTTTTGGTTTCCAGGGAAAAAATATATGTGTAATGTGTGTATTTTCCATTGTATCTTTTCTGTTCTTTTATTGAAAATTAGTTTGCATTAAAATGTTGTACAAGGTTAAAATCTATAGATCTCAGGGTTAACAACATCCTAAAATTTCCGGAAACAAAACACACACGACTATTAACACACTTGGATAGAATTTAAAAGCACGAAAACAAAGTAAAGGCATAAGCAAATTAAGCAATCAAATCTTCAAAGTACAAGCAAGCAATTTAAACCATCACACCATTATTGCAGAATAGAAACACACCATTCTTATATTTAATGAAGAAAGCTAACTTACAAGATAAAATTACATAAATAGAATAAAGATCCACCAGGCTCTCATGGAGAGAGCTCTTTCTCCTAAGAATTCATGGCAGAGGACATCATAGAATTTAATCAAATAATAAAAAACAATAAAATTACATACAATCCAACTAATAAATTAACAACTAAGCAACTAATAAATTAACAACCAAGCAACTAATAAATTAAGATCTACTTTTTTCTCATGTGGTTAAAACCATTTACTAATAAGTAAAAAATAAAAACCAACTAGTAAATGACTACAAGATCTTTGCTAATAATTCAAAACAAATCACACTAATCTTGTATATAGTCCAAGATTCTTTCCACATCCAAGATAGTTGATGATGATCCAAATCCATGACAAATTTTCAATGGTTGAAGAAGAAATTCGAATTTGGAGCTAGCATTGTTGCAAACTCCACTTGGACCTATAATCATCACCAAACTAACCCAACTTTCAAAGTTAAGTGAGAACATGTTATTTTTCTAAGATTTAATCATAAACTCACTTAAAATACCAAAATAAATACATTGGAAAATAATAAGTCTAATCCCTTACATTAAAATGGTCTTAATGAAAGGTTACGGGAAAACGAAAAATGTTTATAAGTCAAGAAAAATGGGTGTGAAAGATGACAGTTTGGTGACCCCTCCCTTCCCTTGGATCTAAGTTTGTGTCCCTATTTATTTGTTTACTTGGTCTTGGCCTAGTTACTTTGTCATCTTCAAGAAGAATGACACATTACCATTCCAACAAGAGGTGTTGTGTCCCTCAATGAGGAATTCAGGAAAAGGCTTAAGCACTACATGAAGGATGTGGAATAAGCCTAGTGTGGGAATCAATGAAAATTATAATTTTAACAAAAAACTCAACAAATTAATGCACTGAGAGATAATTGTGTGATGAACACAACTATACATGTACTAGATTTGAGAGATCGATARAAGGAGGTTGATGCATATGTAGGAGTTTAACGCAAAAAAAAATTARAGTTCTATATCCAAATTGAGTTGGTAAAACAACTCATGGAATACATAATGCCCTATATTRATATTCTGGATAATGTGGTGAATTTCCCCTCTCATTCAAACTCTTTCTTGTTGGCATAATCTACCTAGGACTTTGARGAGTCTCTTAAAATTCCCAAGATGGAATTGAGACAAGATAGTGTTTTTCAAGCTACCAATGTGAATGAGCATAATTGTAGAGCCCCAAAAGAGAAAGTGACAAAAAAAAAAACATCTATTAACAAAATCTCAAAAGTGATAAGGAAACTAATTAGGACAAGATAGTGTTTTTCAAGCTACCAATGTGAATGAGCATAATTGTAGAGCCCCAAAAGAGAAAGTGACAAAGAAACATCTATTAACAAAATCTCAAAAGTGATAAGGAAACTAGTATTTCCTTTACTTTTTTAAAGTGTTTTTCAAGTAGTATGTTTGCTAAAGCAATGTAAGGCAATTTACTTGTTAGGAGAGAATATTTGGACTTGTAAAGCTTTTTTGAAATCAATTTTGATTTTCAAACTTATACCCTTCCTAAATTTTGTATATAGTCCTAATTATTTAGCTTTGCTACATCACTTTCTTTTTGATTGACTTTTATCTATTATTATTAAAATAAAATAATAATATAAAAATATATATTTATATTATTTAAAATATTTAAAATAAGACATCACATAATTAATATTCATTTTTAAAAGGTTTATGTCATCATCACATCACATCACTTCAACCAACTTTCTGGTTTTTTGGTTTACATCTGCAGACTCCGAATAAAATATACTATCTCCATTTAAAAAAATATATTTCTGTTGGCATCTGCTTCAGTTTGCATGACATGTGCATGGCTGGAGTATCCTATCTCCGCTAGACTTATGAACCTTTGCTTCTGCTTTTGCATACATGCATGAAGCCATAGGCGTCTAAAAAGGCACTTCACAGATCTGCTATATCGCAATGTTTGGCCCTGTACTCGTCTTTTCGTAGCATGTGGGACTCTCTCTCCAGTCATAATAAAGTGAGTGGTGTGGATGTGTTGGATTTGGTCACAATTTTCAACGGTTCAATCTAATTCGGTAGCATCAAGATAAAGGTGATCATGTGAATCTATAAAGGTTGGAATTCAATCTCCATTAGATGGTAGTGTTATTATTGAAATTCAATCTCCAATAGATAGTGGTAGTGTTTTTAGTGAGGGATAATTTTAAAAATGGAAATTTACATTAAAATGTAAAAAAAACTTGGATTAATTTTATTAGTTTTAAATATGTAAAATGTAAAATTTTTGAGGATATTTTTTAAAAATATTCAAATTTTTAAATATTTTATATAGATTTTATAAAATTTGGGGGACTTTTAAGGTACACTAATTTTATTCTATGGAATTTGGGTGAATGGTTTTTAGAAAAAATGGAAATTGACATCTAGTTACAATAGAGAAGTAATTAAAGACATGCCAGACATAATGGTTATAAACATATGTTTCCTCTTAAAAACTAGAATATGTAAACCTCCACAAACTAAGATTTATTATATATTTAAATGAGTTATTAACCAAATGTTTAACAAGTGGTTCCCAACATTTTATTTCCCATGAGATTTTTATTTTGTTTATGTATCTTAACCAAATCTTTTGGAGGCGCTTGGTGTGCATTCATATGGTCGGAAGAAACCTATTTTTCCTATAATTTAGTAGCTATTTGTCTTTGGTTTTATTGCTAACTCACGCCCACAATTTCAAGAGGAGTTTCCCTAAACTATGAACTCAAAGCATCATTACATACCTACTTTTAAAAGTGGGGATAAACAATCCCTCTAATTATATAACCATTATGATTATCTCCCTTTTAGCCAAGTTATATGGAATTATTTTGGAAAAGAAGATTAGTGTATGGATATAAATTCATGGAAAAATAACTATCTTGACCTCGGGAAAGCATTTCCATGGATTTTGTGAGAGGTTTACCAACTACCAAGAAGATAAATGATTATCCTTTTGTGGTAGTTGATAGGTTCACTAAGATGTGCATTCTTATGCCTTGTAAAAACACCATTAGAGGACAAGAAGAAACAAACATGTTCTTTGAACATGGTGCACTTTGGGATACCAAGGAGCATCATCTTTGATAAGGATACAAAATTTCTAAGTGCCTTTTGGACTATGCTTTGGGATAATATGGACACTAAGTTGAAGATATTACAACATTCCATCCACAAATAGATGGAAAGACATAAGTAGTCAATAGGAATTTGGTACAACTTTTGAGGGGTTACAATCAAAAGCATCTAAAGACCCGGGATGAAAATATGATCTATATTCAACACTCTTTTAACAGAGAAGTACACACTTCTATTGGTAAGTCCCATTTTGAAACTTGATTTGGGTATTTGTCTCCTTCACCCTTCGATGTTACATATGGAAATCAAGGAGAACTGAGGAAAGACACCATGGGAGAAGCATTAAAAGCATAGAAGTTTGTAGAAAATATTAGGCATGTCCATTTTATAGTACAAGAGACACTTAAGAAGTCATAGGAAAGGTACAGGGCATGACTTGATCAACACATAAAAGAAAAATAATTCAAAGTGGGAGACAAAGACTGGTTACAGGTAAACAAGGAAAGACTACAAGGTACTGATAAGAAGATCAAGGCTCTGCAGCATGGCCCTTTTGAGGTATTGGAGAAGGTGGGTGATAACGCCTATAGATTCATTCTACCCCCATACATGCACATTACTTAGTAGTGAATTTGGATAATTCGAAACTCTATGAGCCTTCCATGTTGGATAAGGAGGAGGAGTAGGTCATACCTACCATAGAGGAATTAGCACTAGATGCTCAAGAAGAGTTGGTAGAGGACACAATTTTGCAAAAGAGGCCTATAACTACAATATAGGAGAAAGATGACCTTTGGAAAATTTTGTTGAAAGGACAACTTCCAGGCAAGGAAAAAGGGTACTCCAAGGAGAAGGTAGAGGAGAAATTTTCTCACCTCATTCAATAAATCTTTTAGGGACCAAAATCTTCCCTAAATGGGGAGGTATGATCCATATTGGATCATCATATAATTTTTCATCTATATTGGTACTTGCTAGGTGGAATAAATTAGGATTCAACTTGCATGACCATTTTAGTGGTAGGTCCCAGTTTGGAAAATTAGGGTTCAAAACATTCCAAAGCGATTTTGAGCATTAAGCGAATTTTTTGGGGATTATAGTGCATGGAACTTGTGCACACACTCTCGATGGTGTTCTACACTCTAAGACTATTCCAACGGCACAAACCATGCCTTAATCGAAGCTTGTATGCGAAAGTTATGCCTCTCTCAAGTTTACCTACCTTGTTTACCACCATGGTATGAGTGGATGCCACTTCAACCTCCCTTACTCAAACATATAGGCCTAGCCACATGTGTACTTTGAAGAAAATTCTAGAAGGTCTAAACCTTATCACTAATTGA
>SNQJ01S0003066.1:278902-299885 GCA_010110895.2 Picea sitchensis
GAAGATTTGCCCACTCCGTTATGGGTCGTACACCATCACCAAGGCTGTGGGGGATAATGCTTTTGCGCTCAACATTCCTCCTTTCCTTGGCCTGCACCCAGTGTTCAACATGGACCTCCTTCGGCCTTATTTCCCACCCATATTGGACACCTCAGACGTAGCAGAACAACTGACACTAACAGAGCTCAACCCTGACTGCATACAACAGGAATCCAATGATCAAATTGTGGACACATAGATCAAGGGCACTTGACAACAAAGGATCAATCTTTATCGAGTCGTCAAAGCAGGGCAGCTCCTGCACCAAGGCAAGTTGCTCACCCGGGGCCAAATTCAGAAGAAATTTCCTCATATGATGGGGAAACTCAACGCAATGGAGACCATTGCTTCCTAAGGATGGAGGATTGATCTAGGTGGATATCGGTGGCCACCCACCTTTTCCAGCTGGCTCACAACAACTTTCTAGCAATTTTGATAATTTACTATTTTTAGCATTTTTTCGGGTCCTAAACTTCCGGAACTGTTTTGAGGCCCTAAATGACGTTTTTTGGGGTATGTTGCAATTACAAAATTTTGTATTCCTTGGATAGATCTTTCCAATGGGCTATCATATGCCTAAAACGAAGATCGTATGCAAAATTTACAACCTCGGGAAGTTGATGTACTGACTTACCCAAACGGGCCCACATGACTTTTGGCGCTTCATCTCCTAGGGTTAGGTTTTTGGATGTTTAGGGTTTTTGAAACTCCTGTTTATTGTAAAAATGCCTTGAGAGACTCATTGTAATCATGATCTTTCGAATGAGCACAGCCGTCACATCTTTTCTCAGAGATAAGCCACCACCATTCCAACAGGCTTGTTTTCCAGTGCATTTTATAGTTTCAACTTATTTTCTTATTGAATAGAAAACCTATTTTACTGTATCTCTGGTATTCTGTGTAAAGCATCTTGTAAGAATATTTAGTCATTTCGTTCTTCTCATAAAATCCAGATCATAAGATGATCAAGAAAGTGAAAAAAAAACCAAAGGAAGTAGTTAATCTCGTGATCGAACCATAAAATAAGGAAGTACCCATTCAAATTACTAGTTCTTTCTGTTGGACAGTGTTGTCATTGATGTCAAAAAGGGGATGAACCCGATTCATCGAAGAGAATCTCAGAACAGATTACAACACTAAACACACACATAACGTAGAGTAGTAGAACTCCACGGTCGGGTCAATCGACCATCGGGATGTAGGGAACTTGTGAAAAAAATTAAGAACGCAGAGCAGTGTAACTCCACATTCGAGACAATCAACCATCGAGATGTTGGGAACTTGTGAAAAACATGCAGAACATAGAGTAGTGGAACTCCACTGTCGAGTCAATCGACCATCAAGATGTTAGGAACTTGTGAAAAGTTCTTAAGTTTAAACATTACCTCTGACTCTGACTTAGACTTACAGTGCCTCCAACTTACATAGAATTCGACTTACAGTGCCTCTAAATTCAACTTCGACTTGGATAACTTCGAATTTCATTTCCTTCGACTTACACTCGGATAAAATTTGACTTATAGTGCCTCTGAATATAGCACCGATAAACTTTGACTTGCATTGCATTCGACTTTGACTTGGATAATATTCGACTTACAATACCTCTAACTCCAGCCCTGATAAACTTTGACTTGCATTGTGACTGTAACGACTACAAGAGAAGCAAGGTGCGATTTTTGTTTTTGTTTTTAGGAAGGAATAAAACGACAACATGGTTAACCACACCCAAACAAAAAACACAACTCCTGTAGATCAGGCAACAGACAACAATGACTTAACAATAGCACATCGAACAACTAGGTGGAACATGCAGAAATCAAGGACATGCAGACACGACTACCCGCCTGACACGAACACGATGATGCCTACAGCCTAAAGGACAACATCCACAATCTTGACCCAACGACCTTGACGAACAATAACTAAAACCTCTATGGCAGGCAAAACCAACGCGTGAAGGCATTACAACCCAACGTCAAAAAAACTACAACGAGAAAACGCCCACAACGGGTAGCACTGACTCCGACCAAGTTATAGTTCGCCTCTGTTCATTAGGGTGCACAATGATCCCTTCATTAGAGATCATGTCGTTTCCAGGTAATAGACGTGACAACAACCATGGCGCAACAACATAACAATACCCTCAACACCGACTAAAATCAACACACTAGGAGATCAACTTAACCATCCCAACACATGACGATTATCCCTAGCACCCAACCGACAAGTCAACAAGATGACTAAGACATTCAAATGACGCTAAAAATTTCTTGCTCAACGAAATCAATCTGAACATCGCAAAATATTATTATTAACACACATAGCTCAATGAAACTGTAATCGAAATCCCCAGATGAGATAAGTATCTATTACTATCCTTTAAAACTGAAACTGCATAAATTTAATTGTTGTCCTTACATATAAAAAATTTCCAGTCCTTTATTGTCCTTGTCATCTTTTAATTATAATAATGAAACATATATATGCATTTTCCTCAGGATGATTTCGCTATCTAGCTAAGAATTCATAAAACAAGTTTTATAATGGTTAGTGAATATGCTAAAGTTCGCCAATAAAAAAATCATCAAAATTGCTAAAAGAAAGTCAACAACCAAAATTCACGTTGTCCAACACTACCAATGGTTGTCTCTAAATAAGTTGTTGTCTATCATTGAAGTTACTGTCTACTAAATTATGTGAGAAGGCTGTAAGTTAAATACGTAAAATCGCTAAGTTAAATATATTTAATTGTTGTCATTTAAAGATGCGATAGGCAGAGTTAATGTAAGATAAAATGGAATTAGGGTGAATAGGTGTAAGAGTAATATGTACAATAGAGTGTAAAAGCTATCAAAATGCAGAGTAATAAACTACGCTAATCAAAGCTATCCCAATGCCTTCATTCACCCAATCTCAAGTGCAGACACGTTAACCTCTATGAGTTACACCTGTCATAGTTGTCCCATATAACAGAACGATACCGCTATCCAAATAATTATAAATACATGTAATAAATTACCGTGGATTAAAATATGGCTGCTAGGGTATATCATCGTGGTAATTTATCACAAGAAAAACATTGTCAAGTATTAGAATAGAGTCATAGTCATGTTTATGAAACACAGATTTAGATATCTGGAACGGAACGTAGGGTAAGAGATGAGACACAGAGTTTAAAGGATTATAACACTATCTTAATAATTGTATGAATCACTTATTCCAAAGACGCAGAGCCATAACAAAATCCTTATCCAGGCCAATCCAGTCAACGCTGACACACTACACAAGCACTGTCCAATAATTAAAACTCATGGAATCGCTGTCAGAATTATGCCAACCAACAATAAAAATTAGGGAACACTGAGTAATTTAAAGTCATTGTGAAGCCATTAAAACATAAACATTCATTGTATCACTATCAGTATCTCAAAATCACAGTCACGCGATACAAAAAAATCGTCATCAATATAAAAATTACCGTGAGAATCGTTTTGCAGTTCGTTGTGTGAAAGGCCACTTAACAAGACTAACTTGTTGTCCAAAATGGTGTTGTTAATACAGTTGTTGTCGTAATAAAAATCGAAACATTGTGATAATCGTTGTGTACATAAAAAAACAAATTCGTTGTCCATCATTTTAATGTCAAGATAACCATAAATTGCAAAAACCTACCAGAAAATCGCAACGTAGGAAAAATTCAAATGTTGAGTTAAAAGGAAGGCACTGAGATAATCACGTTAATAGCTGAGTTGAATTTTGATACTAGCTATGTAACTTAAACTTCACTGTTACTAAAACGCTATAAAATGCATTTGTCACACACTTAAATAAGAGGCAGAACATAATGCATATTTTTTTTTTTATGTCTGGCGGAATCAACAACTAGTTGGGCACGTGCTCGTGTTACACGTGGTCGTGTTATCCAACTACTACCACTATAACCTCCAGGTGTGACCACTATGCCCCTTAAGAGACACACATTGTAAGTCGGGGGGAGTTGAACTCGAAACCTCATGGAACTTCATTTTCACGACACTTGCCAATTGAGCTGCCCCCTCGGGGGCAGAACATAATGCATATTATTACACAATATTAAGTGCTATTTAATACCCCCATATGGTCAATCGACCAGTCGATATATACAAAAATGCAGTCAGTGTTTATTAAAAGCAATAATTTTGTAGAGTGTTATCCCAAAACGCAAACAACTTATAATCTAGTAGACACGACAATTGAGCGCAGGGTCACATAGGAATTATATTTTCAATCATAGTCCATGAGGGATGTATTCAACGCTGCCTTTGAACCCTATCACTAACCATCAATCCTTATCCATAAAATCAAATCGCCATCCAACAATCGCTGTGTAATGTACGTGCCATTACATTGCAATCAATGCAGAAGAAATTAGATAGTTGTCTAAAATAAAGGAAGGACATCATTGTCCATTCCAGGATAAAAAAAAAAAAAAATTTAGTCAACAATAAAGAAATTTGTTGGCAATCATGGTTCCTTAACAATAACGCAGCTAACACAGTAAGGAGAAATCGTTGGCAGTCGGGGTTCAAACACAGGTAACACAGTAAGGAAAAATCGCGGTGCATGTGTATGCAATTAAATTGTTGGCCATTAGAAGGAACAAATTCACCGTATCTCTACTAGAATCTTATCAATGCTGGAAGAAATTTCATAAATGTAGGAAAAAGAAAAATGCAAGGACTACTCATTAAAATGCAAAGATTCTAACAACCAAGATATCATTAAAAAGGGCAGAGGAAATCAATCGCCAGAAGGTGCAAGAAAATCATTCAACCAGAAACAATCAATCAGAGGTAGGCAACTGGGAAAAACATCCTTCGTTGATCATCCATGCACAGACAAGTAGGGCATTAGAATCTATAGGTCGCTTTGCACCGAAGTGAAGACCGTCGATTCAGCTCTTGGCCGACTGCTCAGGTGTGGACTGACAAACTAGGGATGAGGGCGACATAAGAATCACAACTCTTCACAACAAGTCAATAAAACCAATAGTACAGTCCCAACATTCAGGGATCGAATGCCAAGGGAATCAAGTCAAGTAGTGAGCTTAAGGATATGGAGAAATTTAAGTTCTCGGTTGAAATGCTAAGTCAAACATTTTCTTTACCCAATTAAAAGTACATAAATGAAAGCGTAAGGTATAATAATAATCTACCATGCAGGATAAAAGTAAGCGTACCATAGCCCAAGTCATCCGCTCTGAGTCATTGTCCCACGCGATCCATGTAACTCCCTCTTGCTGACCGAAAAGACTTCACCGGTACCTCCCAACCAATGCTAGGGGTACTCTTCTCCCCCCTTAGCCCCCCGAGTCGCAAATGGGCCACACACACTAAAACARAGATCAACTAGCTCCCAGCTCGCCTCGCAAGGCTGAGCTACCACTCCTCACCAAGATGGGTATCCCAACTCCCACAAGCTAAGTCAGTCAAGTCTAAAATTCTGCAGCATAACGTTACGCATGATAGAAGAGATCCATCATTCCCCTCCTCCCTCCTTTATATAAAATTTATAAGTCACTTCTTTCCCAAATTCCCATTTAATTTATTGTTCAATAATTTAATTCAGAAAAATCCTTCCTGTACATGTGTCACCCATCCCCTTCGTTGCACCAGAAATTAATTTCATTAATTATTTAATTACTCCTATTTCCCTCACCCACCTAAAATCATTTCTAGAATCTCTCCTAGGTGTCCCCATATTCCCTTACACAATTTAATGACTTTCCCCCTTACTAATTTACTAGTTGAGTTCAATTTAGAAAGTTTTTAAAGGCAAGATTCCTTGCTAAGTAGGTCATTTTTCTTTTTCCTTATGTTTCCCTTTTTCTTTATGTTTCCCCCTTTTTCCCTTAGTTTCCTAATTCTTTTAAATTTCCCTCTTTCCCTTTTTATCTAAACTCAAATTAGTATGTGTAGAAAATTATCTCTTTCCCCTTTTTCTTTTTAATGTATAAAGTTTAATTAGTATGTGTAACAAAACAATCATTTCCCTTTAAAAATTTTAAATCCCTCAATAATTTGATTTTAATAATTTAATCAAGTTTCTTACCTCCTTTTCGTCACATGTTTAATGATGATTATTGTTATTTTTTTTGTTACCACAAGTATTACTTTAGACCTATATTTTAATTTTCGAGGTTGGGAGACATTTTATTAGGGAAATTGTTTTTAAATCTTTCTTATCACGTTATTCATTCTAAGGCCATCTAGGTTTATTCTCTTATTAGTTAACAACGTGACGTGCCCTTCAGAACGCACTAGGTGCTCCAAGGGTGCCACGTGAAAGACATCGTGCATATGCCTCAAGAATTAGGCAAGGCCAGTCATTAGGCCACGAGCCTCTCTTTTCCACAATCTCGTAGGATCCCACGAACCTAGGAGATATTTTATCCCCTTTTCCAAACTTGATCGAACTCTTATGTGGTTTCATCCGCAAAAATACTCGATCGCCACATCGTAACTATGGTCGACACGACGCGCATCGACATAACTCTTCTGTCGATCCTGCACTTCCTTGATCCTTTGTCTTATAGTTTTCATTTAATATTCCATTTCTTGGATCGCTTCCAGTCCCACCAGAACCCTATCCTCAAGCCGATCCCAACTCAAAGGCGTTCGACACAGTTGCCCACAAAGAAACTCAAAAGGTGCCATCTTAATGGTTCTTTGGTAGTTGTTGTTATAAGCGAATTCTACCAGTGGCAAGAATTCTTCCCAACGCCTTTTTTGGTCCATATCATGCATGCGCAACATGTCTTCCAAGATTTGGTTTGTTCGTTCGGTCTTCCCATCAGTCTCCAGGTGATACGTAGTACTAAAGTTAAGTTGGGTTCCCAGGGCCTCTTGGAAACTAGTCCAAAATCGTCTAGTAAACATTGATACTCGATAGGATATAATCCTCTTAGGCACGCCATGCAGCCTCACAACCTCAATGATGAAAACTCTAGCTATGTCAGGTGCCTGATATGTCATACACACATGAATAAAATGAGCACTCTTCGTCAGAGTGTCGACTACCAAAAAATTGAGTCGTGTCTCGTTGCCATCAATGGCAATCCAACAATGAAATTCATTGAAATAACCTCCCATTTTGATTTCAGAATAGCGTGTGGATGTAGTAATCCTGGTGGATGTCTATGTTCAGCCTTTACCTACTGACATTCTAGACATCTGGCCACATAGTTAACTATGTCTGGCTTCATTCCCTTCCAGAAGAATAAGGGTTTAAGGTCCACCCTCATCTTCGTGACTCTTGGGTGAGCCATGTGCACTGCTCTGTGAGCCTCGTTTAGGATCAAACTCCTCAACTCGTCATTCAGGGGTACATAAATTCAATTTTTAAATTTCAGTAGTCCATCATCGTCCAACGTAAATCCTTAAAATCTTGGTACCATCATTGTTTTTTGTCCGATAAAATCCTTGACCTCTTGTACCAGTCATCGTCGTGCTGTAGAGTTAGAATATTTTCACGTATATTTGTCTGAAGAGGAAACACCGAAAATATGCGAGGTCTCCGACTCAATGAATTTGCGACTCGGTTCATTGTTACTTTTATGTAAGAAATCTCAAAATAGTACTCTCTAAGAAATTCCGACCAACGCCGTTGTCGCACGTTCAGGTCGCTTTGCGTAAATATGTGTTATAGTCCACAGTGGTCCATCTTTAGTTCAAATTTTCATTCAACAAGGTAGTGTCTCCAAACCTTCAAGGCATATACAATGGCTAACAACTCCAAATCATGTGTCGCATAGTTCTCCTCATGCCTTCTCAGTTTCCACAAGATGTAAGCGATCACTTGACCGTTTTGAATCAAGACTCCGCCTAATCCTTCCTTGGATGCGTCAGTGCATACCAAGAAGTCCACACCCATGTTAGGGAATTTTAGTATCAGTGCCATTGTCAACAACTTCTTGAGCCTCTGAAATGCCTCCATGCATTTTTTCGGTCCAAACAAAATTCTTGTTCTTCTTCTGCAATTCCGCGATTGGATTTTCTATCTTCGAAAATCCCTCAACGAACCATCGATAGTATCCTGCTAAACCCATGAATCTACGTACTTACGTGACATTCGTCGATGCAGGTCATTCCATAATATCCTTAACCTTTGTTGGATCCACGATGATACCTTCGTCGGATATGACATGCCCTAAGTAGTGAATCCTCGATTGATAAAACGAGCATTTGGACAACTTCCCAAACAATTTGTGCTCTCGCAGACTCTGTAGTACCAAGCGAAAGTGCTCGTCATGCTCCTCCATCGTCCGAGAGTAAATCAAAATATCATCAATAAATACTTGGATGAACTTGTGCAAGTACTTGCAGAACACCCCATTCATCAAACTCATAAATACCCCAGGGGTGTTTGTCAGTCGAATAAAATCATAATGTCCAAACCTCATCTTAAAGGCGGTCTTAGGGACGTCATCCTCCTTGATATGTAACTGGTGATACCCTGATCACAAATCGATCTTAGAAAACACCGTAGCACCCTTCATTTGATCGAACAGATCATCAGTCCTCGACAATGAATACTGATTCTTGATCATTGTCTTGTTCAATTGATGGTAGTCAATACAGAGTCTCCACGACCCATCCTTTTTTCATACAAAAATAACAGGTGCACCCCACGGTGACACACTAGGACGTATAAGTCCTAGGTCCAAGAACTCCTTCAGTTGCATTCTCAACTCCTGTAAGTCTAGGTTCGACATCCAATAAGGCGTTCTAGCTATTAGTTTAGTCCCCGATTTTAGCTCTATGGTAAACTCAAATTCCCTCTTCGACGAAATCCCAGGTAACTCCTCTGGGAAGACGTTCACAAACTCTCTCAACACCGGAAGGTGTCTTAGACCTTCCGCTACTCCAATTTCATTTAACGCAAGGATCACATAAATCTTACATCCCTTGTGCATGCTCTTCCATAGCTGCAAGGAAGAGATGAACCTCAGGGAAAATCCTTGGTTCTGACCTACAATCACATGTCTCTGTCCCTCATCATCAACCAATTTCAACCGTTTGATCTTACAGTTGAGTATTGCCTCATGCGATTCCAACCAGTCCATACCGATCATGACATCATAAGATCCTAAGATCATGACGTACAGGTTGGCCCTGGTGAAAAAATATCTCAGGTTAAGGGTACAGTCCGTAACCTTTCCTCCAACCTTCTGTTTGGCTCCCAAAGCCATCTCTACAAAGCTAAACTCACCCTGTTCGACTGCCTTTACCTTAATCCTTTTTAGCACTGCACCAAAGATGAAAACTCTCGGTAGCACTGAGATCTATCAAATACTAAGGGTTTAGTCAACGACGGTACCTGATGTCTCAAGCATAGTTGACTGGTGCTCTGCCTGGTGTTTATTCACTGCTGCATGAATCCAATGGGCCTCGCCCAAAACTCCCATGGTAGTGGGTCCGACTAATCCAGAAGCTCAGACCCTTTTCTCTGGGCAGTAATGCTAGTAATGTGGCTCCCCACAATCCAACACACTTTCTTCAGTCCAGTATTCCTGGTACCCGAAGTAGAAGCTGATTCTTACAATAAGGAAAAAATCGAACTTCTTGACCTTAAGTTTCTGGGTAAACTGGTGCAGAGCATATCGAAGTAGCTCCCAAAACGAGCCTCTTACTCAGGCATCGTGCGACTGCCTTGTTGCAAGGCATCGAACTCATTGAGATGCAACTCAATGAATTCCTCAGAAAGATACCTCTCCTGGAACCGTTCCCCAGACAGTTCCCATGACACATCGTCGATGGTCATGTTCAAATGTGGCAGGAGCATCTTCCACCAAAGAAGAGCACTCCCCTTCAGTTGAAAGACCACCATGCGGACCTTCATGCTAGAGGTCGTAATCGCGAAGAGTGAAGCACAATCATACCTTGACGAAACAGCTATCCACGACACTCGTGGACTCGAGAACTCAAATCTCTCGAGTCCTCGGTGGATGCTAACGGTACTATCTAGGGCGTGCTATGGATGCTTAGGGTTATAGATTTCCTGGCCTCATCTCAATATCGATGGTGAATCAAGGACCTTTGAAATTACCTGAAAGGGCCTTGTTAGACCATCATCATCCCTAAAAACAAGTGAATCTATCCCCAAAACTTGTTCTTCCACTTGGGGGTTCGACTCTGAGGGTGCGGGAACTTCTAGAGGCATCACACCTCCTTCCACGACACCACATTGTGAACCTCTGAGGCATCCTCTAAATGCGATCACCATATGGAAACGTTAAGGTTTTTAAATTAACGCAATGGTTAATACTCTAGGTTTACTGTAGTGGAAAGCCTGGCGATCCATAGTAGCAGGGTTGAACCACCTTTGATACCATATGTAATGACCCCATCGTTACAACTACAAGCGAAGCAAGGTGCGATTTTTTTTTGTTTTTTTGGAAGAAAGACAATGACGACATGGTTAACCACGCCCAGATGACGAACAGAACGCCTGCAGATCAGGAAACAAACAACAACGAATTAACAATAGCACACTGAACAACTGGGTGGAACATGCGGAAATCAAGGACAGACAAACACAACTACCTACCCGACACGAACATGATGATGCATACAACCTAAAGGACAACATCCACAATCCCGAACCAACAACCTTGACGACCAGTAAATAGAACCTCTATGGTATGCAAAACCAACGCGTGAAGGCGTTACAACCCAACGTCAACAAAACTACAACGAGAAAATGCCCACAATGGGTAGCACTGACTCCAACCAAGTTATCGTTCGCCTCTGTTCATTAGGGCATGAAATGATCCCCTCATCAGGGATCATGTCGTTTCCAAGTGATAGGCATGACAACAACTGTGGCACAACAACATAACAATACCCTCAACACCGGCTAAAATCAATGCACTAGGAGATCAACTTAACCATCCCAACACATGATGATTAACCCTAGCACCCAACCGACGAGTCAACAAGATGACTAAGACATTCAAATGGCGCTAAAAATTTCTTGCGCAACAAAATCAATATGAACATGGTAAAATATTATTATTAACACACATAGCTCGATGAAACTGTAATCCAAATCCCCAGATGAGATAAGTATCTATCGCTATCCTTTAAAATTGAAACTGCATAAATTTAATTGTTGTCCTTACATATAAAAAATTTCCAGTCCTTTATTGTCCCTGTCATCTTTTAATTATAATAATGAAACAAATATAAGCATTTTCCTCAGGATGATTTCGCTATCTAGCTAAGAATTCATAGAACAAGTTTTATAATGGTTAGTGAATATGCTAAAGTTCACCAATAAGAAAATCATCAAAATTTCTAAAAGAGAGTCAACAACCAAAATTCACGTTGTCCAACACTACCAATGGTTGTCTTTAAATAAGTTGTTGTTTATCCTTGAAGTTACTATCTACTAAATTATGTGAGAAGGTTGTACGTTAAATATGTAAAATCACTAAGTTAAATATATTTAATTGTTGTCATTTAAAGATGCGATAGGCATAATTAATGTAAGATAAAATGGAATTAGGGTGAATAGGTGTAAAATTAATATGTACAACGAATTGTGAAATCTATCAAAATGTGGAGTAATAAACTACACTAATCAGAGATATCCCAATGCCTTCATTCACACAATCTCAAGCGCAGACACATTGACCACTATGAGTTACACCTGTCATAGTTGTCCCATATAACAGAACGATACCGCTGTCCAAATAATTATAAATACATGTAATAAATTTCTGTGGATTAATATATGGCTGCTAGGGTATATCACTGTGGTAATTTATTACAAGAAAAACGTTGTCAAGTATTAGAACAGAGTCATAGTCATATTCATGAAACACAAAGTTAGAGATATGGAACGTAGGGTAAGATATGAGACACAGAGTTTAAGGGATGATAATGCTATCTTAATAATTGTATGAATCACATACTCCAAAGATGCAGAGCCATAAAAAAATCCTTACCCAGGCCAATCCAGTCAACGCTGACACAATACACAAGCGTTGTCCAATAATTAAAACTCATGGAATCACTGTCAAAATTATGCCAACGAACAATAAACATTAGGAAATGTTGAGTAATTTAAATTCGTTGTGAATCCATTAAAACACAAACATTCATTGTATCGTTGTCAGTATCTCAAAATCATAGTCAAACGATACAAAAAAATCGTCATCAATATAAAAATTCCTGTGAGAATCGTTTTGCAGTTCGCTGTGTGAAAGGCCACTTAACAAGACTAACTTGCTGTCCAGAATGGTGCTGTTAATACAGTTGTTGTCGTAATAAAAATTGAAACACTGTGGTAATCGTTGTGTGCATAACAAAATAAATTCGATGTCCATCATTTTAATGTCAAGATAACCATAAATTGCAAAAACCTACCAAAAAATCGCAGCATGGGAAAAAGTCAATTGATGAGTTAAAAGGAAGGCACTGAGATAATCACATTAATAGCTGAGTTGAATTCTGATACTAGTTGTGTAACTTAAACTTCGTTGTTACAAAAATGCTAGAAAATGTGTTTGTCATACACTTAAATAAAACACAAAACATAAAGCATATTATTACACAATATTAAGTGCTATTTAATACCCCCATATGGTCAATCGTCCAGTCGATATATACAAAAATGCAGTCAATGTTTATTAAAAGAAACAAATTTGCAGAGTGCTATCCCAAATCGCAAACAACTTATAATCTGGCAGACACGACAATTGAGCGCAGGCTCACATAGGAATTATATTTTCAATCATAGTCCGTGAGGCATGTGTTCAATGCTACCTCTGAACCCTATCACTAACCATCAATCCTTATCCATAAAATCAAATCTCTATCCAACAATCGCTGTGTAATGTACATGCCATTCCATTGCAATCAACGCAGAAGAAAATAGATAGTTGTCTAAAATAAAGGAAGGACATCGCTATCCATTCCAGGATAAAAAAAAATGCAGTCAATAATAAAGGTCAACAATAAAGAAATTCGCGGGCAATCGTGGTTCCTTAACAATAACGCAGGTAACACAGTAAGGAGAAATCGTTGGCAGTCGGGGTTCAAACGCAGGTAACACAATAAGGAAAAATCGTGGTGCATGTGTATGCAATTAAATTGCTATCCATTAGAAGGAACATATTCGTGATATCTCTGCTAGAATCTTATCAACGCTGGAAGCAATTTCATAAACGCAGGAAAAAGAAAAACACAAGGACTACTCATTAAAAAGAAAAGATTCTAGCAAATGAGAGATCATTAAAAAGGGCAGAGGAAATCAATCACCAGAGGGCACAAGACAATTATTCAACCAGGAACAATCAATTACGGTTAGGCAGCTTGGAAAAACATCATTTGCTCATCATCTATGCACAAAAAATCATGGCATTAGAATCTATAGGTCGTTGTGCACCGAAGTGACGACCGTCGATTCGGCTCTTGGTCGACCGCTCAGGCGTGGACTAGCGAACTAGGGATGAGGGCGAAGTAAAAAGCACAACTCTTCAAAACAAGTCAATAAAACCAATAGGACAATCCCAACATTCAGGGATCGAATGCCAAGGGAATCAAGTCAAGCAACGAGCTTAAGGCTATGGGGAAATTTAAGTTTTCAGTTGAAATGCTAAGTCAAACACTTTCTTTACCCAATTAAAAGTACATAAATGAAAGCGTAAGGTATAATAATAATCTACCATGTAGGATAAAAGTAACCGTACTGTAGCCCAAGTCGTCCACTCTGATTAGTTGTCTCGTGCGCTTCGTGCAGCTCCCGCTTGCCGAACGAAAAGACTTCATTGGTACCTCCCAGCCAATGCTAGGGGTACTCTTCTTCCCCCTTAGCCCCCTGAGCCTCTAAGGGGCCATGCACACTAAAACAAAGATCAACTAGCTCACAGCTTGTCTCGCAAGGCTGAGCTACCACTCCTCGCCGAGTTGGGTATCCCAACTCCCACAAGCTAAGTCAGTCAAGTCTACAATTCTGCAGCGTAACATTACGCATGATAGAAGAAATCCATCCTTCCTCTCCTCCCTCCTTTATATAGAATTTCTAAGTCACTTCTTTCCCAAATTTCCATTTAATTTATTGTTCAATAAATTAATTCAAAAAAATCCTCCCCGTACATGTGTCACCCATCCCCTTCATTGCACCAGAAATTAATTTCATTGATTATTTAATTACTCCTATTTCCCTCGCCCACCTAAAAACATTCCTAGAATCGCTCCTAGGTGTCCCCATATTCCCTTACACAATTTAATGACTTTCCCCCTTACTAATTTACTAGTTGAGTTCAATTTAGAAAGTTCTTAAAGGCAAGATTCCTTGCTAAGTAGGTCATTTGGCTTTTTCCTTATGTTTCCCCCTTTTTTCCTTAGTTTCCTAATTCTATTAAATTTCCCTCTTTCCCTTTTTATCTAAACTCAAATTAGTAAGTGTAGAAAATTATATTTTTCGCCTTTTTCTTTTTAATTAATAAATTTTAATTAGTATGTCTAACAAAACAATCATTTCCCTTTAAAAATTTTAAATCCCTCAATAATTTGATTTTAATAATTTAATCAAGTTTTTTGCCCCCTTTTCGTCACATGTTTAATAATGATGATGATTATTAATTTTTTTTTTACCACAAGTATTACTTTAGACCTAGATTTTAATTTTCGAGGCTGGGCGACATTTTATTAGTGAAATAGTTTTTAAATCTTTCTTATCACGTTATTCATTCTAAGGCCATCTAGGTTTATTCTCTTATTAGTTAACAATGTGATGTGCCCCTCAGGACACACCATGTGCTCCAAGGGTGCCACTCGCCTCTTTTCGTTTTTCTTACGCGACGTGCCCTGCAAGACATACTACGTGCTCCAAGGGTGCCACTCGCCTCTTGACTGAGTTGGTAGACATCAAAAACCCCTGGAGTCAAAACTTCTCCAGGTGATCTTGTGGGAGACTAAGGGCCTCTAAGGAATAAGGCCCCTGCCTTATTGCGCGTCCCTTAGAATCATCGTGAGTGGCTGTCACAGTCTGCCCTGATGACATTGTGGGTCTTCTCTAACTAGGTAATCGTTAACCTACAGTTCGAGCCACGACGACAGTGCTAGTAGGTTGTGGCAAGGATACTATCCACACTTCTCCCTCAACGTCTCTGGTTGTCGTGCGTGACCCCTCCACTCCACATGTGAGTTTGGTCGACAAGCTATCGTCAGCCTGCATCATCAACGAATCATGTAAGAATAAAATCTATAATCATAACATCTAATCAGATGCACATATCTTATATATATACAACAATCAAACCCCAACAATCCACCCCCTGAATCGATCCAGAGTCCAAGGGTTTCATCGATGCCTCAGCATCCTCGAGGTCAAAATCTTGCACACTCAGGAGAACCGAGTCAATAGCACTTGTCTATGTCAATATAGTAAAATAACATGTCATCATATCCATAATGCCTCATAATCATAATCAAACTCCCAATAGTATAATAATTCGGATCACTCGCAAGAAAGTGTCCTCAAAGAATAAGTTCGCTCAGTGCGCGCAAGAGCAGGATGTTACAATGACTGACTCATTTTTCCATTTCAACTTCCAGTAGTCTACTCTACATTACTTTCAGACTTGACTTTGTGGCTTGAGTGGTCGAGAATTTCCCGACATATAAACAACCATAGTACAAGTTTTTGTACCATATTTGTCTAAACCATAAGTCACAACATTCTGGTCATATGGAAATCGTCCATTTCAGGTAGAGGAAAAGTGCACCAGATAACTGAGTTCAAAATCTAATATGAGATTACAGTAAACATGAGATTAAAATAATAAGATTACAGTGTTTCCTAGGGTTGGTTCTCTAAAGCAAGGGATTTGGTGCTTCCTAGGGTTGGTGACCTAAACAAGGGGATTGTCGTCTCCTATAGTTGGTGCTATAAATCAATCTTCATATAAAACTTGTAATTTTTAATTTAAGTTTATATTTATTGATCTTATTTCTAAATTTTCTTGTTGATCAATAAAATAAATAAATAAATAAAAATTGTGGAAAGTTATTAAAACTGATTCACCCCCTCTTAGTATTAAACCATATTCCACTTTCAATTTAATCACTGAACTTATCAAAGTACTTATTCCAGATGTGAGTCTACAAGTTTAGGAGTAATTGCCCTTGACTTTGCCGAAGGTTTCGGCCTACTTCTTCTTATCTCCTTCGATGGATTCATCAAAATTCCTTTCATTTCCTCCGATGACAATCGACATAGTTCCTCTCAACTCTGTCGATGGTTTCGGCAACGTTCCTTTCATCTCCTCCGAACACATTCGGAGCAGTGCTCATTTTCTTTGATCCCACATATTCTACTTATTGATTTAAAATAAGACATTAAAATTAAAGTCAATTGATTGATACTATGTTTATTTATTTGATACTATGTTTATAGAGTTACATTATTTAGGATAAGTGATGAATGATTATACAAGTTATTAAGTTGTTTTGACATTTTGCTATTTATATTTTTTTGTAAGTAAGAAATTGGTATTACTTTTTAAGAAACCAAAAGTTTATAGGTATAATATTTTTGGGTTTTGGTTGTCGAAATTGGTATTACCTAAGAAACTGGAAGTTTACTGGTACAATATCCTTGGGCCTGGGTTGCCAAAACTAGAAACTAACCCAATCCCAAGCCCACATCAAAAACTAATCCTACTCCAGGGAGCCAAAACACTGTATATGTTCTACTATTATTCTAGACCTATAACAACGTATAAGCAAAAGATAAAACATCCAAACAAGAAAAAAACCTGAGACCCGATCGATTGAGTTGAGTAGAGGAGCCATCTCGAAAGATCTAACTATTTACTGTATTGTGTGAGGATCCTTGCCTGCAGGTTGGCCATCCAGGTGACCTAACCGTAGAGGAATAGGCATATCCAAGTGGGAAACTATGTGGGTTACCATCTCCTCAACAAGCTGAGGCTGTGTGTGGTGGGAACAAAGAGACAAAAAAAATTACTTTATGGTCCAACTGCTCCATTATATACTTCAAATATGCAACCTCACTTGTTACTTCAAATATTAGGTCCACATAAGCCTCCACTGAGTGATAATTCTCCGTTGTGGTGTAATGATGGTCTTCCATAGGTTGAGGAATCATGGTCAGAGAAGGAGGGAGATTGTCCTTCATTGTCTCGGCCTCTTCACACTGAGTTGCACTTTTAGAGGAGGGGTCGTGTCTAGGTGATTACTGAGGATGTTCAAATGGAAGATCTCATATTCGAGGACGACGTCATCCTCTTCCCATTCAATCCAACAACCCTAGGAGAATGCATCCCCCAAAGCCTCTTGCTTGTTTGACTCCATTGGTTGAGAACCTCAATCATCATTCAAGTGATCTTTTAAAGTCGATTGAAGTTTTGTCTCCCTCCCAAATTCATCAGATGATGGAACCAAGCGTTCATGATGGACAGGGATGATTTTAAGAATGGAAATTTATATTAAAATGTAGAAACATGGGATAATCTTACTAGTCCTTAATATTGAAAATGTAAAATGTTTGGCGATAGTTTTTTAAAAATATTCAAATTTCTAAGTATTTTATATAGTTTCTATAAAATTTTGGCGATTTTTTAGGTAAAATAATTTTATTCTATGGAATTTGGGCGAATCGTTTTTAGAAAAAATGGAAATTGGCGAATTTTGTTTTGGGAAAAACCATGAAAATTATCCCATTTGCAAAATTTAACCCCTAAAATCATCTATGATGACGGGTTCTCTTTTTCCACGACAAACCCCTGCCCCCGTGAATTCGTCCTCGCTCTCGTAGGCGAGGCATTGCAAGATTCGTTTTCCATGATAAACCCCTGCCCCCATGAATTCGTCCCCGCTCCCGTAGGTGGGGCATTGCAAGAGGAAGGATGCTTACAATGCAACTTAGCGGGGACTCCAACCTTACCTCAAACCACCAATTGAATCTTTGAGAGTCATGCATCTAGGATGAAACCTTAATAAACACCTTCTCATCATACCTCGTCATCATCATCCAGGAGCAACCAAACTATCGATACAACGTCAAAATATTAACTATTTGAATTCTATGTATGTTACAACTCATTTCATCACCTGTACCATGAACCTGAACCTCAGACTTCAAGCCATTACTCTCCATTAACTGCATGATGGAAGAGATGATATAGGAACTGGCCATGCATCTGCCTGGGTAATGGGGCTGCCACATAGCAGAGCGCTTAAATATCAAGTATACACTCATTAATCCAGTAATAACACTTTGTCCATGGAGACATGGTGTTATCTAGATTAGAGTGAGCATTGTGATAGAAGACTTGTTTTTACATAGATTTATCTAAATCAGAGTGAACATCGTGGTATTAAATTTGTTTTGACATAAAGTTATCCAAATTAAAGTGAGCATTGTGATTAAGGTGAGCATTTTGGTATAAGATTTTATGAAATTGGTACTTAGAATTTGACAATTATAACAACACAAATACAATATTAAGAGAGAGGTAAATGACAATATTAAGAGGGAGGGAGGGAGATGGGTTTTGCTTCAAGTGTTTCTCCTTTTCCACTAAATTTGGGCCAAGAATACATTTATTTCCATGTTAAAGATGTCATGGTTTTTGAATCACTTTATTGACATGTATAAATGTCACAAATTGATGTTATGGAAATGTCTAAAAAAAAACTTTTGTAAATGTCTAAGAAGAACATAAAGGTCTATACAAGATTCTTTTAGATTGTTTTTTAATGTGTTAATGAATTAAATGATATTAACATAGTTGATAGAGACACATATATAGAAGAAGCATGTCGAAGATGTTGGTGAGACTCAAAAGAATTGTATCGTTGGAAGATTATATCAAGGTAAGGTTATTCTATATATCTATCACATTAAGCATAGATGAGAACTAAGACCCTACAATTCTTTATGAGTCTGAACCTCACTTTTGAATACAACCCAATATAGTATGACTAGATCTATAAATTGTGCTTATTACATAGAAATAATCTAAAATATTATGCTAGGTTATATGTCAAGATTACCTTAAGTGTTTATATAATGCTTATTTGAATCTTAGTTCATTAATATAAATGTACACAAAAAAAATACGAAGACCATGTTTTGGAAAGATCACTTGCATGGGCACAACCCTTTTCCCTCTAATTTTTAGGATAATTTAGGCAACATTTATGACAATGAATCACTACAAATGAATTTTAAATAACAAGAATCCAAATAATATATAGTTACATACATGTTCAAATCTCAAATACAATGTGCACTAGCCTATGATTAAGATGTATAGAGTACTCATTACTACATATATATATGCAATAAAAAAATGGATTTTTTAGGAAATGGTTTTGACATGTAATCGTTGAAATCAAATATTTCAAAAACATCATCCTATTTCCATTTACTTTTCATTTGATGTCATATTTGAAAAGTATTTATATCTATGTTCTAGATACGAATGTCATTATATCTACATTTTAGAATATCAATCTATGGACATGTATTTTCCAAATCTCCCTCCTAGAATGTTGTTAAATAATTGATCATGATTCATTACATCGATGAGAAAGACCCCTACTTCTAATTTCCCTCCATCAAATTTTTGAATTTTGTAAAACCGTGTAATGGAATCCCAAGCATTATTTTATCTATGTGAAGGCAATCAAATTGATGGGCATAGCATCATTATATCGATTCTCAAGTCATTTCTCTCCAATGCAACACTTCCCACTCACACTCCCAAGATGTCGATACGGAGATGTGTAGGTGAGCATTTTGGTACAAAAACGTTGATATATAGATGCTTATGTGAGAATTTACTAATAATGCAATCCATGTTCCATACCACTTCAATTTTACCCTTTCAAACACACTGTCAATGATACATAAGAGTGTTTCCAATAGTCTCAAGTTAAATATGGGTAATAATTACCATATATGGAAATAATAGCATGAAAACAATGATGATTTATTACATTTTTGAGCTCATATTACCATATATGGTCCTCCATTGCCCATTTTAAACTTGGGACCATGACTAATGTTATTCTGATCCAAAAATGGAAATTTATAACATTTCCATTCACATTAAAATTGAGGGATACAAATGATATGAGCTTGATACTTTCATAGATTCAAGTGCAATGCTATCTTGCTACAAAACCCTAGTTATACCTAAATATTTTTGGAAACCTTATAATATAAAAGTTAGAACTATAAATGGGTCTACTTATAGTATATCCAAAATTACAAAGAATTTTCCTATTGGGACTATAGCCTTTAGACTTATGTGGATTTTTATGAACTTAATTTAGGTTCCATTTTCTTTGGACAAGACTTTCTTAGGAAATATATGCCAATAACTTTGGAAAAAGGATCTTTAAAATTGTAAATTGTTCACAAAAGAATATAGGTTCCATGCCTAGATAAATATGAACTAAAGATACATGCTAGTCCACATGAGGATGACCTTGACATAGGTGCTACAAGGTTGTTAAATATTAAGAAGAAAATTAGACAATTTGAATTGAAAAAAGACGTTTTTTAACAAATATTATGCATAAATTAAAGAGTAAATGTTGTAGTTACAGATTATATGATTTATGGTCAAGAGGACAGTAGTTTGTGGACCTACCTTATGAAGAATACTATAAAGGGGTCCCTCAAAGTGTTGATACTAAGAGGGGGGTGAATCGGTATCAAGTACAATTTAAAACCTTTTTCAACTTATACTTAAACCATTCAACTATATCTAATGAGAAATGAACAATAGTATAGGAGTTACACCAATACACCACAATACACCATGCACAATATATGAGAAATAATCAATAATTATTGTTCAAGGCAAGTAATGACTTCCAAAGGTAGCTACAACTTCCAAATGTAAAGGGAGGGATAA
>SNQJ01S0003066.1:310269-321370 GCA_010110895.2 Picea sitchensis
ACAGAATCGACAACTAGTTGGGCACGTACTCACGTTAAACGTGGTCATGTTATCCAGCTGCTACCACTATAACCTCTAGGTGTGCCCACGCTGCCCCACGTGCTACACACAAGTTTAGTCGGGGGGAGCTGAACTCAAAACCTCATGGAACTTCATATCACGACAGTTGCCAATTGAGTTGCCCCCCTTGGGGGATATCCTTTAATATATTTTATTACATGTATTCATACATTATTATGATAATGACTAATGTATGATGACAATTACAAGGGCCTAAGAGGCCTCCTCAATAAACCTCTCCTTCTAGCTTGGTTTTCACCCATATAAGGTTTCCCATGATACATCTTGTGTTCATTTTTATGGATGGTGTGTTTAGTTGCATATTCTTTCATTTTTGTATTTAAGTTATTTTCAAATTCAAGCACTAAGCTAGTAATAAGTAATCTAGAATATAAGGAAATAAATCACATAATCTAAGATTTCAAAATATTATAATATCTGTTGTGATGAATTATTCTAGTAGAATATTCACAAGAGTTTATAGATCATTGCATCACTTCAAAGCTTCTATCATTTTGGTAATTTTGATATTTTAATGATAATTTCTGATTATGATCACCATTTGGGCATGTCATATACCATTGGAAAGGTCTTACTAAGGTATATAACTTTTATGTTATACATGTTTTATGATTTGGCACTATTTGTTGTATATTTGAGAAATAAATATATGGTATAATCAATGTCATAACTCGTGAAAAGAGATCGAACTGGAAGTAAACTCAAATACCTTTCTATGATATCAATGGACTTTTTAAAATCAATACATTTTTCTAAAACAAGATTTGATTTCCTAAATTATATATATCTTATGATGATGACATCTGGAAATTGATACTAAAAAGGGAACTATACATTTTAATCTAAATGTTAAACATCATGGAAATAAAAACCTAAATTATATATATATCTTGTAATGATGACATCTTGAAATTGATACTAAAAAGGGAACTATACGTTTTAATCTAAATGTTAAACATCATGGAAATAAAAAACCCCAAGGTGGTATAGTGTAATGCAACCTTCCTAGTTTTGAATCATCTAGAGGATTCCTTCTAGCTAGATATGTTTTGGAAATAATATAAGGATGGAAATAAAAAAAGTAAGAGAAAAGACAAGGGAATTTCTTCCTTGACATGTGACCATTTTTAGAAGTGTCAAAAAATTGAAGTTAAAAGGATGACTCAACTAGAGTCAAATTGTCCATAATAGAAAACAATATCAAGAGTTTGAGCGTAGGACCCCATCTCAAAATTATCAAAAGAAAAACACATATTCTCACATGGCAACCTATGGGATGAGTTATTCAATCAATGAAGAAAGTATGATGTTGAGCATGCACAAATTGAGACTTCCAATTTGCTAGAGATGTAGTAGATGAACATGTTGCATGGAATTTTCATGTCATTTTGCATCACCACTTTTGTTTAATTATACAATTAGATCAATTTTATTTGATAAATATATAATTTTACCTCTTAGAGGTGGTCTTTGGCTTTAAGGAGATTTGGAAAGTATTGTAGGTGTTTTGGAAAGTGTTGTAACTAAATTTGATCAATAATTCCTTCAAGAAAGAAAGCAAATCTTTTCTTTAGTTATTACCTAGTTTGGTTTATTTTATTAGCTCATTCTATTCAATTATAAAAAAAAATTATTGTAATATTCTAAGTTAACTGCACTCATATCTATCTGTCCTTTAAAGTGAGAAATAAACCAATAGGATTGACTCTCATGTACAAAGTTGTAGTCATGTTAATCACATATTTCATAGCCGACATATCTAACGATCCAAAATTAATGCGGTCGACGACTCTTAATCATTTTAAGAAGTGAAGTTACCCATGCTATAATCAATTAGTTGATACCCAAAATATCTGATGGTTCCAACACCATCAAGATCAATGACCCTAATTAAATTTGGGCTCAAACTTAACCACTAGTTAATGAATACTTGCACATCTGAAAATCTAATGGTGTTGCAAGAGTTTAATCTAATGGTTCCAATTCCTTTCGAGACTAAACATGCACAAAATTTAAAGGATTATGTAATATCTGAATTAATCAGGTAATGACACATGGATTCCACTTATTGTTCATGGTTAAATTTACGGTGCATTATATTAGTTGATTGAAAGTTCACACGTTCGCACCTTAAATTCAATTAACTCTGCATGCATCGGTCGTTGAGATAAAACTAATTACCTAAAGGGTGGCAGGTTAATCATTATTCACTTGGGAGAGTCTACAAGAGGAGCTATGATACTGGTAAAATATAAATTCCCTTCATTCTTACCCCAAAAAAGGTAAGAAATCGAAACCCAATTCACATTTTTCAATTTTAAAGCTCATATTGTAATAGAAAGAGCATAATGTCGGCTAGAAAGAAAAATATTTCACAAGAATCGTTAGTAGAAGATAACCAGGCCATTAGTGATGTCTTAGATGTTGTTATGATATGTTAATAAGTTCCAAGTCTTATATTCAAATCACAAAGCTTATTAACCAAGGGTGTTCAGAAAATTTTGAACATGCATGGCTCTGTAAGAGTAATCTATTTGAAACTCTCGTCCCTCGATTTTATAGTGACCCTGACCTCATTCAGACATTTGTGAATATTTATAATGTAGACACTCATTTTATTATTTCAGCCAACAACCTAAGGAATGTTTGTTTGATATCTCCATAAAGTATAGATAAAATGTTGAATTTACCTCTGGGTAATTCTCCTATATTAGAGCTCGACATGTTAAAAAGGGTTGAAAGTTGGTCATTGGAAAAAAAGGAACAAAGTTCTAAAACATTTCACCATTCATCCCTTATATACTTTCAAAGAGTTTTTGGTTAGGACTGGATTTTGTTCTCCAACAACCAACCTTATGGTGTCAGTCATACATTCTATCCTCAGATATGTTGATGACACATTAATTGATGAAGTCACTCGGGTTATTATGGATGAAATTTCAGATGATGAAAATGGGTCTAAATGTGATTATGCAAGATTTATATCTCATTCTATTCACTTTAAATTAGCATCATTTGAAGAATTGAAATCATTTAGGTATCGACATTATCTCTTCTTTTTAGTATTATTTACCTAGTCAGAATTTTGTGAAAAGAAAGGTCTTCGATTTGGTAAAAAAAAATAAAGCTGGAAATGAACTTGATGTTCCAAAATGGATTTATATTTTAACAGTCTCAAAAGATGAAGATGGATTTATACAATTTGACACAAGGATAATTTTAAGGATGTAAATTTATCTTAAAATGTAGAAACATGGGATAATCTTAGTAGTCCTTAATATGAAAAATGTAAAATGTTTGGCAAAAGTTTTGTAAAAAGATTCAAATTTCTAAGGATTTTATATAGTTTTCATAAAATTTTGGCAATTTTAAGGTAAAATAATTTTATTCCATGGAATTTGGGCGAATCATTTTTAGAAAAAATGGAAATCGGCGAATCCTTTGTTGGGAAAAAAGCATGGAAAATCATCCCATTGGCAAAATTTAGTCCCTAAAATCATCTATGGTTTGCATATCATTTTCTATTTAACACATATGACCTTCTCATGGGACATGGTCCTCCTAGAATGCCAGTTTCTTATCAACAAAAGTTAAAATTGCACCCTTCTTTGATATTAGGTGATTGGTTCCTTTTCAAGGAATTTATTGTAATTAGAATTTATGTGTTCGAATTAGAACCTTATCAATTACCCATTTATATTCCCCCCATATTTGTTTCTTTAGAATATTGCAGAGAAATATTAATGATTGATCAGTTTCGTTTTGTCTCAAAGAATAAATTTTTTTATTTCTCCTTACCTGTAGAAGTTTCCTCTTTCCTTATTAAAAGTAGGTCATACATTGATTACATAAACAAATTCTTAACATCCTACCACTTGAAAAATGACATATCATGTAATTTTTATCCCTATCATGTTATTTCCAAACATGGTAAGAATATTGGATTACCTGTTTATCAACATTGTCCAAATACTACTATTGAAATGAAAACTAAAAAGAACACATGGAAAAAGGTACAAAATGTGTTGATTATGTAGAATTCAACCATCAAGACCAAGATGGAAATAAAATTACAAGAAAAAGTTGCAATAAAAACTTGAGCATAGATTCACTCCATGGATCTTGAGTGTATGACCACGAGAGATAAACTATTAGCAAACATCAATGAGCCGGAGACTGATCTTCCAAGCATGATAGTGGAAGAAAGTGAAGTTGATAATCCAAAGAAGAGAGAAATCAAACATAGAAAATTTTTCGATACAGTCAATAAGGAAATTGAAAAAGTGCAATATGATATTTTAGAGCAGATTAATTCCCTTATTAGAGATTTGGAGAAAAAAAAATCAGAAGGACCCCTGGTCATGGTTTCTTCTGGTTTTCCTGCAAAAATTGAACAAAGTTTATCCTTAGTCATTAAGGAAAGTACTTTGGCTGACAACCAAGAATTATCAGGGCCAAGGTTCATAACTTCAACTGATGTAAAAATTATTTAATTCAATCTCCTGGTCATGCAACCAGAGCCAAACAAAAGTACTGGATTAACATAATACAAGATTACTTCAGTGGGAGTAGATCTAACTCAAGTTAATAAATTTGATTTAGTTGAATGGCATAAACATGCTGGTGAGATTGTAGCTTGAGGAATGATTTAATCATTAGTCAATGTAAGGAAACTACAAAATGTAGTTGTCAAGCTATCTCAACAATTGATTAATGATAAAACAATTAATAGAATTAAATAAAACAAAGTTAGAGAACTGGAATGATAGGTTGCGTCAATAACTGATGGAAATAAGGAAACTGCAAATTTCAAAGCTATTATGAATGAGAAATAAAAAGAGATAAGAAGTCTAAAAGCTCGACTAATAATTCCTCGTTTTCAACTTTTAGAGTCCAAAGAATTGATTGAATCATATCAAGCAAAGGACAAAGTATTCTTAGAGAACGTCGCTTCAAAATAAAACGTGGCAGCTCTCAACAAAGAAATTGTTGAATTGAAATTAGAGAAAAATAGTCTTTCAAATAAAGTTTCTAGAGAAGTAAATAAAGGAAGTGAGGTTCATGATTATTTATTAATGTCACCCATGGTTATTTCAAGCTTAGCCACAGGCCCACCATAAAATAATCAACAAAAGGGAAAGCACATAACCAAACTTGAAGAACAGTTGGAAAGGAAAAATAAAAGAATAAATATTCTAACTAAAGAAAAAGAAAGTTTGAGCAAGCTTCTTGAAGATACATTAGAAAAAACCACTGGTACACAACACTTAGTTGAAGCTAGACAAACATTGTGGGATCAAATTATTCAAGTTATGGAGCAATTCAGGACCCACTTGGAAATGTATCAGTTCTGTGAAACAATGACCATGAAAAATGCACAACTTGATATTAACAATCATCTATTTGAAATTGAAAAGAAGATGACTCATGTTGAAAATATTATTGAGTTTATCAATTCTCTTTCTAATTAGGAATTAAAATATTCTAGAGTGAGATTTGATGTTGTATTAAAAGTCAGAAATGCCATATAAAAGGGGGAGTTGCTCAAAGCATTGGTTAAAATGATTGAATAATTTCATCATGTGATAATTAAATTTAAAAGACAATTCATAAAGGTTAGAAAACTTGGTTTACTATCTCTCTGGGCAACTAATCCTTAGCTTCAGCCTAAGGAAGCCTATAGATAGAGGTTGGTCACTTGCAAAGATAATATGCAGTTCAAAATTGGTGAAAACGAAGTATTCTTTTGGAAAAATATTGTTAACTCTTTTGGAAAAGATTTTACTATTATGATGATGCTCACTAATTTGTTAATCCGTCAAGATGTTAGTCCTTATTATTTATCCATAGAACTTGAAGTGTTGTACATTAATATGTTGAAACAACCATTTCCCTCAAATACATAATGGAACAAAATTATCATATTCAAGCTAATCCCAACGAAGCTTCGTCACGAAATGATTATTCAAATGGATGAAGAGAAAGAAACCATTAAGTAACTCTTGTTATTGTTGAGACTAGTCATCAAATTCAAAGAGGAGAGACACATAGGGAAGAAGATTACCATTAAGGAGCTAACAACTGGCCATTTTCCTTTAATTAAGCAAAGTCAAGTCGGTCCAAATATGAGAGGCCAAACATAGTTTTTTATTTTAATTTACTTCGATTTCAAAAGTTAATTTCAAGACAGTTATTTGACGGGTTACGAAAAGAACTATAAAAATATTTTTTGAAAGACATACACTGCTTTCTAAGAATTCGTTGCTATGAGAATGATGATCTTTAATATCTTTAATAACATTTTTTGTTTTGAAAGAAGATTCGACACCAAATTGTATTCACATTTATGTTATTTTAGTGTTTTACTTTCATTTATATGTATTTTTACTTTTCTCGTATATCAATTGATTACAATATGAATCTTTTTCATTGGGTTGACATTATCGTCCTTTGAATTTTATTCATTTTATAATGATGGTTTTCAAGTTAACATACATTGTTGGCTTGACATTATATTTCTATTGATATTTTATATGAATGATATTTGTTAGTATAATATGCCAGGTATACACTATTGTATATCATGCAGATGTTGTTCATGGAAATTTTTTGTAATGGAACTAGTTATTTTCTTTTATTTATTTTCCCATGATCACTTTATCTTTGAGAACATGCTTCTTAACCATGAAGTGATTGGATCTGATTTATTTTCTTTTGATTTGAAGTGAACTGAGAACTCGTTTTATTGATATAATCTAATATTCATTGTATAAAGCTTCCTTGTTTCGTTACCTCATTGATGCTATTGGATATTTTGATTGATTATGGTATTATTTTAAAATATTACCTACCTTTCATATTTGATTTTACAAGGGATACCCCCTCCGACTCCTATATTTTTCTAAGAGAGCCTAAAGCGGAAAGAGGCTTCTAAAGGGCCTCTTTGGGTGCCTTGGAATTGTTATTTAGTAAGAAAAACCTAAGGAACAACATCCTAACAGGCATTTTTGTCGGGGATTAAAATTTAGACTATTTTAAAGGGATCTTTATATTGTATTCTTGGAGTTTGATTATGTGATATTTATGAATTTACCTAATCATGTAAAACCTGATGTTCTTTTTGGTTTGTATGATAAAATAAGTGTCTTAAATAATTAGTACAAGTTAGAAATACAAAGTGCAAGGAATCATGCAAAATTAGAATAGTTTTCGCGCGCTCTTGCTCAACAAGACGCTCAATCTCAACCTAACTCACAGGTCCAATGAGATTGAGAATGGTGACTACTGTAAGTATTTAAAGTTTCTAATTTCTTAAGGGACTACATTATAGAGTTCAAGCAATATCATTCTAGTATTTATTTCTTTTCTGGGAAATGACATGCAGTTTTCTTCATAGGTGAATGAAGTAGAATTCCACATTTTCTTTATATTTGAAAATACTTAACTTAATATTTTCACCTTATCAAGTAAACCTGGAGAATACCTTTAGAAATAATCATTCTCATCAAAAAACACCAAATACTACCCCTTTGTCTGACCCTAAGAATCTGGTTTCATAGGAAAAAAGATAACGAAAGGTAGGATATTCTTCATTATGTTCTCCTGAGATCGAAGATATTGAAATTCTAGAAGTTGAATATATTGAAAATCAATTTGAATATAAAACCCCACCTAGAAGAAAAATTAGTTCTCTTGTGGTCGATAATATTCCTTTGGTGGATATTTCTAACTCTTGTTTCACTTGGACTCCTTTTGGAAAGGTTTCATTTATCCTAAGTCTTGTCTCTCCAAGGTGGTCTTCTAAGACTGAAAATAAATCACCACCTTATTCGAAAGTAACTATGCCACCTCGAGTGCAACAGTGGGTCAATGCCCACTACCATCCTTTGTCACTTCCCCAAAAATTACATGAATTACATGATAAGTATCTAAAAGAATTACCCAAATACAATGTTCAAACCAATGTTATTGTTGAATACCATATTGCTTCTTTTTGAGATTGTATTGATAATCTTAGAGTTTCAGAAGAAGACGTATATCTTAGATTGTTTGTGCAAAGACTTGAAGGTGATGCACGACAATGGTTTCAAAATATACATGATAATAGTATTAGGACTTGGGAAGAATTGGAAACAACATTTTTAAATCAGCGGGGTGAAAAAAGAGACCACCAATACTATCTTACCAAGTTTGCAACTTTAAAGAGAAAAAATGATGAATCTGTTTCTAACTTTACAAAATGATTTAATAAGATTTATAATAGAATTCATGAAGATATAAGACCAACCCCAGTCGATACTAACGTTACATATTCTTCATCTTTTAATCATAAATTTTCCTTATTACTAAGGGAGTGAAGGGTAGTTACATTAGATACCATGCAAAATGACGCTTTAGATTTAGAAGGAAATCTAGTCATTGTAGGTAAAAGAAAATATAAAGTTGAAAAATTTGAAAGTAATAAAAATACAGAAGATAACTTAGTAGAAGCATCTTCTTCAACTAATAAGAAAGATAAAAAGATTGATGAAATAGTGAAAATATTTGAATCTTTAGCTAATAAGATGGCTAAGTTTGAGATTACTAATAAAATTATTCCTCCTAATCCTCGAGCTAATCCACAGAGAAATTCATGTAACAATTCTGGAGCATTTATAACCTTTCCCCAAAAAACTATTGTTCTTTATAGAAGACCATTTAATCCTCAAGTTTTGAATAGAGAAAAGAAGATTGATGAACCTCCAACACAACCTCCATTAAATAATAGTAACAATATGATTGAGGATTTTGAGATGAAATTACAAGATGAAGAATTCGAGATATCAGAAGAAGTAAGTGAAATTAATTGGCTAGAGGTAGAAGATCCTCATACTTATTTGACCCAAGAAGATCATCAGAATTCAATAACCGACTTTATGAAAAATATTAATATGTCAGAACAAGAAATAGAAAATATATGGGTTGAATAGTATCAAGAATTTACTGAAATAGTTTTAGCCGAAATTCACCATAATTATGCTCTTAGACCTAAAACCAAGCAGTTTCAACCTCAAAGTCAGAAGATGATCAAGAAAATGAAAAAAAAACCAAAGGAAGTAGTTAAGCCCATGACTGAACCATAAAATAAGGGTGTACCCATTCAAATTACTAGTTCTTTCTATTGGATAGTGTTTTCATTGATGTCAAAAAGGGGATGAACCTCATTCATTAAAGAGAAGATCAAAAGATATTGCAGCACAAAACACACGTAGAATGTAGAGTAGTGGAACTCTATAGTCAGGTCAATCAACCATCAGGATGTAGGGAACTTGTGAAAAAAATGCAAAACATAGAGCAGTGTAACTCTATAGTTGGGACAATCGACCATCGGGATGTTGGGAACTTGTGAAAAACATGCAGAACGTAGAGCAGTGGAACACCAAAGTCGGGTCAATTGACCATCAAGATGTAAGGAACTTATGAAAAGTTCTTAAGTTTAAACATTACCTCCGACTCTGACTTAGACTGTATAGTGCCTCCGACTTAGATAGAGTTCGACTTACATTGCCTCCGACATCAACTTCAACTTGGATAACCTCGAATTGCATTGCCTTCGACTTCGACTCAGATAAAATTCAATTTACAGTGCCTCTAAATACAACCCTAATAAACTTCAACTTGCATTGCATTCGAATTCGACTTGGATAAAATTTGACCTATAATACCTCTGACTCCAACCCCGATAAACTTCGACTTGCATTGTGACCGACTTATTTTTCTATTTCAACTTCCAAGTAGTCAACTCTACATTACTTTCAGAATTGACTTTGTGGCTTGAGTGGTCGAGAATTTCCTAATGTATAAACAACCAGAGTACAGGTTTTTGTGCCATATTTGTCTAAACCATAAGTCACAATAGTCTAGTCATATGGAAATCATCCATTTCAAGTAGAGGAAAAGTGCACCATGAAACTGAGTTCAAAATCTAATATGAGATTACAGTAAACATGAGATTAAAATACGAAGAGTTGAATCATGTCTAATCCACTGATAAAGGATACAATACATGATCAAGATAACTATAAAGTCAAGGAAAATGAAGTTAAATATGTAATTAAAGAGCCTTTTCATAAAGAGATAAACAAAGGAGAAAATGTGTTCCTAATTAAAAATGACAATATTATTGGTATTTTGTTAATAAAATGAAAAAGTTGCAATAGTTCATTATTAAAAGACACAATGGTTCAAATTCATACGTTTTGGAATACTATATAAACAAAAAGTTATGGTGAAAGAAATATGTCTTTGTGGTCTACATCAGAAGATCATAAAAAAATGAATAGTCCAAGGAAGAAAGACAAAGATATTTATGAAGTGAGGGTGGAAGGGAGGAGTAAGGAAGGGTTAGTATCATTTGCTAATTAAAGTGTAAAACAAGGAGTTGGTGTTTCCTAGGGTTGATGTCCTAAAACAGGGATTTGGTGCTTCCTATGGCTGGTTCCCTAAGCAAGGGGATTGTTGTCTCCTAGAGTTGGTGCTCTAAATCAATATTCATATAAAACTTGTAATTTTTAATTTAAGTTTATATTTATTGATCTGTTATTTTTGAATTTTCTTGTTAATGAATAAAAATAATAAATAAATAAATAAAAATTGTGAAAAGTTGTTAATACTGATTCATCCCCCCTCTACCGCCCCCCACCCCCCCTCTTAGTATTAAACCATATTCCAATGCTTTCAATTTAATCACTGAACTTAACAAATTATGTATTCCAATTCCTTTGAATGAAGTAATAAAGTGTTGACAAGTCTAAATTCACCCGACAATAGTAAGGGGTTACCATCAGTAAGAAGTTTCAATTAGACCTCTCACCGTTTGGAATAGGGAACCCATCCAGATTCTCATACAGGAGCCATTGGTGATTTGGTTTTACCGGTTGCGGCCTGGTCCACCGATGAAGGTGAGTGATGGATGGTTATGCAAACAAAAGGTGTAGATGAAGACTATGTAAATGCATGAATTTAATCTAATTCTAATCTA
>SNQJ01S0003066.1:324890-342262 GCA_010110895.2 Picea sitchensis
TCTGGTGAAAGGACACTTTATAAAAAGATGCTTCATTGTTTCTTCATCTCTGTAGCATAGATGGAAAATACTGGGTCCTACCCAGCCTTTCCTTTGTAGGATATCCCAGGTGTGAATTTTGTTTTTGATTGTGAGCCAAGTGAAAAGTTTGATCTTATGAGCAATGTTCCAAGACCACATACATTTCCTCCAGCCACCTATATTGTTTTTCCAGAGGGTGTTTGAAATTGTTGTGTATACATTTTTTATAGTCAAGATACCTGAGTTGTCACCCCTTGTCCACAAGAGTTGATCCTCCTTTTCTTGTAGTTGTACACTGGTTTGTGTAAGCGACGAACAAAACGTTTCCCATTCCACTGCAAGTTCCACTGGTAGTCTTATATCAACACTAGATTTCCAACAGTCAGCAAATATCCCAGGTCAGTGGTTCCCCCTTGCTTGCAAAAGATATCTGATGTTCTTTGTATTTAAGAGAGATATCAGCTGTGGAGATAAGTAGGAGGATTTTTTCATTCCTAAAATGCAATCCTTTCCCAGGGTAACTGAGTGTCTAGCTCCTGGATTCTAGCAAAGCCAATGTGTATTCCAATTCACCGATTTTACCAGATTCCTCCATATATGAGAGGCAAATCTCACTGTGCTTGTAGCAGTCCTGAACCATGTGGCCACCGAACAGTGGGGAAGGTATTTATCTTTTATAACAGAGTGTCAGATTCCATCTTTTGTCAAGACGCGCCAGAGGGAGTTTGCATCCAATGCTATGTTAAAATGGAATAAATTTTGGATACCTCATCCTCCCTTAATCTTTGGTTTTGCCAGTGCTTCCCAGTTACTCATATGTAGGCGAGTGTATCCAGAACTTCCTGACCAAATAAATTTATAAGTTAATTTCCTTAGTTTTTCCAAGACTGTAGATGGTATGGAAGCAAGAGCCATCTAGTAAACCGTCTGTCCTTCTAGAACAACTTTAATGAGGGTGTCTCAACCTCCTAAAGAAAGCCATCTATTACACCAGTGACCTATTCTTTTTTCCACCCTTGCAACAAGCCAATTCCATTTTGAAACCTTATAAGAATTTGCTTTGATATAATAACCAAGGTACTTAAAACCTTCAGCAAGTTGAACAAATTTATGTGGAAATAAATATTTTAAATGCACCAGGGAGTGTTCTTGTATACTGGCATAGTGAAAGGTTGTCTTAGTCCAATTTATTAACAGGCTCGAGGCACTACAAAAGGTCTTCAAGATGGATTTTATATCCTTCCATTCCTGTAATGAGTCATTGGTCATGATTAAAACATCATCAACGAAGAAGAGGTGTAAAATCTTGATGATCCTAGACACTTTTATCCTTGTGAGCTTTCCTTCTGTAAGTCATTTTTTGAGGAGTAGGCTTAATCCTTCCATGAACAAGATGAACAGTAGTGGGGAGAGTGGAAAACCTTGTCGCAGTCCCTTGCCACTATGAAATAAGGGAGAGGTTTCTCCATTTACCAAGACACTGAAGTTGGCCATAGTCACGCAACTCATGATCCACTTAATAGTGAGGTGGATGAAGCCCGATTGTGTTAGGATCAACCAAAGAAAATTCCAGTCAATATAGTTGAAGGATTTTTTTAGATCCAATTTTAGAATAAGTTCCTTGGAATTCTTCTCCTTTATGTTGTGCAAGCACTCTTGGGTTGTGCCTATGGTGCCTAAAATCTGTCTTCCCTTTAAAAATCCTAGCTATTCACCCGACAGGGTCCTCGAGAGGATGGGATTTATCCTATTTGCAATGATTTTTGTGATTAATTTGTAGCACAGGTTGTAGAGTGCAATTGGTCTGTAATCGCCAAAAGTAATAGCATCGTTTTCTTTTGGAATAAGTGCCAGGAAAGTCGAATTCAGTGCGTCGACCACTTTCCTTCTAACCCTAGTATCTTCCACTAGCTCTAGTAGGTCTGTCCCAACTAATTCAAAGAAGTGCAGGGAAAATTCCACAGTCCAGTCATCTGGGCCTGGAATTTTGTCTTTGGAGAAAGAGTTTAGAGCATCCCTAACTTCATGTATGGTATAGGGGATATCCAAGTGTTGTGAGTCCTCTACAGTGAACGAGCGAGGGAGGAGTCTATAAACATCGACTGGATCATGCAATTTTTTGTACTCAGTCGCCCCATAAAATGATTTGAAGTGATTTGTAGCAGCTGCCTTTAGTGCTTGTTGTCCATTGTGTAAGAGCCCAATATCATCATGTGTTTCCCAAATGTGCTTTTTATTTCGACAAGAACTAGCAAACAGATGATTTTTTTTTGTGTTTCGGTCAGCGCATTTTATCCATAGTGCTTTGCTCCTTTGTCTCCATAGGGCTTCTTCTGCAAGGAGGATCTGGTTCCTTTCAGTTTCCAAGACTTTTAAATTGTTGTTTATGCCTTGAGATCCTCCATCCCGTGACTCGGCTTGTAGAAGAGTGTGTATATCAGACTCCAGTTCTTGCAATCTAATTTGTTTTTGTATCCTCTGATTAATAGCCCATCGTTTGATACAATGTTTAAGAGTTTTCAATTTCCAAACAAAGCGATGTTGAATCCCCGACTCAGTCTAAAAACGTGGGTATGTCCACACATCCTTAACAATCTTATTGAAATATGCCTCTTGCAACCAACACACATTCAATTTAAAATGATATTTCTTTGAAAAAGGTGGAGAGACTAGTTGTAAGAGTATAGGAGCATGGTAAAAAAAATAGGGATATGCAACCCAGGTCTTGACCCTTCCATCAATAGTTTCTAGGTATTCAAAGATGAGAATCCGATCCAGTCGCTTGTAAATAGCCTCTCGTCCAGAGCGACCATTACGCCAAGTGGGAACTAAAATATCCGGAGGGAAGTCAATGAGGGCATGAGCTTGAAAAAGAGTATTTAAGTATCAATCCAGGTGGTCACGTGTAGTCGAGTCTCCCCATATATCCCCGACAGTTGTAGTTAAGTTCAAATCCCCAACAACAATCAAGTTTGTATAATTGAGAATTCCCCTTGACGCCACCTTATCCCAAWTTTTTTTCCTTTCTGTGCATGGTCCATAAATATTAAGAAGATAGATCAGTTGGTTGTTCCATAGACAGGTACATGTCAGGCGAATATGACCACACCATATATGGGGAGCTAAAACAAATTTTGTAGGGTCCCAAGAAACAACCAGTTCCCCCGATATACCCAGAGAACTAGTAGTACAGGTGTGCCAAGTGGGGCGGAACATATTCAAAAAAATCCTGGCTTTTTGTCCATCTACTAGTGTTTCTTGAAGGAAGATGATGTCCATCGAATTTCTGGTGAGAAGTCTTCTAAAGGAGGTTGATTTCAGGGTCCCCCCCCCCTCCCCACCCCTCTAATATTGATTTCATGGCTTGGCTCTCGCAAGGGATTTCATGCCTTTAAGCACCCCTAAATCAGAATGTGGAGAAGGCGTTAAATTAGTAAGTGCAGTAGGAAGTCCCTCCTTTCAACGAGCACTCTTGGTCTTTATCAGTGAGTGCTCGTAACCCAAATTTTTTGACCAGGTGAAATCTTTCCCCATGTCTACTCCAATGTTTTTAGAGTGTCCTGAAGCCTCACCAGTCTCCCCCGGAGGTCGCATAATAGTTTTCCCCAGGTATGTAGGTATGGTGATGGGTGACAAAAATTCTCTGTAGGTCGGGATTAAAGTATCCAAGACATCGTCGAGGGAGCTATCCCATGGTTCTGGTTCACTAAAGCCGGAGTTTAGGAAATCCCCAATCCAGACTGAGGAGGAATAAGCAAGACTCACAGGTCCCAAAGGTGGAGAAGGGAAGTCAACAACTGTGTGGGGATCTCGGTTTGAATCCTCCAGGGGTATACCAAGGGTATGCGTGGTCTCATTTATAGGTGGAAGGGTGGTCTGTGTCACCCCCTGCATGTGGGTATCAAAAGGTGCAGTCGGGGTGGTGGAGTTGCCCAGTGATAATTTTCCAATAAATGTAGTAGTATCCCGAGCTAGATGAGTAACCCCCAAATGTGAAGAAGATATGCCTGCAGTAGTAAGTTCAGTAGTTTCCCGAGCCTGTGAAGAAACCCCCATATGTGAAGTAGAGAGGCCCAAAACTAGTGAGGTGGAGTTGTCCAGAAGAATTTTTCCAATGAAGTTAACGAGAAAAATGTGAAGGACATATATTTTTAAGATTACCARAAAGGGAGTCTAGAGAAGTTGGGTCGTCTGCACCAAAAATATATGGAGTGGTGGCATATGTGTTTACTCCTAGAGATTCCATTCTGGAAGAAAGATCTAACATCGTGTATTTTGACTATTCATCCTCCTCATAACGAGTGCAGTGCCTCCTCAGGTGTCTTGTCTGCCTGCAGAGTGTACATCTAAAAGGTATGCCTAGATAGTCTAACTTTGGTCGGATAAGGTGTCCTCTCCACTTGATGTCTATGGAATCCAACAGTCCATCGTGGATGTCAAGTTCCACGAGGACCTTTTCCACCCTTTTGACTGGTGCAGTAAGGGCCTTCTTATCCACACCGATAAACCTCCTGAGAGCATTCCCAATGGCCTCAATAGCTTTTGTATTCCATAGGTGGAGAGGTAGACCAGGTAAGAGAACCCAAAAGTGTCACAAGCAGAAGTAATCCTAGATAGGATCGAAGCTAATACGCCAACATTTTAGCATTACACTGTCCCCGTCGAGTAGCCAGAGTCAGTCCAGAATAAGTGTTGAGTCCTCTGGAGTTATGAAGAAAAATTTCTTCCATCCTCTTGTAAGGAAAGAAAACTTTGGGATATATCCCAGTAGTGGCTACCGAGAAGCTTTCACCCATTCTGCAATATATGTTTTTCAAAGGTGTCAATAGGAAAGTCTACCCACAAGGGTACAAAGGGCCATAGTAACAGTGTCCTCTAGACCTACGTCGTCTCCCAAGACCATTTTCTTTTTTGACTTATTAGCACGCCAAGGTCTGCGCGCAGGCTTTCTACCCCCCATAGGACGTGCACCCTTCGTCTGAAAACCCCCAGTGGCTTGATCTGGATTTTATGAGAAGAACGAAATGAATACAGATTATTAAAATATTCTTAACACAAAATAACAGAGATACAATAAAATTGGTTTTCTATTCAATAAGGAAATAAGATGAAAATGTAAAAATGCAACGGAAAACAAACTTGTTGGAATGGTGGCAGCGTATCTCTGAGAAGAGATGTGACGACTGCGCTCATTCGCAAGAAGATGGTTACAATGAGGCTCTGAAGGCATTTTAAAAATAAACGAGAATGTCAAAAACCTAACCCTAGGAGATTAAGCACCAAAAGTCATGTGGGCCTTGTTTGGGTAAATTAGTACATCAACTTCTTGGGGTCGTAACTTTTGCATACGATCTCAGTTTTAGGTGCACGATATCTGGTTGGAAAGGTCTAACTGAGAATAAAAATTTTTGACTGGCCCAAATAAGTGCCTTCAACAATCACTTGGGCTCCAAATTCCCAAAAAATGTTGTTTAGGGCCTAAAAACTGCCCCAGAAGTTTGGAACCCGAAAAACTGTCGAAAAACTGCCAAGGTGGAAGACTGTTTTTCAAGCCAGTGGAATAGGTTGGTGGCCACTGATATCCACCTAGATCATTGCTCCTATAGAATCTAGAAGCACATCTGGTTTCTTCCCACACAGATATGATGTTGGAATTGTGGGTAGAATGAAAGTAACAGCAGAGGGAGCACCATAAACGATTCTGGTGTTAAGAGCAATGGGTGGTTCGGGAGTGGAATTCAGGATGTTCTTTTGAGGAGAGGTGAGGAAAATAAACTTCTTCGAAATGATGGGAGATGGTAAAAACTTTGGAAGGGTCAGGTGCCTAAGCGGTGGAACAATAGAGGTTAAACTGGATTCAGTGGGGTTGACTAGAGAGGTAGTAGGAAAACTGGAAGATACCGAGAAGGGAGTAAGGCATGGAGCCCCTTGTATAAACGACTTAATTATGGCGCATCTAGAGAGCTCGTTTGTCGAGGTGAAGAGACTCGCATTGTGCCTAAGTTCCTCATCATCCGCACCAATAATTTCGCTGACTTCAACCTCCATCAGTCCACGTCTCATGGAGTCTTGTGCAGTTTCCACCTAAAACTCCACTCAAGGATGGGACATGGTTTACAGTAAATGAAGTCTGAAGGGAGGAGTAATATTGGTGTGGGATGTCAGTTTAAGCTACCTAGAAGAGACCGGTGAGTAAAGGTTGTTGTAATGTTTAAGACTGACGTTGCAGGAGTCTCGCTAAATAGTAGAGTAGTTAATACCTTCGCTAAGAAGTCGAGGGGTGTAACACCTCCAACTGTGCGGATTGAAGACCCAACCTAATATGTGTGGGTACTCTGGACACTAAGTTTTTGGTTTGGAGGAAGCTCGGGCTCACCAAGTCCACCATTGTATAGGAGTTGCAGGTTTTGAAAAATTGTTCTCCCGCCCCCATTCTTTAGAGTCCAATATGACCAACCAAATGAGGCATTTTCATAAGCTTATAATTGGGCATCACCAAACTATTGATATTCTGACCTTGAATCTCCTTGTACCTTCCGATCATTTTTCCATTCACCCACAAATATTAGAGGACCATTTGCGTTGTATAGAGCTTCCAATTGGGTTCCATGTCTTTCAAGAAGAAGTCAATATTATCTTGGGAAGTATTGTTATTAAAATAATCATAAAAAATATTATAGTAGTGAACATCGACAATGATATTTTAAAATGCATTATTTGTTTGATACAACTCATGTGGATCATCATTTATAATACTCTAGCACATGGTAACATATGTTTTGGTAGAGTGCTTCCGCATAGTTTGATATCCATTTGCGTAATAGGAAGTCAAAACATCCATAGGAATAGTTGGTCCTAGAGGTTCATTCAACAATTCAATACCTAATAACATACTCTTGTTGCTATATCTCGAGGCAAGGAAATCAATAATAGTTAAACTTTGGGAAATATGATTTGAAGAGTTAGACCAATCAACAGATTCATCTATGTTGGTACTATGCTCCATTCCATTTTGTGAACCAGGTGTTGCATGGAGGTCAACAATAACCTTTAAACCATAATGCTATTCCCATTTAAAAGCATTATCGAGAGCTTGTAAAGATCCTCCTATGAAAGATGTTGGAGGATTCAAATCATATGCAATCCACCACCCAACTAGAATTCTAACAATATTTATACCATTCATTGTGAAGAATTTGAAATACTTATCTGTAACAAAGTTTCTTCTATGTCTATCATACAATTTCTTTGCTTTATTAGGTCCATATCCATTTGCAAGTTGGTAATCTCCATGCAAATCATTGGCAACTATATTCATCTGGAAGGTTGTTGAATTGTCATGCCACCCAGGATCCCCTTGGTAATCTATTGTAAGTTTCTCCTAGGATTTTGCATGCATATACATTCCATTGAATTCCCTGATATGCACTCGGTTAGGATGTTTATGGTGCCTAATTATGTGGAATGTTTCCCAATCAACATTAGAATTTTCTTCTATAGACATGTTTCCTCCTCCTCTATTTTCTACTATTAGGAATTGACCACTAAAGACTCTAAGTTGGTACATGTCATCTAAGACTCTCCATATCTCTTGCTTATGTTGACAGGAATTTTAAATATTCACAACTTTCCCGTACGAAATCGGACTGGAGTACTGTCTTTGGCACCGTGAAGAACACAGAGAGGGGCTCCAGAAAATATAACTAATGGTGCCACACTAACATCTCATCTACGTAACGGTCGATGTGGCCAATTTGGGAGAGAACCCATAGGTGATTCATTATGGTACTTCTGGGAACCATATTTTGATTTCGTCAGTTGCGTTGAAATTATAATGATGAGAATCATATGACAATCCTGTTTCAGGGGTGGAAATTTTTCTTTGACGGGTGCATAAAATTAAGCTCAAACACATTTTTTAATGGAAGTTACGTTCCCATTTTCACCGCCGCGTCATTCAAAATATATTTTGCGAGCTCCTATGTCATCTATGATGAATAGGGGCTTAGTTCATCCATTAACATTGAAGTGATGCATCAATGGCATGAAATTATAAATCCGCCAAAATGACCAACTGACATTCAAAGCACTTAGTACTGCCTAGGAGATGAGAAGACTGAGTTTCTTACAAAGTGTGTCTCAGAGCTAGAGCAAGATGGATAGGTGATATGGTTAACCAATATGTTGCTAGATGAAACTTTCATAATCAAGATTTAGTCATAAAATCAAGAAACACAAACTACACAAGCTGATATGATGGACTCAATGAAATTTGTTGGTGACACCATGAGCTTGATTGTGAGTGCGATCTAGAGTAGGTTAGGCATGGTAGGAAATCAGGGACCAATTACCTAATTATAAATAGAGATATTAGTCACCGAAAATGTTAGGATATTAACTAATAAGTGCAATAAGAAAGGTATGAGATGGAGTAGGATGAGATAGGTCTCAGAACGAATTTGGGCTACAATGAGTTGGTTAGCGTTGGCGAGAGGAAGAAGATCATGGTTGATGTGCTCAACGATGACAAGGGGTCAACATCCTTTTGCTGACGCATCGAGGATGAGATAGTGAAGTCTCATCGACAAGTAGTGCATCAACGAGGAAGAGATGAATCTTTCTGATATGTAATGGATCGAAGTGAAAGGAGGAGTGTTGTCGATATGTAGTGTATCGGTGCAAGTGGAAGGAAGTTAGTTGGTGAAAGGTGTGCACGCGGTGAAGATAATCACGTGGACACTACTGATGTGTTAATGTTGGTCACGCATGCTTCGTCAGTGAAAAAGACGTGCATTAGTGAAGTTTAGCGGAGGTGCGCTAGTGCATCATCCATGTTCGAAGGGAGGTGGATTATGTATAGGTAAAGAAATCAATGTCGTGCCAACACAAAAATTGAAGGAGGATGAGTTTGTCAGTATTCTATGTTCCAACGTAGGAAGAGGGAACTCGTTGAAGAGAAGATTGTTGGGTAGCATTGATTGGGAGAGGAATGCAAATGACAAGGTAGGGAGAGTGAGAGGAAAAATTAGGCTTATCTTCTTGCACAACAGAGAGAGTGCGAAGGTCCCGGTGGGAAGCGTTGAAGTGGGGCCAATTTCTTGTCTTATAGAGGCTCTAAGACAAGAAAATTGGGAGGTTTTTATACACGCACAACATAGAAATACCTTCTTTTAAAAGAGAAGTAACAAATTTCATGGATTTTTCTCTTGACTTAGCTTCAATNTTGAAGTGGGGCCAATTTCTTGTCTTATAGAGGCTCTAAGACAAGAAAATTGGGAGGTTTTTATACACGCACAACATAGAAATACCTTCTTTTAAAAGAGAAGTAACAAATTTCATGGATTTTTCTCTTGACTTAGCTTCAATATTGACACTATTATTCTATAGGATGAAGCACCAAAAATCTATTCAAGTCCTTATCTTGAAAAAGAGAATACTAATATTTCTCTTTTCTACATTAATTTGACCATTCACGATCATATTTTACATAACTGTATGTTGGACTCATGAGCTTCTCATAATCTCATTCCCAACATTATCATGGAAAATTTAGGACTTGATATTACTAAACCTTATAAAGTGGGTATGTCCACACATCCTTAACAATCTGATTGAAATTTGCCTCTTGCAGCCAACACACATTCAATTTAAAAGGATATTTCTTTGAAAAAGATGGAGATACTAGTTGTAAGAGTTTAGGAGCATGGTCAAAAAAATAGGAATATTCAACCTAGGTCTTGACCCTTCCATCAATAGTTGCTAGGTCTTCAAAGATAAGAATCTGATCCAGTCGCTTGTAAATAGCCTCTCATCTAGAGCGACCATTACACCAAGTGGGAACTAAAACATTCGAAGGGAAGTCAATGAGGGCATGAGCTTGAAAAAAAGTATTGAAGTATCCAACCAGGGGGTCCTGTGTAGCTGAGTCACACCATCTCTCCCCAAAAGTTGTAGTTAAGTTTAAATCCATAGAAACAATCAAATTTGTATAATTGCGAATTCCCCTTGACGCCACCTTATCCCCAAAAAAATTCCTTTATGTGCATGGTCCATAAACATTAAGAAGAGAGATCAACTGGTTGTTCCAAAAACAGATACATGTCATGAGAATACCACCACAACAAAGATGGGCAGCTAAAAACAATTTTGTAGGGTCCCAAGAAACAGTCAGTCCTCCCGATGTACCTAGAGAACTAGCAGTACAAGTGTGACAAGTGGGGTAGAACTTATTCAAAAGATTCCCGGCTTTCTGTCCATCTACTAATGTTTCTTGAAGGAAGATGATATCCACCGAAGTTTTGGTGAAAAGTCTTCTAAAGGAGGTTGATTTCAGGGTGCCCCCCACCCCTCTAATATTGAGGGAGAGACGGATCATGGCTTGGCTCTCGCAAGGGATTTCATGCCTCTAAGCACCCCTAAATCAGAATGTGGAGAAGGAGTTATGGTAGTAAGTGCAGTAGGAACTCCCTCCTTTCAACGAGCACTCCTGGTCTTTACCGGTGAGTGCTCGTAACCCAACCCTTTTGACCAGGTGAAATCTTTCCCCAGGTCTACTCCATTGTTTTCAGAGTGGCCTGAAGCCTCACTAGTCTCCCTCGGAGGTCCTAGAAAATTTTTCCCCAGGTATGTAGGTAGGGGAATGGGTGACATAACTTCTATGTAGGTCGGGATTAAAGTGTCCAAGACATCGCCAAGGAATCTATCCCATGGTTCTGGTTCACTAAAGCCCGAGTTTAAGAAAGGCCCAATCGGGACTGAGGATGAAGAAGCAAGGCTCACAAGCCCCAAAGGTGGAAAAGGGGAGTCAACAACTGTGTGGGGAGATCGGTTTGAATCCTCCAGTGGGATACCAAGGGTCTGTGTGGTCTCAGTTACAGGCAGAAGGGTGGTTTGTGTCGCCCCCCATAGGTGGGTATCAAAAGGTGCAGTCGGGGTGGCAGAGTTGTCCAGTGGTAATTTTCCAGTAAATGCAGTAGTATCCTGAGCCAGATGAGTAACCCCCAAATGTGAAGAAGATAGGCCCACAGTAGTAAGTACAGTAGTTTCCTGAGCCTGTGAAGAAACCCCCAGATGTGAAGTATAGAGGCTCGAAACTAGTGAGGTGGAGTTGTCTAGAAGATTTTTTTCCCACGAAGTTAACGAGAAAAAAACAAAGGATAGATATTTGTAAGCCTACCAGAAAGGGAGTCTAGAGAAGTTGGGTCGTCTGGACCAAAATGCTATGGAGTGGTGGCCTGTGTGTTTACTCTCGGAGAATCCATTCTGGAAGAAATATCTAACATCGTGTCTTCCGACTATTCATCCTCCTCATAACCAATGCAGTTCCTACTTAGGTGTCCTGTCTACCTGCAGAGTGTACTTATAAAAGGTATTCCTAGATAGTCTAACTTTTGTTGGATAAGGTTTCCTCTCCACTCGATGTCTATGGACTCCAATAGTCCATTGTGGATGTCAAGTTCCATGAGGACCTTTGCCACCCTTTTGACTGGTGAAGTAAGGGACTTCTTATCTACACTGATAAACCTCCTGAGAGTGTTCCCAATGGCCTCAATATCTTTCATATTCCATAGGTGGAGAGGTAGACCAGGTAAGAGAACCTAGAAGTGTCGCAAGAGGAAGTAATCCTGGATAAGATCAAAGCTAATACACCAACTTTTTATCATTAGACTGTTGCTATTGAGTATCCAAAGTCAGTCCAGAATAAGTATTGATTCCTTTGGATTTATGAAGCAGAAGTTCATCCATCCTCTCGTAAGGAAAGAAAAATCTGTAATTTATCCGAGTAGTGGCTGCCATGAAGCCTTCACCCATACTACAATATATGTTGTTCAAAGGTGTCGATAGGAAATTCTACCCACAATGGTACAAATCACCATGGTAAAAATGTCCTCTAGACCTACGTCATCTCCTAACACCATTTTATTTTTTGACTTATTAGAATGCCAAGGTCTGTGTGTAGGATTTCTACCCCCCGTAGGATGTGCTCCCTTCACCCGAAGATCCCTAGTGTATCCTACAGAATCTGGAAGCACATTTGGGTTCTCCCCATGCAAATACGATGTTGGAACTGTTGGTAGAGTGAAAGTAGTAGCAGAGGGAGCGTCGAAAATGATTATGGTGTTAAGAGAATTGGGTGGTTCGGGAGTGGACTTCAGGATGTGCTTTTGAGGAGAGGTGAGGAAAATCAAGTGATTTGAAATGATGGGATATGGTAAAAAATTTTGAGGTTTCGGGTGCCTAAGCATTGGAACAAGAGAGTTTAAACTGGATTTAGTGGGGTTGACTAGAGAGGTAGTAGGAAAACTGGAATATACCGAGAAGGGAGTAAGGCGCGAAGCCCCTTGTAGCAAAGAGTTAATTATGGCACATTTGGAGAGCTCATATGACAAGGTGAAGAGACCCGCGCTGTGCCATAGTTCCCCGTCATATGCATCCATAATTGCGCAGACTTCAGCCTCCATTAGTGCACGTGTTGTGGAGTCCTATGCAGTTGCCACCTAAAAATCCACTCAAGGATGGGATAGGGTTTAAATTAAATGCAGTCTGGAGGGAGGAGTAATACCAGTGTGGGATGTCAGTTTAAGCTACCTAGAAGAGACAAGTGAATAATTTTTTTTGTAATGTCTAAGACTGACATTGCAGGAGTCTCGATAAATAGTAGAGTAGCTAATACCTCTGCTAAGAAGTCGAGGAGTGTAACCCCTCCAACTGTGTGAATTGAAAACCTAGTCTAAGATGTGTGGGTACTGTGGACACTAAGGTTTTGGTTTGGAGGAAGCTTGGGCTCACCAAGTCCTCCATTGTAGAGGAGTTGCAAGTTTTTGAAAATTGTTCTCCCGCCCCCATTCTTTAGAGTCCAATATGACCAACCAAATGAAGCATTTTCATAAGCTTGTAATATGGCATCACCAAACTATTGATTTTCTGACCTTGAAGCTCCTTGTACCTTCCACTCATTTGTCCATTCACCCACAAATATGAGAGGACCATTTTTGTTGTATAGAGCTTCCAGTTGGGTTCCATGTCTTTCAAGAAGAAGTCAATATTATCTTGGGAAGTCTTGTTATTAAAATAATCATAAAAAATATTATAGCAGTGAACATCGACAACGATATTTGAAAATGCATTATTGATTTGATACAACTCATGTGGATCATCATTTATAATCCTCTGGCACATGGTAACATATGTTGTGGTAGAGTGCTTCTGCATAGTTTGATATCCATTTGCATAATAGGAAGTCAAAACATCCATTGGAACAGTTGGTCCTAGAGGTTCATTCAACAATTCAATACCTAAGAACATACTCTTGTTGTTATATCTCGAGGCAAGGAAATCAATAATAGTTAAACTTTGGGAAATATGATTTGAAGAGTTAGACCAATCAACATATCTATCTATGTTGGCACTATGCTCCATTCCATTTTTTGAACCAGGTGTTGCATGGATGTCAACAATAACCTTTAAACCATAATTTTATTCCCATTTAAAATCATTATTGAGAGCTTGTAAAGATCCTCCTACGAAAGATGTTGGAGGATTCAAATCACATGAAATACCAACTAGAATTCTAATAGTATTTGTACCATTCCTTGCGAAGAATTTGAAATCCTTATCTGTAACAAAGTTTCTTCTATGTTTATCATAAAATTTCTTTGCTTTATTAGGTCCATATCCATTTGCAAGATGGTAATCTCTATGTAAATCATTGGCAACTATATTCATCTAGAACGTTGTTGAATTGTCATGCCACCCAAGATCCCCTTGGTAATCTGTTGTAATTTTATCCTAGGATTGTGCATGCATATACATTCCATTGAATTCCCTAATATGCACTCGGTTAGGATGTTTATGGTGCCTAATTATGTGGAATGTTTCCCAATCAACATGAGAATTTAATTCTACAGACATGTTGCCTCCTCCATTTTCTACTATTAGGAATTGACCATTGAAGACTCTAAGTTGGTACATGTCATCTAAGACTCTCCACATATCTTTCTTACGCTGACAGGAGTTTTAAATATTCACAACTTTCCCATACAAAATCGTACTGGAGTATTGTCTTTTGGATTGGGAAGAATGGAGAGAGGGGCTCCAGAAAATACAACTAACGGTGCCACACTATCCTCTGATCTGTGTAATGGTCAATGTGGCCAATTTCAGAAAGAAACCCTAGGAGATTCATTATGGTACTTATGGGAATCATATTTTGATTTCGTCAGTTGCATTGGAATCATAATGGTGAGAATTATATGACAATCATGTTTCAGGGGTGGAAATTTCACTTTGACGGGTGCATGAAATTAAGCTCAAAGGCATTTTTTAATGGAATTTTGGGTCCCATTTTCACCGTTGCTTCATTCAAAATATATTCTGTGAGCTCCTGTGTCGTCTATGATGAATAGGGACTTAGTTCTTCCATTAACATTGGAGTGATGCATCAGTGGCATGAAATTATAAATCTGCCAAAACGACCAACTGACATTGAAATCTCTTAGTACTTGTTGTTACAAGGTCAGACCAAGGGTTCAATGCTTCAACAGTGCACCAAAAATACCCTAACTACCGACCATTTTGACAACACCTATGAAGCAGATGAAGTCTCACCCAAGGTAGAGGTAGGGGGTGTTGTAAAACTCAAGTGTCTACAACCAAGCTGGGACACAAATTTGTGATCACAACACTTAACAAAGCACTTAGCCAACAAGATGCATTAGTTTATGATTCTTGTGTACATCACAGATTAACCCTTATTACAGAGAAACACAATAATAATCAATATCTAACACTTCCAATCACTTAGCACACAACATTAGCTCAGATATAACATTCATTCACATCATTAAGTACTAAGCTATAACATCATATGCATTCATTATACATAACAACAACAACACTAAGCAAATAACCACATAAACAACATCGCAGAGAGCACATCAAAACACATGATATACGTGGTTCACCCCAGTGTGGGGATATGTCCACCAAGTTCTTCTTCTTCTTTATTAGTCTTCGATCTTCTTACATTCATATGCTCCTGTGAACAAATCCATAGAGCCCAACTCCACAGTGGACAGGTGATTTGTGCACTGTCAACTAGATCCACCTTCCTCAAAATCATGTCTGCATAGAGCCAACTCCTTGATAGCACAAAGCCTTACACAGTCTGTCTGCACAAAGCACTTACAACTTCTTGCACTGAGCCAACATTAACACTTACAATATATGGTGCACATAACCCACCACTACTTCTTACATTACTTAGCTACTTATGTATACATTTACAAAAAGGCCTAATCATGGTTGAACCCATGGGCCGACATCCCATACTTGATACATAAACCCTAATAACCCTTTGTTGGGTCGAAAATCCTGCAAAACAAGTGAGATCCTACGATCTCCGCTTCGCCTGGGCGCTCCATATTCGACCAACCTGTCAAAGTCCCAAAAGTGGTCAAACACGACCAATGTTTTCTCAAAACTTATTCAAGGGCCAACAAGCCCGCAACACTCACATGTGACTCGTCCCAATTCACTCAGATTTGGGAAGTGCTGCTTCGAAGGCCTCGAGCTTAGCTCAAGCTGCCTCAACTTGCTGCTTCTCCAGAGAATCCTTCTCGGTAAACTCCTGAATCACTTACTCTGTAAAAGGCCCTTCCAAGCATTGTTCCACTATCGCAACTACTTGGTCTAGTTTCGAGCCTTAGCCTTCAATCTCTTCAAAAAACGTCCAAGCTTCACCCTGCACTGGCTAGAGTCTCTGTGTCAGCTCCATGAATTTTCTCTGGATGGTAGTAACCTACTGTTGGACGGTGCACTCCTCTTGTGATCAATTCATTTTCTCAATTGTAGTAAGCAACTTCATCTGCGCTTGCGCGGTGGATGCCTGCTGCTTCGCCTCCTGGAGCTATGATTCCAGTTTCTTCAACTCCGTATCTTCTGCAAGGCACTCATAGGTCTACGCACTCTGATCACTCAGTTTATTACACTCTGAAGCGAGTGCCCTGATCCTTTCTACTGCTCTTCTGGTGATTTATTCCCTCTAATCAAGCACTTCTTGTGGAGTGCGCGACATTGCTTGGAGATCTAATTCCATTATCCTTTCTTGAAGCTGCTGAATGGCTTCGGCAAGCTTCCCCATTTGGATATCGGTTGACTCTGGTTCCTCCTGTGCTAAGCCCGACATAGAGCGAAGTGATTTAGTCACTGCCTCTTTTACCACAGTTTTCTATACGAGCTACTGATCTTTTTCTTTATGCATCTTCTCTTTGTCCTCCTCAAACACCGCCTTAATTTCATCTTTCTCTTGCTACACAACTCAAGGTTTCGCTAAGAACTTCTCCTTTTCTTTCTTCACAAATTCTGTAGCCTTCTCCTTTTCTTCTTGGACTCGATGAAGTCAATCCTCTGTTGCATTTTATGATCTTCGTAATTGGGTGGGCTCATCCCCAAACTATACAATTTTCATTGAAGAAGGCATGGTAGGTACTGCATAGTTCGATTGAATAGCTTGTTGTATGTCCTTGAGCTCCTTCTCTATTATGTCATATAGTGTTTCTTGCTTCATTTCATGTCTCTGCAGGATATCCTCTGAGGCATATTCTATGAATGCGATGATGAGATTGACATCATCCACTATGATCACATTGTTCGACTGAGGCTTATTGGCTCGGGTCTTCTTTCGTTCTAAGGGTTTCTGTGGGGAAACCTTCCTTTTCTTTGATGTTTCGGCCTCTGTACAGGGATCCTTCGGCGATGTAACTTCACCTTTGTCCTTCTTTTCTCCTTCTTAACCTCCTTCTTAGTTCACTTTGTCTCCTCCTCCTTCTGCAAGTGAGTCAAGCCTACTTTCCTTTGAGGAATTTTCCTCCTCATCGGTTTCTATGTTATGTACTTCCTCCTTTTTCTTATTTTTCTTCACGCTAACATGTCCATCATGTTCGACCCAGGTGACCAATAGACTGCCTATGATGTCAGGGTCAGAGAGTTTTGCATCTTCCACTAGTACAAGGAAATATGCTATCCATTATTTATTGATCTCCTCCATGTCTTCGTCGGTCATCTTGTAATAGGACTGCAACTCCTCCTTACTTTCATCCCTACGCACAGTGATATAAATAAAGTGTCGATCTACGCAGAACTTCGCTAGTGGCATGTACTGATGCAAAGTGTTAGGTGTCATTTGTGGGAATGCTTCAATAACATGCTTTAGATGTAGGTAGTAAGAATGGAACACAGTGTTCAATTTCCATTTCTTCACCATATCATTTGTATACCACAAGGTGGAGAACGTTGCAACCAACGACTCCGATGGCTCCACTTCTGGGAAGGTTTCTCCTTATGGCATTTAC
>SNQJ01S0003067.1:15676-45824 GCA_010110895.2 Picea sitchensis
TGTATGTATGTATGTATGTATGTATGTATGTATGTATGTATGTATGTATATTCAAGCATATATTTTTTCTGGAGTAGCATGGCCCGACCCGGGTGGTCGGGGACACTACATATTGGTATCAAAGCATAAATATGTTTACGGAGTGACATAGCTTGACTATAAGTTCGGCCTGTAGTCTCTTAAGCTCCTTCTTTCGTTTTAAATGGTTTATGATGCCCATCGTCCTCTGCATCTTCTTGAGGTCTTGGATTTTGAAACTTATCCTCTCTTATTGTTGGTCCCACTACTAGACCTGCTCATATTCTTCTAGCATCATCCAGAGATGCATTGTTTTGTCAAACAATTTTGTGATGGTGTTGATTTGTTTCTCCAAAACTACTAGATGGAGTGCATATTATGCTTTCAATTGCTCCCTAACCTCTAGTGGAGTCGTTAGAGTCAACTTCTCCTTAAATTCCTCAATATGTTTCCTRTATTGGTCGATAGTTTGGGAAAATTGATTGAGTTTTTCCTCTGTTGTTGGAATCTCGGCATGCTCACTATCTGGAAGGTGGTTGTATATTGTTGTCACCCCTTGTTCAATTTAATCTGCATACTCCTTTTCTTCTTTGGTCTCAAACTTTACTTGTTCGTCCATGAGCTCCAATTCTTCCTTATCATTCTTAATTTCCTGCAGTTCGACTGAATTTGTCCTCGTGCGTGACTGCACCTCCTGTGTGACACTAACTTGGATTCTATAGAGAGACTTTGTTGGCATATTAGCCAATACCATCTCAACCTGCGCTACATCGTTTAGTGGCATTTGCAGCATGTCACCGGTTACTCTGAATATGGGACTCGCCTGTGTAGTTGTGTGAACCGTATGTTCGGTTTGTGGCATAGACCTTGTTGACGTTGTTATTTCTCCCTCGGAGATGAATGTTGTTCCCCTTTCCAACCTATGCACGACCTTCATTTTCTTGAGGACCTATCTTATGATATCCATGTCATCGTGTATCTTCCCCTTTGATTCTTTCCTTCTTCCATGTCTTCTGTGGTGCAGTATTTCACCTTCTCAACCACAAGCTCAGTATCGTCCTCCATGATTGTATATTCAGATGGCTCTTTGTGCACCTTAGCCTTCTTGCACATTCCTCTTGACTGTGAAATTTGTCGCTTCGATGGCCCTGGTTCTTGGGGGGTAGATGTTTATGTGGTTCCCTATGTTCCCATAGACCCCGCTCCTTGATCTTTTTGTTACAAGGCAATGTCCTTCTTTCCTACCTGTGCATCCTTCTTTGTTGTCTGCACATCCTTCTTTTCTTTTCCACCCTTCTTTTACTGCGCAAGCTTATGTGTTAGCTTCATCGTTTTGGGGGAAAAATGATCTCCTACATGTGTCTCAGCCCGCCCTGCATCCACCTCTGTTCCCTGAGGTAATTCTTGATCTAATACTAGGATATTCTAGTGATCAAGCTAATTCCTCATAACCATCTCTACATCATCCTCCGTGACGTAGTATCTCATTTGGAGGCACTTCTTTCCTGGACCCCTGTGTGCTCAAATCCACATATTATGCATGGACTCCTTGAAGTTGGTGATGTCCTTGAAATGTGCAACTACCTCCAGGGTTATTAGCCAAGTGTTGGTGATACTCTCCTATATTTCAGTGAAGTACTTGGAAAAGGTACCCATGCTCGTGCGTTTTTGCTTGGGATCAGAGTTTATCCCCAGTGATGTGTACCATGTTGCATGGCACCGACCTATCCTGCTGCAAAAGTATGAATATGGGGGATCCTTCCACCCCATCAACACAATAAAATGAGTAGCCACGAGTAGTGGAACTCTGCGCTGAGGTCNATCAGAGTTTATCCCCAGTGATGTGTACCATGTTGCATGGCACCGACCTATCCTGCTGCAAAAGTATGAATATGGGGGATCCTTCCACCCCATCAACACAATAAAATGAGTAGCCACGAGTAGTGGAACTCTGCGCTGAGGTCATATGCGTCTTTGCAGTCCTCCATGAATAGGTTTAACATGTAGGGGGCCCAGTCGAGTGACGTGCCATTTTCACACTACACTGCAACTGTGATGACCTTAGTAGGGACTTCTTCCTTGCATCACTTTCACAACATTTTGCAATCCATGAGATTAGTGGCCATGCTAAATCTCTTGATGATTATACTACACAACCCCCTCTCTGTGCCATATGTATTTTTCATTTCTTCTGGCAGCGCCTTCTCCTTGGTTTTTTCATCTAGGTACTACACGAGGTTATCACCCATTGATGGCATTCCTGTGATCATTGTGATTAGGTCCACGTCTATGGATATGGGTTGCTCCATCTAGAGGAATCCTCCATGTAGGACCGCTATTAACTTCTTTGATGCAGTTGTTCACCTCCTTCCCCCTTCCAAAGTGGGGAATCTCCAACAGGTTGAGGATGCCAGTGTTTGCTAGGAGAGCTTCCCATGGCTTTGGTTTTAGGACAAGATCGACAAGGGGTCATATCCCTATACTGTCCAAATAAACCTACTATGCAAAGCCATATAATTTTTAGTCATCAGACACATTGTGGTCTGAGTACCTCATTTTCTCCATGCAACCGAGCAGTGTTGGCATGGTTTGCATGCCTTCTAGAATGCATGAAAGCACCATTGTTGCATCTGGATTCCTGCGTGGGGATCACGCCATAGGTTTTTTTCCCTTCCACCTTGTTTTTTGGCTAGAGGACCCCGCCTCCATCTATCTCCTTTCAATATCAGAGTCTAGCTGGTCAATGATATCCTCAACCAAACCCTCCTATTGTTGCGTGGTTTCATCTCTAGTGTTTGTGGGTACTGTTGCCTCTTTCTGCGTAGTATATTTCCCATTCACCTGTAGGACCCCTTCGACCGCTGTAATATCTGGTAGGTTTCCTCTGTTGTGCGCAAGATGTCCCTGTGCATTGTTGGTCGGTTCGACTTCCATGGCCGACATGGTTGGATCCTATATTTCCTCCACCACTGGTGTAGGCTTTATTGGTGCTTCGACCAATGACAAAATTGTGTTTATGTTGGCGAATTCCTCGGGCTATCTGGTTTCTTGTTCGGGCTTTGTTGCTTCCCGTGGTGCCTTGCTACTCTGTGTTTTACTCCCTGTTTTGGCTCGACACACCCATATTTGGTAGTGCCATCATGGGTAGTGGTCGGTTTTGAATGTCTAACTCTTCACTAGTTCACCTTTGTTAATTCACTTCGGCTCTACGTGTTATATCTCTTTGTAATTTCACAAATTCACAATGGGTCTTGTGTTGCCTACATTCCCCTTTATATAGGCAAGTGATGAAGCTTCTCAAAGAGGATTCCCCAATGTTGATTAATGTAATGGTGCTTTATTTGTACTTTTTCATTGAATTTCATAATTACTACCAGTTGGTGCCTTTATCATAGCCTCCATTTTTTGAATTTCCTCCTTTTTCCCCATAATTTCTCCCAATTGGTGCTTTTCTACCGTAGCCTCCATTTTTCAAATTTTCTCCCTTTTCTGACCGTTTCTCCTTTTTTCGATGCACTAAGTTTTCCAAGTGCATAGTATGTCGTTTCTTCGTTGCACGTGGAATTTATTTTTTTCATCGCGATATGTCCATTTTTGTTTTGCATTGTCTTATGATGTCTAGCGCAGTAAACCCCATGTTGTTGTGTGCATTTTTCTGATGTCTGGCACAGTCTTTTTTTTTTCACACTATATACATATCTCTTTAGTTCACGGTAACTTCCCAAGTACTAGGAGGTCGATTGTCCCTATATAGTTTTCAGTCAACTCCCATTGACCATTCCTCTAAGTTATATACCTCCTAAATATTTCAATTGCACAACTCCCCCATATGTAACAATCTTCACTTGTTGGCACAAGGGGAGACCCAGGGTTCAGCTCTAAAAATGCACCAACAAGACCTAACTACTTTCCCTTTCGGCAACACCTGCGAAACAAATGCAGTCTCACCTAAGGTAGCTATAGGGGGTTGCAGGACACAAGTGTCTACAACCAGAGGAAATGCAGAGCGGATTCACATCAACAACACACAGTCATCTAGTTATTCTTTATCTTCCTTAAACCTACTACGCAAGTTATATGCTAGATATGACACAATATCACAATAGTAGCATATCAAATGACAAAGAACACAACATCAAATACACATAAAACAAGATATACGTGGTTCACCCTCTTCCTAGGGCTACGTCCACAGAACTGTGCTTTATGATATATTAATATGGAAGCATACAGTTCTTATATGTGCTCTTAGCTAGCAAATCTTCTCTTTTTCTCTCTCTTTCTGTCCCCTCCCTACGTACCCAGCTATAGGGTTGGTCTTTGCACCCAGCTGAAGATCTTATAATACCAGAAGGATCTCGCACTCAACACTTCTCTCTCACATAGTAGTGCTCACTCAATCACACAACAACAATGAACTCTCAACCAACTTAACACCACCCCATCCTAGGTCCTTTAACCTTTATTTATTCATTACAATACCTCACCGACAACCTTGGGCTGAAACCTAGGTGTCCAAAACCCTAAATACCAAAACCCTAGGTCAACTTGACCCACGTTTTCAGGGCTTCATCAACCTATCCTTCCTTCCTTCACGTGCGGTGCTCCAAAGCATCTGTTGACATCCTCTTTCGCATGATGATTTGTCCATTATCCCTCTTCCTTCCTTATCTGTCATCCTCAATCCCCTAGTCGAACGGCTTGCTTTCTCTTACTTCACACTATCTTTTCTGCTCTTTTGCTCACTTCGACCTAGTATCAGTCACTGTGTCTTCCGCGCAGTTCACATTTTTCCTTTTCTCCCTTAATATTCGCTTGCTTCCATAAACAAGGGCCAACAGGCCCCCAACACTCACCTATCACTCGTCACGAGACACTTCAGGTCTAAACTTTTTGTTTCATTTCGACTTCAAATTGCATAGGGCAGTGTGTGCTTTCTGTTCTATCCCTCCCTTTTATGTGCAGACTATATTTTCTGTGTCTGGTACCCAGTTTCAACTGCACCCAATACCTAGACCATTTTCCTTATGATTTTACTAAGAGCTACAAGGCAGTTGGTTGTCATAATACAATTTCAACCAGCTTCCATTCACCAATCCTTCCTTCCATTCTCTAGTTAAAGTATTCAACTGCACATCTCCTCCTTCTGTAATATAGGCAACCTCATATGGCCCAAGCCAAAGTGTCCTAAACTTCCTTGGATGCCTCATGAACTTACTGTCATATACCAATACCAGATCTCCTTGCCTGAAAGCTTTCTTCTTAATGTGTCTGTCATGGTAGGATTTTTCTCTTTCTTTCTGAACCTGCTGGTGAAATCTTGCATTAAATATGTCTTCTTCCAGTTTGACCAACTGTGCAAGCCTCTCTTGCACAATGCCAATGTCATCCATATCTGTAAATGCTACAATTCTCAGACTTGGAACCAAATATTCCATGGGTACAACTGCTTCTAGAACATAGTTCAATTTAAAGGGGATCTACATGGTCAATTTATTGCAAGTAGTTCTATAGTCCCATAATATTGTTCGTACTCTCAAATCCCAACCATCCCTATTCACGCTGCATATCTTCGTCAATGTTGTCTCCAAGATCTTATTGAAGGCCTCAACTGTCCCATTTACTTGTGGATGATAGGGCGTGCTCTTCTGATGCTGAACTTCAAATTCCTGAGTCAAGGCTTCAATAGTCTTGTTAATAAAATGTGTGCCTTGATCGCTCATAAGTATTTTTGGGCATCCAAACCTAGTTATGATATCATCAAATATGAAGTGCATAGATGTAGTTGCACTGTAGTCCTTAACTTCTCTTTCTTCTTCCCATCTGGTCAAATACTTTGTCACAGTGATTATGTATCTAGGTCTTGTGTGCTTTCCTGGTGGGTTGATAGGTCCCACGAAGTCAATGGCCCATTTCTCAAATGCTTGTAAGGTCAGCTAAGGCGCTAAAGGCATCTCATCTCTTCTGGACAGTTTCCCAACTCTTTGGCATATGTCACAGGCCTTATAGTATTCCTTAGCATCTTTGTGTAGAGTAGGCCACCAAAGGCCAACCCTAAGAATCTTCTGCATTGTTTCTTTCCCTGCGTAGTGTCCTCCTACGATGCCTTCATGTGCTTCTGCGAGGATCAATGGTCTCTCTTATTCCATAAAACACCTCCTCAATATCACATCAGGTCCCATCTTGTATAGTTGTCCAGCTATAAGTGAACAATCTGCAGTGCATACTACCAACTGTTTCTTCTGAATAATTGTATAAGCACCAGGTGCCATTCCTGTCGATAGAAACTGCACTATCTCTGCATAGTGATCATAAAACTTCCTAATGGATAGCAACTATGCATCTGGAAGTGTATCCTCCAAACTAGTAGCCTCATCTCCATGTTCCAACCTCGATAAGTGATCAGGACCTTTGTTCATTCTTTTTTACTTAACCACGATCTCAAAATCATATTCCTGAAATAGCAGAAGCCATCTGCATATTCTTCCCCCCAACAGACTAGGTATTTAAGAGAAGAATGATCAATGAACATCTTAAAATGTCCTTCCAACAAGTATTAGCGGAAATTCTGCAGTGCATACACCATGACTAATCCTTCTCGCTCAATGCTGGTGTAATTAATCTCAGTTTTTGATAGCTTCTTGCTAGCAAAGGATAACGGGTGGTCAATGTCTCCATCTATCAGTTGTGATAACACTGCTCCTAATGTGATAGAAGATGCATCGACATGCACATGAAATTCCTTACTCCAATCTGGGAAAACCAGAAGGGGTGCAGTAACCATTTTCTATTTCAGTGTGTTGAAGCTCTACTGGCATTCTTCTGTCCAATGAAACTGGCAATATTTCTTTAAAAACTTCTCCATGGGTGTTGTGATATGTGCATAGCCCTTAATGAACTTCATGTAGTATCTAGTATGTCCCAGCATAGTGCACAGATCTTTGACTAAAGTAGGAGGGGGTAGATCAACTATAATGGAAATCTTGGATGGATCTACTAGCATTCCCTTCTTACACACAATATGGCCCAAAAACACTGCGAAGGGTGAAAAGAATATGAACTTCTTTAGGTTCAAGGAAATATGACACTACCTACACTTATCCAAAATTAGTATTAAACATTCAATACGATTTTGCAAAATGCTAAAAACAGTCCAATCATCAAAATATACTTCCAGGAATTTATGTAAAAACTCCTTAAACGCTTCCACCACCACCCTGGAAAAGATGGTTGGTGCATTTTTCAATCCAAATGGCATCACTGTATACTGGTAGGATCCCCATTCTATTGAAAATTTGGTCTTATGGTGATCTTCCTTGGCAATCCGGATCTGATGGTATCTTGAAAATCCATCGGTAAAAGAATATACCTCTTGTCCTCCTACATTGTCTAACACTTCATCAGTGAATGGCGTAGGGAATGGGTCATGAAAATATGCATCATTCAGCTTCCTAAGATCTACACAAATCCTGATTTCTCATGTCTTCTTATCTTGTACCAACATAGGGCTAATCCACTTTGACTCTTCAGTAGGTTCTATGATTCATGCTTCTAGCATCTTGTCCAACTCAATCTTCACTTTCTCCTTATATTTAGGGTTCAATCTGTAGGGTCTTTGTTTGGCTGGCCTTGCATCTGGTTTCAAAGGGATCCTTATCTCTCCCATGGGCCCTTTAATGTCCTTCATATAAGTGAACTTGGTTGGAAACAAATCCTGATACTCATGTAGTAACTTTGTGATCTTGTCAATGGTGGAAACATCCCAATAATATCCAACATTAGCAAGTTTTGGTGTTTGTTCTGTTCCAATATTGATTTTTTTTATTTTAATTGGTTGTCCAACAAAAGGTAGTTCGACTATTGGTCCTTCTACATCTCTTTGGCCTTCTGTTTCTACGATGTTCACATTCCTAGGATCATCGTCTTCAGCAGCATTGATATTGTAACATGCTTACAACTTATGAAGAGGCACAATCCATTCATCCTCTTCTTGCTCCAAAGGGAGGCTAGGTGCCTCCTAGACCACTTTATGTCTTACAACCTGTAATGCTTGATCTAATGTAGGGTATTGGATTTCAAACAAAAAGGAAGTTACAAAGTTCTGGGTCATACCTTCCCAATCTATAGTGATGAGGCTCAGTTCTCCTTGAAGATACCAGTTGATGGGAGTTGTGTTCAGTGTGTTAATGAATTTGTGTACCCACTGTTCTTGAGGAATTCTTCTCCAGGCTTCCTCACAATTTCGGACATGGTCCATCGGACAGCTTCGACCTGTGTACATAACTTTGCAACCTTCTACTTGCTCTGAAAATCGTGCTATCATCAAACTGAGACATTGTACCCAGTCTGTAATATTGTTTTTGTGTGTGCCCCACCATCTTGTTGGAGTTTATTTCAAGGCCTCATCCATTGCCAACAATATTTTTTGTGTTGGTACAATTTCTTCAAAGTTCACTAATAATGCTTCTAAGTGATTTAGACCATCAAAGGTGGGAAATTTACTTACTGTTGTGTCGATCCAGCGGACTTCTTTGGTTAATCTAGCTCATCTCCTTATAGATACTTCATACATTTTGTTCTACCAATTCTCCAGTGCTTCTTTTGAATCTGATGAGAATGCGTTGTCACTTCGCCATCTTAGGTTCCCATCTGCCATAGGATTAATGTAACCCTTATTTCTTACTGTTAATTTGTATATGTTTTCTAGTTCATATGCACGGTCTTCTTCTTTGATGGGTTCTTTGTATCTCTGACCTTCATCGGGATCCAAAGGTGGAATGACTCTAAGGCCATCTCCTTCAAATGTCATTCTTCTTTTCTTTAAATCAACCACAGTGGAATTATTGAAAGCCCAATCAATTCCCAACAACATAGGGTAAGGACAATTATCATCAACTATCTCAATCACCTTGAAGTCTGCAAACTACCCTACTCCATCGATGTCCACAGGGACACACTCTAGTCTTCCAAAGGGGCTTACCGCTTTCTGATTAGCCATCCTAATCCTGATAGGGGAATAGATCAAGTTAGGTTTTCCCATCAGTGCCCAGGTCTTCTTCATCATGACATTGACCTCTGACCCTAAGTCGAGGACCACATAGTCTATATCGTACTCTCCAATTTGAACATTAAGGTGTATTTATTTATTTTACCTTCTCTTCTTGGATAGTTGATGTACTGCTTTATTCAGGAAAGGATCTACCCTTCATATCTCATACTCTCTGACCAAATTTTGTAGTTCCTGTATGGATTTTTCATCTTTAATCAACTCAATAAACGTATACAAGAAACTGACAAGTTTACTCACCTCTTTTTCATATCCGGGTGAAGCAGACTGGTCAAATGCTAGAGGCATTCCACATTCTCTTAATTCTGGTCGAACCTTTGATGAATAAGCCTGATCTCTTATGAATTCCTTTCTTTCTTCCTTAAATATCTGCTTCTCTTTCCTTGGATCAAACTCTTGTGTCTTCTCTGCATCTTTCCCGACTCCTAATTCTTCTATAGTCTTTCCTTGGATCACACTGTCTTCTCCTTTAACATCGCCTCCTCTAGTGATAACAATGACTCTGGGATCACTCTACGAAGTTCTACTTTGATTAGTTGTATTTGTTGATTTCCTCCTCGTTTCTCCTGAAGCTTATCCAACAATGCTGGAAATTCCTCGATAACATGCTCAAATGCATTGCATTAGCTGCAAGTGGTACAAGGGTTATGATAGTTCCTTGCCAAGTGTCCTAGCTATGTGCAGTTATAACAGATGATCTATCCTTGACCTTGACCCATACCTCCTCCCCTTCCTTTTCCTTGGAATCCACCACGAGTGTTGAAGTTTCCTCTCCCAGGGGAATTATATTGCGCAGTGATTCCTTCTTGTTGTACTTCACCTTGAATTTTGTATATATATCCCTCGACCTTTCATGCATGAGAGCGTAAGCCCTACAATCCCTATCATTGTGTCCTATCGACTTACAAAATGTACAATACCGATTTGTGGGTGTTTGGACATATTTTTGCAGATAGTAACATTCACCAGGGCGATGTCCATTTCTACATACCTCGCACCAGGGTAGGGTAACTTGCTTCAAAGGGCTCGGAGCTCCAGAGGCTAAGTATTCATGAAATATGGGATAGTGCTCCTTKTCATGGCCTTATGATTTGCATCTGATACACCAAATGTCTTCTCTTTTATCTTTTCCCTTGTCTTTCTTCATATCTTCGACCTGCAGTGATAAACTAGTTAGCTAACTCAAGATTTGACTCATACCTGAGCTGGATTCTCCCATCGGGGCTGATTCTAATTTCATGGCGATCTCTAGTGCCTCAGCCTACAAAGCAATCTTTTGTTGCATCAGAGGAACTCTGATGTGTGGTAAGAGGGAAACAATGAACTATTCCTTGTTCTTCTCATCTGGGATCTGAAAACTCAAATGGCCTGTCATGGTCTTAAATCTCTGATCAAACTCCCAAATAGGTTGGGTTGTTTTATGCTTGATTTATTTTAGTTCTGCAATGCACTGTGACGCTGACTTAGTTTTCTTGAATTCAGCAATTAGCATTGGCTTAATCGCATTCAACGGTTTAGGTGTAGCTCCTTAGACAAATTTCATGTACCATCTCAGTGCGCAATCTCTTAGGGTAGTGTTGAACTGAGCTCATTTGATAGCTTCGTCGGTGATATTATTAATACTCCACACAACTTCACATAGAAAAAAGTGCTCATCAGGATCTTCAGATCCATTTCCTCTAAAGGTAGGTAACCTCATCTCATCTGCCATGGATCTTCCTAGGTTTCCTGACTGAGTATGTGGTGGACTTCTAGTGATAGTTCTATGAATGTTCTGATGACTTAGGTTACTCTGGTTACTTAATGTTGTTGAAGCAATATGAGTAATAATAGTACTTACTTCAACATTCAGTGCAGTTCTTGAAGTTTATGGCTCTTCTCAGTGAGGTTCTTATGTCCTAATGGGTTCTAAATGCTCTTCGTCTGTCAAATCTACCTCTTCTCCACTGTAGAATCCTTTGTCTTCGTAGTTCTTATTAAACAGGTTCGCGAGATGAACTTCTCTGAACACTCTCCCACTTCGCGTATGTCCAACCTCTGTGTCATTGTCATTGTTTGAATTTTTGAACATTATCTCTTTCGATCTGACCGATTACTCTATCTTCAAGATGTTCTTCTCATGCAATAACATCTTGATCTTCAACTTCAGAAAGTGTAAAATTTTTCCTCTAGGTCCCTTAAAGAAATATCTCTCTTCTTGGCTATATGATTCCACTCTGTCAACAACAAACTCAGTGATATACCCTCTGATGGTACTGTCAAACCAGTAATCTACTGCTCTTGACACGGTGTTGTCAACTCTCTTGACCTTCTTGATCAGCACCAACATCCAAACCACAAGTGGTCTGAGTCTGACTTCAAACTGGGTATCTGCTAACCTAGCTAGCCACTCGTATAACTCCTGATGAATTCCTCCAAAGAAACTCTCATGTATATCAGTAAAGATATATCTTCCCAACCAATCCTATGTATTAATATTAGGGTTCTTGTTCTAGGCTTCAGCAAAGTCCTTTTCTTGATCTTCTATCCACTTCTAAATCTGTATCTTCGATGGAAACCACCTTGATATTCCCTCAAGAAGATTCCTATCCCGGCAACAGAACCATTTGTTGGCACAGGGGAAGACCCAGGATTCATATCTAACAGCGCACCAACAAGCCCTAACTATTGGCCCTTTCAGCAACACCTACGAAGCATATGCAGTCTCACCTGAAGTACCTATAGGGGGTTGCAGGACACATGTGTCTACAACCACAGGAAATGCAGAGTTGATTCACAGCAACAACACACAGTCATCTAGTTATTCTTTATCTTCCTTAAACCTAATACGCAACTTATATGTTATCTCTGACACAATATCACAATAGCAGTATCTCAAATGACAGAGAACACAACATCAAACACACATAATGCAAGATATATTTGGTTCACCCTCTCCCTAGGGCTACATCCATAGAACTGTGCATTATGATATATTAATATGGAAGCATGTAGTCCTTATCTGCGCTCTTACCTAGAATATCTTCTCTTCTTCTCTCTCTTTCTCTCCCCTCCCTGCACACCCAGCTGTAGGGTTGATCTTTGCACCCAACTGAAGATCTTACAATACTAGAAGGCTCTTGCACTCAACACTTCTCTCTCACACAGTAGTACTCACTCAATCACACAACAACAATGAACTCTCAACCAACTTAGCACCACCCCATCCCAGGTCCTTTAGACCTTTATTTATTCATTACAATAGCTCACCAACAACCTTAGGCCAAAACCTAGGTGTCCAAAACCCTAAATACCAAAACCCTAGGTGTCTAAAACCCTAGGTAAACTTGACTCGTGTTTTCAGGGCTTCGCCAACCTGTCTTTCCTTCCTTCATGAGTGATGCTCCAAAGGATATATTGACACCCTCTTTCGATGGTTGAGTTTTCCACAATCCCTCTTCCTTTCTTATCTGTCATCCTTGATATCCTAGTCTAACAGCTTGCTTTCTCTTACTTTGCACCATCTTTTCTGCTCTTTTCCTCACTTCAACCTAGTATCAGTCACTGTGTCTTCCACGCAATTCACATTTTTCCTTTTCTCCCTTAATATTATATTTCTTCCATAACCAAGGGCCAGTAGGCCCCCAACACTCTCCTGTGACCTATCCTGAGGCACTTCAATTCTGAACTTTCTGTTTCATTTCGACTTCAGATTGCACGAGGAAGCCTGTGATTTCTGCTATGTCCCTCCCTTATATGTGTAGAATGTCTTTTCTATGTCTGGTACCCAGTTTCAACTGCACCTGGTACCTATACCCTTTTCGTTATGCTTTTACTGAGAGCTGTGAGGCATATAGTTTTCATAATACAATTTCAACCGGATTTTGTTCACCAATCCTTCCTTTCATTCTCCAGTCAAAGTCTTCAACTGCACAACTCCTCCTTCTGTAATATAGGCAACCTCATTTGGCCCAAGCCAATGCGTCCTGAACTTCCCTGGATCCTTCATGAACTTACTGTCATATACCAGTACCATATCTCCTTGCCTAAAATATTTCTTCTTGATGTGTTTGTCATGGTAGCCCTTTTCTCTTTCTTTCTGAACCTGCTAGTGAAATCCTGCAATAAATCTATATTCTTCTAGTTCGACCAACTACGCAAGCCTCTCTTGCATAGCACCAGTGTCATCCATATATGTAAAGGTTGCAATTCTCAGACTAGGAACCAAATATTCCATGGGTACAACTGCTTCTATACCATAGACCAATTTAAAGGGGGTCTACATGGTCAGTTTCTTGCAAGTGGTTCTATAGGCCCATAATACTGTTGGTACTCTCAAATCCCAGTCATCCCTATTCACGCTACAGATCTTCATCAGCGTTGTCTCCAAGATATTATTGAAGGCTTCAACTATCCCATTTGATTGTGCATGATAGGGCGTGCTCTTCTGATGGTGAAGGTGAGGTGCGCGCAGATCACCTCTCCTATGTAGAGTGGGTTTTGATTCTTTGTGCATGTAAGGAGATTGACAAAAGATAATAAACAAGAGAAGATTTGGTGGACGTAGGCCCACACTGGGGTGAACCACGCATATCCTATGTTATGGTTGCTTTGGGCATTATGGTTGTTATATTGCTTATGTGATTGATGCTTAGTGCAATAATGTATGCTTAGGTGAATCTAATAGCTTAGTGCTTAATGATATGAATAATATGCTAGATAGGATATGTTTCCTTACGCTAAATTCTTAGATGTGTTAGATTTGGTAGAATACTGCATTGCTCTGTAACTAGGGTTTTGACCTGCGATGTGAATAAGGGTTAAATACTGATAAATGTTAATTGTTAAGTGTTGTGTTAGAGTGTTGTAATCACAGATATGGGTCCCAGCTAGGTTGCAKACATCTGAGTCCTGCAACCACCCCTGCTTATACCTCAGGTGAGACTTCATCTGCTTCGTAGGTGTTTCCGAAAGGATTGGTAGTTAGGATTTTGTTGGTGTGTTTTTTAAGCGTTGAACCCTGGKTCTGCCCCTGTGCCAACAAATGGTTCYGTTGTCGGGACCTAAAAATGTGATTGCTGGGAACTAAGGAAAAGAGGAAGCTCTGTGTGTATATTTGTTGTTGTAGTACGCAGTACTCTACTTGACTCGTGAAGATCTRTACTAAGAAAGGAGGTAAGATCTGAAGGCTTTGTTCTCTGATAAAGGTAAGAACAGTGAATTTTTTTTATTGAAGAGATAATATTTGAAAGATTTGTGCTCTATTAAAGGTAAGATAAGTGGAAATTTTTGTTTCAAAAGTATGGATCTAGGTGTGTTTGATAAATTTTGTCCTAGTCTGAAAAATAGGGCACAGTTAGAAGAAATAAGATTTCATATGAGTAGATCTAATAGAAATTGTGAAAGATATATTATTCCTATGCATAGAAAGGATTTTTGGACTAAAAAATGGATGCAAGATCCTAGGAATAATTTACTGCAGGTTAGCCACCATGATCCTAGTGCATAGTACAAGAAAGGATGGGGATCATTTAAGAGAAAGAGAGGATTAACTCTTTGTTATAGTTGCAGAAGCCCGGGAAATCTTGCTAAGGAATGCCCTAGTAGAAAACCTAGATTTTTTTGTTGTAAAGCTATGAACCATGAAGTTATGGATTGACCTAGAATGATTGCTAAGCTTGAAAGAATGAATATGAGACAAGAAAAGCCTGAGGAAGACCAAGAAACTGAGACCATTGCAGAACCCCAGAAAGAATCAGAGACTGTATTACTAAAAATGAAAGAAACCTTGAATGACCATAGAGATATCAACTTATCATAGATCTTCAAAGAAAAAGAGTGCATAGAAACAAGAATAGGAGACTTCGACATAGAGTGTGTTCGAGATGAGAAAACAAAAGTGACTATCATGACAGAAATAACCTGGGAAATTTTGGGAAAGCCTTCTATGATTCCTTCATTAGGAGGAATAGGATTATTTAGAGGAAAGTTGATAACCCTATGTGGAAGACTTCCCATACATCTATGACTGCTCATGGAACTTCGATAGAGGAATAATTTAAGGTTGTTAAATTTATTGAGAACAACGCCCCGTTTCCTATGTTACTAGGAAAAAACTGGATTGAGAAAGATCAGACCCAAACAAAAGAAGAGGAAGCTCTAGAAAAGAAAAATCAATACCTAAGAGACTTCATGGATAAGAGAATAGAACACTTACTGAAAGAACATGAAAACCAGTCAAAGCTACTAAAGACCAGAAATATGGATGTCGAAGTTGGAAGAACATAAGAGGAATTGAAACACCTGTCTGTACAGGAGAGTAGAGCACCCACCCCAGACAGAGAAGAAGTATTGACCTTGAACCTTAGGAAAGACCACCAACATCATGAATTTATTATTCCAAGAGGAGATAAGAATCATAATGGAAAGAGGTATACCGAGACACAAATCACAAGGAAGAAGGATATAAAGCTTAGCAAGAAGAAAGGAAATTTAGAGAAGTTACGGGAAGTTCCAGAGAAGACTTTGTAGAAGGAAGGTCCCCAGAATTCGAACTTCACCGGAATATCAGATAAACTCATATTGGCACTTCGCCATGGCAAAGAAATATAACCATTAGAGGATTATGACCATTAGATTGTTGTTCCCGAATGATTAAAACAACAATTATGATCAGAAAGCTCGCCATCAGACTGTTGTGATCGCGTCGTAATAGACATAACTGCATTGATGAAGGTTTCTTGTCTGTTGGAGGGATTTGTTACATCGTTGTCTAATTATCCTGTTGATTGTTGCGCCATGAACAATTTCTCAAATTGTATCCAAGAGAACTCATTATTTCCGCGCTGTGTTACTGAGATTTCACCACCTGTTCCATTGTATTGAGCATTTGTTAATAAACCTGAGTTTTCTGATCTCGAGCGTGCATGTCGGATGAACTCAACGTCATAGAAAAGTCTGTCGAATAATTTCTAATCGATCTTATGGCTGAGAAGGTGATTTTTGTCGAAATTCAAGCTTCATCGATGAGAGGAGTGCAAGCCTCCCTGTCGAATGCTCACGGATCCGGACCATCCCGAGACGCGACTGAGAAAAGAACCAAGAATAGAGATGACTTGGAAAATGAAAAGTTAATCCCATCCATCCTGCCCGACTACATCCCGCCTCTGGCCGGCATGGTGAATCGCGACAATGTCCCCAAGGACTTCGACTGCACCCTAATTATTGCGTACCTCCTGTAGGGGATATGCACAGATAAGCCTCAGCAGGATAAGATTAAGACGTTGAACATCAACGACTTCAACTTGGGAGACCGAAAGAACTTTAGCATGCTCACACCTCACAGGTATTTAACTAGAACGAAGGGGAGGAAGTCAAGGATAATCCCCCAACCATGGACTATGGACCTCGCGCAATCCACCATCTTGAACGTAATGAAGATACCCCATTTTCGAAGGCACCAGGAGGTTAACGCGTGCATTAATCTCCTGTTGTTGAGCTTCCATGGCAGTTATTTGGGGCTAGACAAACGCACCATCGTCAATCCGATGTTGATCCATCGGAACACTAGATTGAGCATGTAGGGACCAGACCCACAAGACTTTTACCCAGGAAAGGTTGCAGACTGTGCCCTGGCATAGAATATTAAACATACCTATGACAATGTGGAGAAGGGGAAGCAAGGCTACAAGGTAGCCTCCATCCAGAATGGCGCAGTGTGCCTCACTTTCCAGTTGATTGCTAGTAAGCTAGTAAGAAAGAATAGACCCACGCAGGTCACGGGGTTTGTTATTGACCTCACAGGAAAATGCGTGGAGGGGCTACAAATGAACTAGGCAAGCTACTTAGTGAACTAGTTAGAAAAATACCGTCGCAAAGCTCAGGATTAGGGCTATGAGTTCCACTTTAGTTGGTTGTTGATCCTCATCATGTTCATAGCTTGGGAGATGTCAGAAGGTGCGACCTTCCTTGAAATAGAGCCATTTGAAACCTTAGCCTCGAAAATCACCTCGCTCTGGTATTCGAGCAACATGGGAAAACTATGGCAGACAAACGTGGTGTTCCACACCTACTAACTGCAGTTAAGGAGGCTATTGAGGTTATCCCTCGTATAACGCCGAACACCCTGCACAGGTTCGGGCCAATTGTGAAGTTCCACGTAGGCAGACATTTTATCTATATCACTGCATGTGGAGACGAACACAAAGAAGTACTATAGAGTTACTACAAACTCACAGAAGAGGACCTAGAAGAAATAGCTAAGGAATGGCCATGGAGTGACTTATCCCAGTTGACCTCACAGAACTGTCTGACCCTAAACTCATCGAAATATCGGTGGTCACTCGTAAAGGGTATGATACACATGGAACTAGCAGAAGGAAGAACATAGAATAGGTACAGAAGCTGAAGAGTGCATCAGAAGAGACTGCTTCAAAATCACCTAGCGGAGGAGGTGATGACGAAGTAGACAAAGAAGAGAACAATGGACAAGAAGACAAGTAGAAGCATGGAGAACTAACACTGCCACAGAATCCCCTTGATGATGCATAGTCGTCTAACAAAATAATTTTTTCTAACATGAAACTCACATCATGGAAGAAGGAAAAAGCTAGTAATACCAAGTTGTATACTGTGCTCATGCTCGATGACTTCGACTTCATCATCACAGTTGTATCAGATGCCTTAGAAGATCTTTTGTATAGAAATGAAGCCAAGCAAGAGACCATTTATGAAAGCCTTGAAGCAGAGCTGAGAGGGGTACGGAAAGCCCTTTACTCCAGCCACGCAGTGTCCACTGAAATCCCACCATCAGAAGAACCAGAGTTGGGAGATGAGCCTACCCAACTCCACAGAATAGCTCATGCGACCGAAGCTTTCCTTCGTCGTGCATAGGAAGAAAAAGAATAGGTCACAGTGGCCCTTAAGAAAGCACAAGAGGAAGTGATAGAGCAACACAAAGTTGTGCAACAGGAAAAGGATGACCTACAAAAAAAGTTTGAAGAGGAGAGAGTGCAGATCTAGTAAGAGAAGGAACAACTACTCACAGAGCAGTTTGGAGTAAAATAAGTAGTCAGCAGAGCACTTCGCTCTGTGACGGGCTTAGAGAAAAAGAAGGAATATCCATTGGAGCATCAAGTAGTGAATCTTGTAGAAGCCATCCAACAACTTCAACAAAGAACATTAGATCTAGAGCTACAAACAATACCAAGTAATCTGCAGGATGTGCGAGACCACAGAGAAGCCACTACTTGGAGAGAAGTTGAGATAATCATAGAATTCTCTTTGGAAAGTAAACATCTTAGCAGTAGAAGTGCACATACTTTTGAGCGACTTACTGAGGATCCTGAACTGAAGACATTAGAGTCACAGCTCCAGGAGGAAAAGAAGAAATCAACGACAGTATAGGTGCAGTTGAAACTCCTGTCAGCAGTTGAGAGGATGAAAAGGTCCCAGGAACAACCCACTACTCAGCAACATGTCCATACCATACAAAGAAAAGTCATGGAAGTGACTCAGAGGCTCCAACCAGTGCAGGACGAAGCTTGCCAACTGTTTGAGGAAATTGAAGGTTGAGGAGAAGAGCTGGAACAAGTAGTCACTACAGTCAAACAACACTTGGAAGAACCTGTGAACGATGCAATTATTCAGGAATTCATCGAGAAGGAGGCCCTAGTGAAGCAGCAGGTCGAAGCAGCTCGATCCAGGCTCGAGGATTTTGAGGCGGAGCTACCCAGATCAGAGTGACTCGGGACGATTCACAGGTGAGTGTTGGGGGCATGTTTTTCCTTGACCAAGTTTTGAATACCCTTGGTCACTTTTGGATTTCGACAGGCTGTCAAAGGCGGTGCACAAGTCGAAGCAGATATCGTGGGATATCGGCCTCCTTTTAGGGATTTTTGGGTGTTGGGATTATGTAACGGGTATGGGGATGTCGGCCTATGGGTTTACCCATTTCTAGGCCTTTTGTAATGTATAAATAGATGTCTAGGTGATGTAAGAAGAGGCAAAGGTGCTAAGTGCTATAGTTTTATCTATGTGATTATAAGAAGGCGAAGAAGCTAAGTGCTAGAGTTTTATCTATGTGATTGTAAGAAGGTGAAGGTGCTAAGTGCTATAGTTTTATCTATGTCATTGTAAGAAGGTGAAGGTGCTAAGTGATATAGTTTTATCTATGTGATTGTAAGAAGGCAAAGGTGATAAGTGCTAAATTTGTATCTATGTGATTGTAAGAAGGCAAAGGTGCTAAGTGATAGAGTTTTATCTATGTGATTGTAAGAAGGTGAAGGTGTTAAATGCTAGAGTTTTATCTAGGTGATTGTAAGAAGGAGTTGTGCTTACTTTATAAGAAGGCTTTGTGCTTACTACGTAAGAAGGCTTTGTGCTTAAACCTAGCTCGAGGAAGGAGGATATGGAGAGGTGATCACAGATCTCCTGTCCTATGCAGAGTGGGTTTTGATGCTCTATGCATGTAATGATATTGACAGAAGATAATAAAGAAGGGAAGAGTTGGTGGACGTAGCCCCACACTGGGGTGAACCACATATATCTTGTGTTATGGTTGCTTTGTGCATTATGGTTTTTATATTTCTTATGTGATTGATGCTTAGTGCAATAATGTATGTTTAGGTGAATCTAATAGCTTAGTGCTTAATGATATGAATAAAATTCTAGATCTGACCTGTTTCCTTATGTTAAATGCTTAGATGTGTTAGATCTGGTAGAATACTGTGCTTCTCTCTAACTAGGGTTTCGACCTGCGACATGAATAAGGGTTAAATACTGATGAATGTAAACTGCTAAGTGCTTTGTTAGAGTGTTGTAATCACAGATCTGTTTCCTAGCTAGGTTGTAGACATCTGAGTCCTGCAACCACCACTGCCTCTACAATGGGTGAGACTTCATATGCTTCCTAGGTGTTACCGAAAGGGCTGGTATTCAGGATTTTTTTGGTGCGTTGTTGAAGCATTGAACCCTGGGTCTGCCCCTGTGCCAAAACTTGTTGATGATATATGTTGTTGTTATGTGTTGTTGATGTATATTTACATTTTTCTGGTTATGAATGACAATAATAAGTAATGATTAAATGGTGATTGCTAACTAAGAAGTTTGTGAAGGGGAAGTTTTGGAAAAAGATCCCTACACTGTTCACCCCCCCCTTCTTAGTGTAGTCGACGTGTCCAAAAAAAAGAACTCATAACTATTTCTATTTTGCAAAGAATAAACATTAATTTACTTAAACAAAATCAAAAGTGTTATGACTGTATTCAAATTCTAGTTTATCAAAACTATTTATATCTTGCAATAAAAGAGAAGGAATTTGAATGTGATAATTGTGTCTTCGGTGTCGAATAACATCATGATGGCATCTAACTATTAGTGACAGTTCAAGTGGAATTAATTCAATGCTAACTTCTACAGAGAAATGGAAAGTATGGATAAGGCAATCTATAGAGAGTGTTTCCATCATAGAAGCAACACTAAGTATTTTTGGAATCCATGTGATCTCTAAACATTTTGCATCAATCATTCACTTTATCATACAACTGCTAAAAGGTACTCTATTGAAAATCACTACTCAAGAAAATCTATAAACTCATAAACTCATAATTTAACACTTAATTAAAAATCTTAATTGAAATTCACACCTAAAATGACAATAAAACATTGTGTGCAAACCTTTAACTCTTGACTAATGCTAATTAGAAATTACAACTCAAATCCATAACTAAGATTTCATAATCTAAAATGAACTAATCTATCATTAAGAATCATACTTCAAAATCAATCAAAATGCTATTAAAGATCATAACTCAAAGTCTATTTCTATCATATCATGTCGAGGAAAAACTAATGAATGAAACAGATCTACAGAGAGTAATTGAAATTGCAATTAAACCTATCTAAATTAGTATCCTGTCAAATCTATCAAAACTTAAAACAACTAATATATATAAGCTACAAAGAAACCAATCTAAATTATTGCTCTATCAAAATTATCAAAACTAAAGAAACTAATCTATCAAAACTTCAAATGAACCTTTCTAAATTAATACCCTGCAAGGTAACTTATAGCTAGGAATAAAAAGACATAACATTGTAATTAACCAACTCCTACAACCCGCAAACAAGATATACTCATTAACACACAACCATGGACGTCCCACTATGATATACATAGTTCAACAATCAATCTTAATTTAAGGAAGATAAACCAGATAAGTAATATGTAATTAACATATACACACAACAGCAATTGAAATGAGAAATTCATACAGTAAAGAGACAATTTTTAAATCTAAGTAAGGAAACAAGATAGATTCAAATATGTATTGATATACACAAACACCCAGACCACTAGTGGGCCCCCCAGCAGTTTGTGTCTACACTCCAACAGGAAAACACAGAGGCTAAATCATTGCAGCACTGCCATTAAGCATAAAAACATAGTATGGAACAAAATGGTGATAATTTTTGTATCAAAATAATAAAATTTGTCTCCTATTTCATGCCACAGGCAATAGAAATTATAGGTGATTACAACTTGAGAGGTCGACAAGTGGAAGGATTGACCTTCTCTAAAAACAATAAACTCATTAAATGAGTTCTAACAACAACATCTTCTAACAATCTTGTGTGCCACTCAGCGGTCGTTGCAACTACCCAATTCAAGGTGTGTCAATCTCTATAGCTGGTGGGAATGAGGGGGAATAACACCCAGATCCTTGATTCATCCATAAAAGGATGCTAATAAAACAACCTCCAACTTTAATGTGCTCTGAGTGTTGGATCGTGTGCCAGATGGAGTGTCAGATCGCGTGCCAGATCAAGTGTTGAACGGAGTGCCAGATGAGGTATCAGATGGAAGATCAGATTGTGATTTCACTCTGTTGCAAAAAAACCATACATTATATCTTCATAAACATTTAACTGAGATGAATTGATCACAAAATCATTGCAAAAACGACAATTATACATACCTGGTGCGAATTCATGGTGAATTGATATATAAACCTTTGAGAAACCTTAAAAATGGCCAAATGAGAGCATAGCATATGAAATATCACATGAAAAAATTATTTGGCCATCGAAACAAAATAATTAAAACACAAACCCGACTGTTGGCACCAGGCCGAAGGGGAAAGAAGAATGATCGTGGGAAAGAAAGTGTGCAGAAAAATGAAGTAACAATTGGCAAAAGAACAGCACGCGTGCATGCAAGAAAGTGTGCACAAAGGAAAGTGATAGCTGGAGGAGGAACAACGTGTGTATGTGAGAAAGACCTAACATAAGAAGGGTTAGGGTTTTGGTAATATTCTGTAAAATGCTGAAGAGCCCGAAATGTATAAATATAGATACAAAACTATCATATAGGGAGTTGCTAGTAGTTGTTAGTAGTTCTCTTAATGTTTTAGTTGTATGAACCAATTTTGTAAGATGTTGAGAAAATAGGATACGAGGGAAGGTAGATTTGAGGATTAGACCACAGGTTGTGGAGCCTGGTGCGATCTAGTTCACCTCGCATAGATCTTACCCAGTTCTGTGAAGAATTGTAAGTGCGTGGCGCCAAGAATGAAAAACCACCATAATAAAAGAGCCAAGAGCCAAATATTTGTGGACGTAGCCCAGGAAGGGGTGAACCATGGTAATACTCGTTTAATATGTTGAATGCATGCATGTCTCTTCTTTCTTTCAACAATTATGGGTTAAGCTTGATGAATGAGTTAATACATTGTTATGAATCTGGTTATACTTTGCTTAAATTACACTTTGGGATATACGTATGCGACTCCAAGGAATAAGTAGTTTCCATTACAGCTCACGGTATCTGGCGTTAATCAAGAAACCCCTGTCCCCTACTCTGTCCTAGGCTGTGAACACCTGAGTCTCACAGCCACCCATTTAAAGCTATCTCAGGTGAGACTACGCAGCGCCTTCCAGGTGTTGTGTTGCCTTCTAGTTTACCAGGAAGTTCGATAGTTTTAGAGGCTTTGTTGGAACCCCGAATGACATGAACCCTGGGTCAATAATTCAGATAACTCGAGAAGGGAATTGATAACCAACAAATGGTTCCATTGACGTGTTAAGAGGAACAAGAAAGGAGTGAGTAGATGAGATGGAATGAATAAGAAATGCAGGAGTGGAACAAAAGGGAAATGAGCCGTTAGAAGGGAATGTTGAGACCTTGGAAACCCACAAGAGAAGAAATCGAGGGCTGTTTGAGAACTAAAGAGCTAGAGTTTGCATATAAAGACATTAGAAACCCCAGGATCACACCGCGTAAATACCTGGATAAATACATATTTACAGATTTACACGAATTATTTTTCTGTGATTTTCCGCATCTACTACAGGAGTGGATCTTAACCTTAAAATATAACCACATGATGAAATAGATTAGACAGCTAGACTGGACTCCAGTATAGATCCAACAACTACAGTAGGTGAGCAACAAATTCAGCCACGCAATTGACTTTTGGCTTGACATTATTGTGGCAGGCTTTATCACAGAATTTGCAGTAGACATAACAAATTCATACAACGTAGCCGAGCAAGAGTTCCTACGAGGACCCAGAGGAAGGTACATTTTATCACTATATACTTCTATCAACATACTGCTATATAAAAAAGGTGTAATGACAATGGAATCAGACAGCTAGACTTCCCTACGTGCATGGGGGAAGGGGGGAAGCACTGATAGAAAAAGAAGGAATGGAAGGAGGGTAGGATAAAAAGAAGAAATAAGAGGAACCCTTGGACCCGATCTTGATGGATGACGACCAACTCAAGTGGATCTTGGTGTCATCAGGAACGATGCGTAGTGGAGAACCCTACCAATATAAGGTGAATACCAAGAAGAGAGTCATATCCGAGAGGGAGGGCTTGGCCAATGATGAGGAAGAGGTAGAGGATCTCCGGGTTGTGGAGCAGATTGAGGAAATCTTGTGCGCCGCATATGAGAGGAAAACAAGAAGCCCAGGAATAGGAGGAGAAGACAACCATCCCTTCAATATTAATGTCAGTGTGGAACCCATAAACCCATGTGCAACCAATACAACAAAGAGAACACCACCGTTTAGACAATCGAAGTTTGGAGGAAGTTCGACAGCAGGAACTACATCTACACAAGGAGAAACAACTAGAGGAGCCAGTTCAGGCAATCTCATTCAAGTATCTACACCATGTGAAGGAGGGAGTAGCTCAGTATTTGTAATGGCAGGACACGATCCTACTATTAGATTACCAGAGTTCTGAGGGGAAGCGATAGAAGACCCCGAGAAGAATTTGTTCATTTGTGCAAAGATCTGGGAAGCAGAGCAGATCACTAATGAAGACACCAAACTTGTGTAGTTAGCGATTACGGTAAGAGACCGAGCACTAGACTGGTACATGAGTCTAGACACAAACAATGTTCCTGGAATGACAAGGACACTAGATGACATTAAGAAACTATTGATAAATGAGTTCTAGAAGACGAGCTCAGAAGATCAATACATGAATGAGATGATTGAAATAAGACATAAACCAGGAGAATCGGTATGGGAGATTGATCAAATATTCAAGTGATTAAAATAAAAGCTAAAACACCTTATGATCAATACACAACACTGACACCTGTTTATCAACGCACTACTCCCACACTTATAATATCCATTATGACAACAGAATTATCAAACACAGGCAGAGGCTTTGCAGGCAGCCTTGCAATTGGAAGAGAATCAGTACCAGCAGACGGACCTGGCTATCAAAGAACTGAGGGAGGATTTGAAGAACTTAACATTTTAGTTGAATCAAAATAAGAACAAGGACAAATGAGAAGTTGTTTGGTGCACTACCTGCAGGACGAAAGGACACCATAAGAATGAATGACCAACATTCGCACAGTATATGGCGACAGGGATGCCAAACCCACTACCACAGGGAGGATTATGGTGAAAAATATGCAAGAAATCGGGTCACGACCCTTACCACTGCACGATGATGCAAAAATAACAAACAATCGCGAAGAACTCATATTGCACCTTTTGCAAGTCATTCGGCCATCATGACAAAGACTGCAGAAGTATGGAGTTGATGCGGGAAAGAACATTAGACACATACAGGGTACAGGCAGAAATGATGACTGGTCAATCAGAACCACAGTTCACTCAAGCCCCAACCCCATATAACACTGCACAACAATAGTATAATACTGCGCCACAGCTGTACAATAACGTGCAACCACAGTACCACCCGACACAGCCCCAGTACAATATCGCGCAGTATAATCAGGGACCATAGTATAACAAGCCATGAGGTGATTGCACAGCGTATAGAGGATCAGGACGAGCTAGAGGAGGTTTCAGACATGGTAGAGGACTATTCACATGTCACAATTGTGAGAAACTAGGACATTATGCATGGGAGTGCCCACTGCCACCAGCGACTTGTATGTATTGTCGTGCATCAGACCATGATACGGAGGAATGTCCGACATTACTTGTAAAGATCCAGGAAAAAAGGAATCAAAATAACCAGAATGTTCAGTGGATTTTATCCGTAGCAAGGGATGATGGACGAAACATCAACATAGTCACTTGAGGAGGAACAAAAATAGGAAATGATGCAGTTCGATAGGAACTAGTGCATAACCAATGGGTAAAGAAGAACACTGACCCCAAGAAGTAGTTCGACGCGCATAAGGATTAGGAGATTTTTACAAAAGCTTGACAAGAATTCCAGAAGGATAACGTTGCACCGAATGCACAACAAAGCAATGAAGCTCCGGAATATGAAATGTCGCCATCACTCGACCATACCAATAGAATACAACCCAAGGAACAAGTAAGTACTATCAAATACTTTTTGCAATCATGCATCAAAATGTTAAGTGATCCTTCATCTTTCAAAATATTGCAAAACATCCTAGAAAAATGTAGCAGTGAGACGGAACAAAAGCCAGAATTGAAAATTCTCAACCACCTACACACAAGAAGAAGAACAAGTAGGGAATTTAGACTAAATGCTAACATTGGGGATTTCAATATGGGATATATTGTACTAAATTTAGGATCTGAAGTGAAAGTACTACCAAAATCTACATGGAAATGCATGGGAGAACCTACACTGGGATACTCAACTGTTCAATTAAAACTAGCAAACCAACATAGATTCCTACCAATAGGTAGACTGAAAGGAGTGATGGTAGATTTGGATGGTGTGCACACTAAGGAATACTTTGAATTCATCGAAATAGTAGACGACACCACACCTTACCCGATGCTACTTGGTATAGATTGGGCGATTGATAACCAGGCCATAATCAACTTAAAAACTAGAAAAATGACATTGAGTCGGAGGACTACAGGTTCATAGCCCCGCTCGAACCATCAGAATGTGAGAGGTTTGTAGAACCCACTTTTCTAGATTTAGAAGAGATCGTCCAATTGTACAGAACAACTGCACACGATGCGGACTACATAAAACCAACTGCAGCCAAGGTACTCAGTTGGCGGAGCATTACTTCATGTACAATAGACTCAGACAATGGGTTAGAAAACTGGCAGCAAAGACTACATGAAGTATCCACGAGAAGGTGTGCCAGAATAGACCGTGCAGTACGGTGGATTGGCACAGAAATCAGAGAATCACCCAGTTTTCACGGGCTAAATGATTTGGAAACTTTCTTGACACAATATGAAGATGAATTATTAAAAAACTAGAGATTGCTAGCACTAGATTTAGCATTAAAGGCTACACCCACAATATGGTGGGGTGCACACAAAGAGACTATCACATATTGGTACCAATGTAAGAGATTACTATGCATAAGGTTCAGCGCAGAACAGACAGATAACAAACAACACAAATATGACGGACTAGGCACTCCTACAGAACACTTGGAGTTAAAACGTTGTGGAAAATGAAGCCATCGGAGGAATGGTCTCACCACTTCATTCATACTTTAGAGGGCATACTAGTGAATTTGTATACGGACCAGGAAATGCGTAAAGAAACCAAGACATGGGCAACACTCCAACAGAACTTTACAGTCACTTTCTCATTCGAGCATGAGAACCCCAACATGGACGCATCCCTGAAATGGATTAGAAACGTCATATTCATTGAAGAACCGGAAGTAGAATATATCACAGAGGTACAACAATGAAATAAGCAAGAAATCAAGGATCTACTGTCATTCTACCACGTACAGGAGGAAGCAACGGAGGAAGATGATTTGCGTGATATTTAGATTGAAAAAGTCGAAGGCGAGAAAGATGTGGAAGGACCATCCTTAGAGTCAGAGGTCATCTCTGTGCCAATCAAGATAAATAAGGTTAACATAGGGACCACCGAGCAGCCCAAAATGGTCAGTATTGGAGATTACTGGGACGAACAGACACTAGAAAGTATCACAGAATTGTTGCGTGAATACAACGACCTTTTTCCCACAACCTTTACAAAGATGAAAGGCATGGTTGGAGAATTAGGAGAAATGAAGATACCACTCAGACATAATGTGAGACCCATTAAACAACAACCATATAGATTGAATCCCATATATAAACAGAAAGTTAAAGATGAGATCGACAGGATTCTTGAGGTTGGCATCATCGAACCGGTCGAAGAATCAAAATGGATAAGCCCGATGGTAGTACAGGACAAGAAATAGAGAGGAGGGATCAGGATATGCATCGACTTGAGGAAGTTTAATGATGCATGCCTAGATGACCCATTCCCCACACCGTTCATGGACGAAGTACTCGAGAACGTAGGAGGCCATGAAGCATACTCATTCATTGATGAATTCTCAAGATATCATCAGATTAAGATAGCACAGGAGGATAGACACACGACCACATTCGCTACAGAATGGGGATCTTATCAGTATACAGTCATGTTGTTCAGACTGAAGAATGCACCTACGATATTTTCTAGAGTGGTCATCGCAACATTGAAGGAATTCAACCACCAATTTCTCGAAGTATACCTAGATTATTGGATGGTCTATAGCCGGTTGAAAAACCATGTGGAAGTTTTACGACTGATGCTAGAACGATGCAGACAATGTCATATATCACTGAATATCAAGAAATTCATATTTGGAACACCATTTGGGATATTATTGGGACACATAGTATGAAAACAGGGCTTGCTAGTGGATCCAGCCAAAATCACAGTCATTGTTAATCTACCAACACCAAAAACAGTCCACCAACTAAGAGCAACGCTAGGACATATGGGATATTACAGGAAATTCATCAAAGGCTACATGCAGATTATAGTGCCAATGGAAAAGYTGTTAAGGAAGGATACAAAGTATCAATGGAACGATGAGTGCCAACACGGTCTGGATACCCTGAAGGAAAAGATGGTCACCGCACCAATATTGGTATTTCCAGATTGGGAGAAGACATTCCATGTACATRTAGATGCATCAACGATAGCACTTGGACCTATCTTGGTGCAACAAGAAGCAGGAGACTTGGATCACCCAATAGCGTTCACAAGGAGAAAATAATCAGATCCAGAAAAGAATTATAACATGATAGAAAGAGAAGACCTAGCTATGGTTTATGCACTACAGAAATACAGACATTACCTACTAGGAAAACATTTTAAGATGTTTACAGATCACTTGGCCTTGATATACCTAGTCAACAAGCCAGTGTTGGGGGGGGGGGGAGAATATGTCAATGCTTATTTCTATTCCAAGAATTTGACTTTGAGGTAATAGTTAAACTAGGAAAACTGAATGTAGGACTGGACCCCTATCGAGGGTCAAAAATGGAGAGGAACCAACGAATTTAGAAGACAAATTTCCATATGCACAGCTATTCTCAGTACATATTGTTGGCGATTACTTCGCAGAGATCATCCAGTACTTGAGCATAGGTACTACACCACAAGGATATACCACCGTGCAGAAGAAGAACTCGGTAGTCCCCGTAGCTGACTATCAATTGATTGCAAGACATCTATACAAGATGGGCGCAGATAGCATCTTACGAAGATACGTACTAGACCACAAACGACCAAGAATTTTAGCAGAATCCCACGAGGGAATAGCAGGAGGGCATTATACAGGAAAATCTACCGCACAGAAGGTACTATGCGCAGGATTATGGTGGCCAATGTTCCACAGAGACTCGAAAAAATATTGTCAGCAATGTGATGTCTGTCAAAGGGTAGGCAAACCCAACATAAGGGACGAGATGCCACTACGACCACAAGTGACACTTTAGTCACTCGACAAATGGGTGATAGATTTTGTGGGACCCATTAACCCACCAGCCAAAAGAATGGGGGTGAGATATATTATCACCGCGATGGAATACCTAACAATATGGGCGGAAGCTGCACCAGTAAAATATTGCAGCGCAGAGACAACTGTACACTTTTTGTTTGAACAGGTAATTACTATATTTGGGTGCCTAATAATTTTGATGAGAGACCGAGGAACGCACTTCATAAAAATCACCATCCGACCAATGCTGGAAGAGTTTGAACTTCATCACCAAAAAATCACACCGTATCATCCACTGGAAAATGGCATGGTAGAACGCCTTGACAAAGATATGTAATGTCAACAGGGATGATTGGGATCTCAAGGTACCAACAGTACTATGGGAGTATAGAAACACATGCAAAAAGATAACTGGCCACACACCATTTAAACTAGTCTATGGTCAAGAAGCAGTAGTGCCCTTAGAATTCTTAATACCCAACCTACATGTAGCAGCTATTACACAAATGAAAGAACGAGGCACAGTACAGGAAAGACTGAATCAATTACTGTCGATGGAGGAATACTGAATCTTCACAAGATTCCACCAACAATTATAGAAATCCAGAGACAAATCTTGGCACGACCGCCACATCAAGAGGAAGACATTCATGGAAGGAGATCTAGTATCACTCTATGACAGTAAATCGTTGCAGCATTCAGGAAAGCTCATAATTCATTGTCTAAGACCATACGAGGTAAAATATGTCATGGATGGAGGAGTTGTACAGTTACAAGATATAGCAGGAGAAAAACTCAGAGGAATGATCAATGGGATCTGGCTAAATCCATACAAGCACAGTCGACCACCCACCGCGCAG
>SNQJ01S0003067.1:50732-150598 GCA_010110895.2 Picea sitchensis
GAAGGTCGGGTTCTACCGGTTCCTTTCTTCTCCAACGGATCGCTCTGAACGGTCTCACTATTGCTCTCTCTTACAAACACATTCTCAGTAAAATAAACATTGATTGATTTCGTCTATACATATGCTCCTAACCTCATCCATCAGGGGGAATCTGTTATCACTGAAATTTCGTCTACACATGGCGACAAGAACTCAGCATCGTCAAAACAAGAATGAGGTCATTCATGGCACTAAATTAGTTTCACAGCATTGCAAAAGGGTCAAAAACTATACAAAGTAACCAAAAATCAAAGCGCGATTTACAGAAGTTGGGTGCGTGCGCATATGCGTGGAACAGGAACGTACGATGCGTGCATGCGCACACGACGCGCAGCTGTTGGCGCAAAAACCCACGCACCTGCTAAACGGTGCATTTATTGAAATTGGTCGGCCTTCCAACCACTTATGGATCAACTCCCAAGCCGATTTGACCCCAAATCTGAGCTGAATCTGCATGGTAGGCTGGTCAAAGACCTAATTGATCCCTAAAGAGACATTTTTCACACCTCAAAGGGGTTACATAATCACCCAATGCTATGCTATAAAAAGCCATGAAGAAACATCATTTTCTCAAGGAATTTCATGTAATGTTATGCTTCTTAGATTGTTTTAAGGACTCACTCCTTGGCAATAACACATTAGCACCATTTCATTGAGCCATTCACCTCTCCATCGAGTGAATGTGCTTGGAGTTCTTTCACCATCATTCTCATTTTCTTATTGTAAGGAGAGCAAGTTTGTGAGGGCACAAGAGCCTTCCATTGGAGGAAGAAGGAACCACAGTTCCCTTTCTTCATTGTGATTTGATTTCATGAATTGATCAGCCTAAAAACATTGGTGATATTGGTCTTGTTGTCATTTTTATTTCTTTATCCATATGCTCATAGTTTTAGTTTGTTTTAATTTAATTCTTGTTTATAGTTTTTTTGTTCTTTTTCTAACCTTTTCCTCTACAGCTGTCATGCCCAGCAAGACCCAACTGGGCATGTAAGCACCCTTTATTTTCTCACCAAGTGACGAATTGGGTGCAAACAATACTTGTTTGACTTCCACCCCAAATGGATAGAAAAGAATTAAAGGATCACCACCAGACCATTAGACCATGCCATAATGGATGGATCAATGTTCACGGAAGCTTCATACCCATTTCAAGCAGATCGTTGACGAATTTCCTATTTAGCTTGTCACACCATGCCCAAAGAATACTTTTTCCAACTGAAAAGTCAAAGCCCGCAGAACTAGTGATTATCTATAGTGATCATTGCAAGAAGATTGTTCATCCTAGTACAGCATTTTGAGATCATCTTGACCCCAATTATCTTTCCTGAGTGCGTATTTCCGATGAGCTTACCGCACTTGAGGAATCCGTCACAGAGTTCCTTCTCGATTTAATGACTGAGAGAGCCATGTTGGAAATAAGAATGTCCACCAGAGGCCAAGCATCATCGATGGGAGGAGTGTAAGCCTCCCTGTCGACTGCTCGAGTAGGAACATCTTGAGCCGGCGTAGAAAGAAGAACTAAGCATAAGGACGACATATCCAATGTGAAGTTAGTGCCATCCATCCTACCAGCTTACATACCCCCTCTGAGCGGTGATATTAACAGGGACAGTGTCCCTAGATACTTTGAATACACCCTAATCACTGCATATCTACCGAAATGAGTACGCACCTACCGCGTAGGTCAAGACAAGGTTACAGCGTTGAAGTTTTGCGACTTCAACCTGGGGGACCGTAAAGCTTACAACATGCTCGCCCCGTATATGTACTTGACGAGAACTAAGGGCAAGAATTCATATCTCATCCCTCAGCAACGGACGATGAACTTGGCGTAGTCCACTCTACTCAACGTTATGAAATTCCACACTTCGGTAGACACCAGGAGGTGAATGCTTGTGTAAAATTGTTGCTAGAAAGTTACCACAGAGGATACCTATGGTTATATCATCGCATAACTATTGATATGATGCTAATCAATAAGATCATTGAGCTTAGCATGTAGGTCCTTGATCCCCATGAGTACTATCCTAGAAAGACCACAGACCGTGCTTTTGCGCAGAAGATCAAAGAATCCTATGGAGATGTTGAGAAAGGCATGAGAGGCTACAAGGTAGCTTCTATTGAAAGTGGCGTAGTGCGCCTTGCATGCCAACTGATCGCAGGAATTTTGGTACGCAAGAATCAACCAACACAAGTATATGGATTTGTAGTTGACCTCTCAGGAAAGTGCACAGAGGGACTACAGATGAACTGGGCGAAGTACCTAGTGAATCAACTGGAGATTGACTTCAGAGAAGCCCAGTATTAGGGGCATGAATTCCATTTTAGTTGGCTCTTGATACTGTTCACTTTTGTTGCATGGGAGCTACCAGAAGGTGCAACCTTCCTAGACCTTGACCCATTTGAGCCACTAGCCACGAAGTTCAGTACATTATGGTACTCAAACGACATGAGCAAGCAATGGAAATCGAATGTTGTTTTCCATGTGTAATATAACCAATTGAAATAAGCCATAAGGAGTGAACTTTTCATAACCCCAAACACTTTGCAGAGATTTCAACCTCTGATAAAGTTCAGCACATACCACCACTTTACATACCTAACCCCACGTGCTAATGAGCACCAGGAATAGCTTCAGTCCTATTATAAGCTGACAGAAGAAGACCTGGAAGAGATCACCAAGGAATGGTCAGTGAACCTCCTTGTTTCAGCAGACCCCGCAGAAATGTTCGACATCGACAGCCCCAGAACTGCACAGGATACACCTGGGCCCAGTAAGACAAAGAAAGAAAAGACGACGAAGAAGACTGAAGAAGTGTAGGATGTTGACAGCCTATATGTAAGGACGACTTCCATTACACGAGATGAAGAAGGTGATGATGAAGAAGGTACAGAAACTCGAAAAGTCAAAGTACCACCACCTAGGGACGAAGAAGACTCATCGAAGAAAAGGAAGGTCTCACCTCTGAAATCTTCCTCCAGAAAGAAACCAAGAACCCCTATAACCAATATGTGAACTGCCCTCACTTTGGATGACTTTGATTTCATTGTTGCAATGGTCAATGATGCTTCAAAGGAAATCATAGAGAAGCAGGAAAAAATGTATAGCCAAATTGAGATCACACTCCAAGGAGTACAACAAGCACTCTAGTCTAGTCGAGCAATCTCTACAGCACCTCTGCTAGAAGGAACAACAAAAGTGGGAGATGAATCAGTTCAGATCCACAAGATTGTTGATACAGTCAAAGTACGCCTTCGACATGCTCAGGAAGAAAAAGCGCAGGCCACCCAGGCCCTAAAGAAAGCACAGGAGGGAACTATTGAACAATGTCAATCTGCACAACAAGAGAAGAATGCTCGCCAAGAAAAAATTGAAGAAGAGAGAGCGAAGATCCAAAAAGAGAAAGAGCAGTTGCTTTCAAAGCAGATAGGAATTGAAGAAGCAGTCAACAGAGAATTTCTCTCTGTGACTGGCTTAGAGAAGAAGGTCAAAGAGACCATAGAGCGTCAAGTGACGAAGCTGGCTGAAGTCATTCAACAACTTCAACAAAGGGTCATGGAATTAGAGCTTCAGACCATACCACAGACTCCACAAGAAGTGAGCGACCAGCGAGAATTGAATTCTTAGAACTTAGTCGAGAGGATTAAAACACTTGCTGCAGAATGTAAACATCTAAGTAGCAAAAGCACACAGATATATGAACAACTATTTGAAGACCCAGAGTTGAAGAAATTGGAGTCCCAACTCCAAGAAGTAAAGCAGCACACAAATACAGTACAGGCACAACTCAAGCTCCTATCACCCATCGAGAGGATGAGAGATCCTAGGAACAACGCACTACCCAACAACTCATTCTTACCACGCAGAACAGAGTGATGGAAATCACCCATAAACTCTAGCCAAGATAGGAGGCGGCCTACCTACTATTTGAAGAAATTGAAGGCGAAGGAACACTACTAGAACAAGTAGTTTTTACAGTCAAGAAGCAACTGGAAGGACCTATTAGTGAAGTGGTTATTTAGGAATTCACTGAGAAAGAAGTAATAGCACAGACACAAGTCGAAGAAGCTCAAGCCAAGCTTGAGTCCTTTGAGGCAATGTTACCTAGACCTAAGTGACTCAGGACGAGTCATAGGTGAGTGTTGGGGGCATGTTGGCCCTTGACTATTTTTTGAGGAACACTTGGTCATATTTGACCATTTTTGGGACTTCGACAGCTTGTCAAAGATGGAGTGCAACGTGAAGCAGAAATCATGGAAGCTATACCCCTTATTTGGGTCCTTTTTGGGTTTTTGGGGATAATGTAATGGGAAAGGGATGTCAGCCCATGGGTTTACCCATGCTTAGGCCCACTTTTGTATGTATAAATAGATATGAAGTAGATGTGAAGTAGGTGTGATTGCTTAGTGCAATTGGTAGTGAATATATGTGATGTTGAATAAGTGCTCCATGCGAACTGTGTAAGGCTTGCAAGGCTAAGTGCAAGTTACTGTAAGGCTGCTATAGGAAGCTAAGTGTTGTAACGCAAGGAAGAAGGATCTAGCCAGCTGCACAGATCTTGTGTCCTATGCAAAGAGGGATTTGGATGGCTCTATGTTGTAACTTGATTAACTGAAGCTAATAAAGAAGAAGTCTTTGTGGACATAGCCCCAGGGTGGGGGTGAACCACGGTAAATCTGTGTGTTGTGCTCTGTGCCTCGACCTGATGTGTTTGTCTCTTCCTTTGCTAAGTGCTTTGATGTGTTTAGATATATCTATTTATGCTTTGTGCTTCTGAGATACGAATGAATGTTAGATCTAGTATGTAATATGCTTAGTGCTTGATCTGTCGAATATAATCTATCTTGTTGTGGCTAAGTGTTGAATTATCTTAGATCTAAGTACATACTACGATGCTCTGTGTTGTCTACGAAGTATAATAAGGGTTGAAAATTGATGAATAATATATTCTAGGTGATTTCTAAGTGTTATAATCACATATTTGTGTCTCGGCTAAGGTTGCAGACACCTGATTCACGCAACCACCCTTGCCTCTACCTCAGGTGAGACTTCATCTGCTTCGCAGGTGTTGCCAAAATGGTTGGTAGTTAGGGTTTTGTTGGTGCGTTGTTGTCGCATTGAACCCTAGGTCTGCCCCTATGCCAAAAAGACAAAGAGGAGGAGAGGATCAATGCGATGATTCAAGAACTCAAGCAGTGACAGAAGACCATACCAATTCTAGTGCAAGCCAAGGGAACACAAGAGTTAAAGAAGATACAGGCAGAACTTATCACTGCGCAAACACATAAACAAGAGCGTCAGGCTCAAATAGAACCGTTGTAGGAATGGGTAGTAGAAGTACTTTCACAGGCAGAAGAAGCTAGAAACCAAACAACACAGACTCATCTAGAATGCGCAGGACTAATGAGCATGGAAGTGGCAGCTCAGACAGTCGACACCATTAAGGAGAAAATTGTGCAGGCACTGACAAAAGAAACAGGGTTGCAGGAATAGTTCCAGACGATTACCAAGGCAATCGAGGAAGCACAGAGAAATTAAGTGACTCAAGACAAGTCATATGTTAGTGTTGGGACCTGTTGGCAATAGAGTGAAGGGGAAAGAAGAATGATCATGGGAAAGAAAGCGTGCAGAAAACTGAAGTAACAACTGGAAAAAGAACAGCATGTGCGCATGCATGAAAGCGTGCACAAAATAAATCGACAATTGGAGGAGGAACAACACTCGTATGTGAGAAAGAACTAATGTAAGAAGGGTTAGGGTTTTGTTAATATTCTTTAAAAGGATGAAGAGCTCGAAATGTATAAATATAGATACGAAAGTATCATATACGGAGTTGCTAGTAGTTGCTAGTAGTTCTCTTAATGTTTAGGTTGTATGAACCAATTTTGTAAGATGTTGAGAAAAGAGGATATGAGGGAAGGTAGATCTGAGTATTAGACCACAAGTTATGGATCCTAGTGCGATCTAGTTCACCTCACATAGATCTTACCCAATTCTATGAAGAATTGTAAGCGTGTGGTGCCAGGAATGCAGAACTTCCATAATAAAAGAGTCAAGAGCCAAATATTTGTGGACGTAGCCCAGGAGGGGGTGAACCACGGTAATACTCATTTAATATGTTGAATCTATGCATGTCTCTTCTTTCTTTCAGAAATTAAGGGTTAAGATTGATGAATGATTTAATACATTGCTATGAATTTGGTTATACTTTGCTCAAATTACATTGTGGGATATACATATGCGACTCCAAGGAATAAGTAGTTTCCCTCACAGGTCACGGTATCTGTCTAATCAAGAAACCCTTGTCCCCTACTCTGTCCTAGGCTGTGAACACCTAAGTCTCACAGCCACTCATTTAAAGCTATCTGGGGTGAGACTGCGCAGCGCCTTCCGGGTATTGTGTTTCCTTCTGGTTTACCAGGAGGGCTGATAGTTTTAGAGGCTTTGTTGGAACCCCGAATGACATGAACCCTGGGTCAATAATTTAGATAAGCTAAGAAGGGAATTTATAACCCACACCAACATTACCCCCACGCCTAAGTATTTTCATCTCCCTCTGCAAACAAAAATGAATCACCCGACATAACTAGACTCGTGAAGGAAGGGGTGGATTGGATTTAGAAGCTTCTACCTCTTGTCCTGGGAATTTTGTCTTGGGCCTTTTACGATGTTTCAATTGCATCTGGAGGCTACGATTGGTGGTGGCCATTTGATCAACCAATCACTATAAATAATTCACCTTTGCTTGCAACACAACATTGGCATGATGTAGATGCCTATCCATAGTTTTTCTCTCTTCCAATTGTTGAAGCAAATGAGCATTTTCTTGTTGCAATTTCTCAATAATTGGGGTATGATCAGATGGCTCAAAAGAAGAGGGCGTATATCCCTTGATGGATGTAGAAGGTATATTAGCTTCGAAAGATGATGCAGGCATATGGGAGGAAGGAGTAGCAAAGTTCTTGTGAGAGAGAATAGGTTCAGATTTAACTCTTTATCGGGCTCAATCTCTTCTACAGAAACTTCTCTGAGTATTTTATGTGGGATTTCATGATCAGAAGATAATTGGATAGGATCTTAAGTGCTTCTTAAGATCCACTTTTACTTCGGGTACTTCTTTGAAAATATTTCCCTTTGAACCAATTGGATCCTCTTCTATTTGTAGGGACTGAAGGAAAGTCTTGTTGAAATGCACCTTGTAGCTTCTTAGGTTGAGGATCAACAAGTGTTGAAGGCAATTGGGAATTATCAGTAGGATTTTTTATTTTCTTACCCGATGAGGTTGCAGAGGAATCAACAATTTTCTTGTCCTTTTAATTAGACAGAGATAGAGTTTGAGTTGGAGGGTTTGTATTTTTTGGAGAATGAGGCTTAAATGGAGTAACAACCCCTAAATAAACTGATCTCTTGTTGGTATTGACTGTGAGATGGGGATTTGAGAATTGGTAGAGGAATTCATCCCATGTCTTGCCATGTTTTTTCAATTCAGCTATGACAAGCAATTTGATAAGGGCATGATGTAATAGACTATTGTGAGTTTTGGCCAAGTTTTTTTGAACTTGGGAAGACATTTTCTCAAGAATTTTCAAGAAGTAGAAATGAAAATTCAGAGGTTTATTAAATTGGAAATGGGAAAACAAACAAAAATGACAAGCTTTGAAAACATATTTCCTACCTTCACAAGTGATAAGCCTGGTAATTATGATCAGGGGGTTAATCAATTTATCCTTAATCCATTATTTTGAGTATCCTTTGGCTCCATAAACATTTTGAAATTTGGGCTTAAATACTCTGTTATAGCTTGGACATAGCAATTGATGGTGTTTGAACCATCGATCCCCAACCTGTGGAAATTTCGTGGCTAGGGAAATTGATTCTTCAGAGACCAAGAAGGCCAGAGATCCTATGTGAGCCAGCCTCCCATCAAACCCAAGAGAAAATGTTAGTGATACACCATCATCATGGCCTTGCAGACTGGCCAAGAATGGTCCCCACCCTGCGCGAAGGAAGTTTTCTCTACACTCTGCGAATTCGGGAATGGATAGAATATAGTCATAGGAGGAATGTCCATAGCATTTAGTTATGGTTACAGCATGGAGGATGCGCAGAAGAAAGGAATTGGGCAGAGGATATGCGTGACATAGAAAACATGGGATGAGTGGAATGGTAATTTTGGCAACACACCCGATTTTTAATGCAATTGAGGTGGAACGGTTCAATTTGTGAGTGAATTCATCACACACGATCGCCATGTGTGACTATGATTGTGAAACATTTGAATTTTGAATGGTGGTGTACTTTGGAGGAAAATTCAATTATGTGAGAATTAGATCAATCTCCAAGTCTTTGACTTGGACATTTGATCATAAAAATGAATTAATTTTTTTTAATTTTAATTATCAACATGAATTTTAAACAACATACCATTCAATTCATCTTAAATTACCATTGCAACAAGTGTATCAATTTGAATGATCATTCCTGCATGAAATCGTGGTCATTTATAGTATATGCATACCTCATCCAATCCTCCATATGGCGCTTCATCCGATCATCTAGATGGAACTCCATCTGGTCTTCCAAATGGAACTCCATAGGGCACTCGATATTTCACTTCATATGGTACTCTTGTGCAAGTGGAAATTATCCCCATTATAATGGATGTTCACCCATAGTACTCAGATTGGGAAATCTTCTAACAGACATGATGAACATGAGCATGGAAACGATGTATATTTCAACCTTGTACAATATTTACTGCAAATAGATTTCTAGTAAAAGAAAAAAAAATATACAATATAAAATACAAGCATTACATAGATATTTTTCCCCTAGAAACCCAAACTAGGAAAACCAACATATTCTATATTCATTCATAGTGTTACATTGTCTACAATACAATATACATATAGGAGTCAACGGCATCCAAAAACCTAACCCAATGACCTAGATTAGTCAACAATCCTAATTCCTCAACCGGAAATAGAAAACCATCGGCAAAAACCATGTGTCAAAAAACTGCCCAGAAATGTGACACGTTTCCCGAGGAAAAACAATATCTCGAGGTCCTTGACCCCAAACCCCCTGCGCACTCGACGCAACACAGACACTACTACTCATGCAAAGAATTCAACACATACCCAACATTCTCCCACTTGTTCTTTTATTTGCATATAGGGGGTTACAGGGTTACATAGTCAACAATCCAGGGCAACAATGCCCATGGATCCTCTACACCAAGAGAACTTCTCAGTGCTCACAGATTTTGTTAATGAATCTGCAACATTCTTCAAAGTGTCCAACTTCATCAACAATACTTTCTTTTCTTCAACCATGTCTCTCACAAAGTGATATTGAATATCAATATGTCATGTCGTTGAATGATAAGCTGGGTTCTTAGCCAGAAAAATTGCACTTTGACTATCACAATCTATCCTTAAAACTTGATGTACCAACCCAATACCTGAACACAATATTTGTAACCATACCAGTTCCTTAATTTCATGAGTGGTTGCCATGTATTCAGATTCTGTAGTTGAAAGTGCCACTACAGCCTATCTTTTTCTCATCCAACGTATTGCTCCTCCAGACAGGTTAAACTCATACTCACTTGTAGATATCATATGATCCAAATATCCAACCCAGTCTACATCCACAAAGACATGTATATCCACCACTTTGTTCAATACCAGTCTTCCTTGGTAGCACAATCCATAGCTAGAAGTTCCACACAAGTACCTGAAAACCCTTTTTATTGTTGTCCAATGCTCCTTCTCTGGTTTTGACATATACCTGCTCAAAACTCCCACTGCATGTGCAATGAATGGTCTATTATAGACCATTGCATACATCAAAATTCCAACTGTACTCGCATATGGAACACAAGATATGTCCTCCTCCTCTTTTTGTGTCTTGGGACACTGATAAGTAGATAACTTTACACCAACATGAATAGGAACCTTGACCGATTTACATTCATGCATATTAAACCTCTGCAATATTGTCTCGACATATTTTCTTTGATTTAATCATAGTTTCCTCTTTTTCCGATCTCTTCTAATTTCCATGCCCAAAATGAAATTTCAAGCACTAAGATCCTTCATGTCAAATTTAGAGGACAATTGAGTTTTCACATCCTCGATAATCTCTTTTTTGTTTTTTATCAACAAGATGTCATCCACATACAAGACCAAATAAATCAAATGATGACCAATGAAATTAAAATACACACAATGATCTTGTTTTCTTCTTGTGAAGCCAAGTCCCAACATATAAGTATCAATTTTTTTATACCAAATCCTTAGTGATTGTTTTAAACCATACATGGAATTTTTCATCTTGCATACTAGCTCCTTATTTCCCTTCATAGCATAACCTTCTGGTTGCTTCATATATATTACTTCTTCCAGATCCCCATGTAAGAATGTTGTCTTCACATCCATCTGTTCTACTTCAAAATAAAATGCAGCAGCAACAGATAACATAAATCTTATAGAGGTTAACTTGGCAATACGAGAAAAAGTCTCACCAAAATAAATTCCCTCAACCTGGGAATAACCCTTTGCTACTAACCAAGCTTTGTATTTCCCCGCTTTTCCTTCTGCATTCAACTTCTTTTTAAATACCCATTTGTTTCCAATGCGATTTCTTTTAGATGACAACTCCACTAGATACCAAGCCTCATTCTTATCTAAAGATTACATTTCTTCGTCCATGACCCTTTTCCAGATATTTCCATCCTCTATATCCACTTCATCCCTGACATTTCTAGGATCATCATCAATAATAGACAAAGAAAAATATGAACGGAAATGAGATGGAGTATACCTTTCCGGTAGCCTTCTTTCGCAAACCGATCTCCTCAATATTGGAGTATGAGGATCTTCTTCTTATGATTCTTGTTCTTCTGTAGAGTTTGACTCATCATCCTTTAAATCAAACTCTATTTTTTCTTGTTCTTCCTTACTTGGTAGGACTTCATGTTTAACAACATCCTTCATTTCTCTAAATACCACATCTCGACTATACACTACCTTCTTAGTTTATAGGTTCCAAAGCTTATAACGTTTGAGACAATCTTTATATCCAATAAAGATACACTTTTCAGCCTTCATATCTAGCTTACTCATGTTTTCCTTTCAAACATTAACATATGCATCACATCCAAATACCTTGAGATGTGTGAGAGAAGGTTTCTTACCAGTCCATACCTCTTGTGGAGTCTTGTCATCCAATGCTGATGAGGGTGATCTATTGACCAGGTAACATGCGATACCTATTGCTTCTGCCCATAATTCTTGTCCTAACCCAACACCACTGAGAATGCACCTTGCTTTTTCCATCAGTTTCTTGTTCATCCTTTCTGTAATTCCATTCTGCTGAGGTTTATATGGAGTAGTCTTATGCCTTGCTATACCACATTTCTTACAGAATTCTTCAAATTCATTCCTACAGAACTCTCCACCATTATTTGTCCTCAACACCTTAATTATTTTCTTTGTTTGAATCTCAACAAGAGCCTTAAACTCTTTAAACCTATTAAAGACTTCAAATTTATTCCTGAGGAAATATATCCAAGTATTCCTCGAGAATTCATCTATAAATGAGACATAGTACACATATTTTACCAATGATGGGACCGATACAGGTCCAAAAACATCACTGTGAACTAGCTATAAAATTCCTTCTTCCCTCGTTGCACTAGAAGGGAACCTTACCCGATTCTTATTCCCATATACACAATGTTCACAGAAATAAAAATCTAGAGAACAGTTAGACATACATTCAACCATACCTTTACCATGTAGTAGTCGAAAACCCTTCTCTCCAATATGCCATAGTCTTTGATACCACAACATAACCTTTTCTCCAGAGACTGTAGGAGTTATTTCTTCTTGAACTCCAATATCAGGAACAATGAAACTATTACACCCAACCGAACAATGGAACAATGCATCTTATAAAGAGTTCCAAACCAAACTCCCTTCAACAAAACCATTGCTCCTCGAACCATCCTACAAGTTTCCTTTTCAAATATTGTTTTTACCCCTACATCATCCATTTTTCTTATAGAAATCAAATTTTTGACGAAACCTGGGATGTGCAGAACACCAGACATTGTTCTAATCCTTCCATCTATGAGCCTCAACTTGACTTTTCCTTGTCTTATGATTTTGGTTGTTGAATCATCACCTAAGAAAACATTACCTCCATCATACCTTTCATATTCGTAGGACCACTCCCTGTGGGGAGTCATATGAAAGGATGCACTGGAATCAACCAACTATGCCTCATGATCTGCATGTGTGCTTGAAGAAGCCAAGTACACATCCCCTCCTTCTTCCTTGGAGGTTTTTTCTTCTGTAGAAGGAGATTCTTTAGATTCCTTCTTTTTCTCAACTTTGGATCTACGTTGCTTCTTGTAGCACCCTTGTTTTTCACATCTCCAGCATACCTTTACAAAATTTCTGGGAGATTTAGATCTACCCTTAGACTTAGATCTCCCACTTGAGAACTTAGATCTATTTCTTTCCCAAGAATGTCCTCTTGAAAATAATGCGTCTATGCTATGTACTTCCATATTCTTTTGTTTCATCTCCTCTAACAACAAGGATGAGACCACTTCATCACAATTCAAGGCAGATTTATTACTACCTATGGCCATAACCAGAATATCCCACGAGTCTGGTAAAGAACACAGTAAACTGATACATTTATCTTCATCTAAAATTTTAATCTCAGCATATACTAACTGACTTACCACAGTATTGAAGGCATTCAAATTCTTTTCCACCGAGTCTCCATCTCTCATCCTTAGGTTATACAACTTCTTTCTCAACAATAGTTTATTTACTAGGGACTTAGACTGATACAACGTCCCCAACTTACCCCATAAATCCTTGGTTGTAGCTTCCTTTGACACATTCAGTAATACTGAATATGAGAGACATAGCCAGATTGTGCTCTTTGCCTTCTGATCCAACTTTTTCCAGTCATCTATTAAATTTCATGTAGGTGTAGTACCTAGATCTACCACGATCCACTAATCTCTATCCACTAACATATCTTCCATCTTGAGCTTCCACAACTCAAAATGTTTCCCATTAAACTTCTCGATATCCATCTTTGAATTGCTTGCCATTTCTTTTCACCTAAAAAATCAATACCACATATCTCCCACTGTAACAAGGCTTATCACAGTCTCGAGACAAACCCTTGACCACAAAGGTGTCCCCCTTAAGCCAACAAAGCTCTGATACCAAATGTAGATTTTAACCTTGTACAATATTTACTGCAAACATATTTTCAGTAAAATAACAGAAAAGATACAATGGAAAATACAAAAATTACACAGATATTTTTCCCCTGGAAACCCAAACTGGGAAAACCAGCATATTATATATTCATTCATAGTGTTACATTGTTTACAATACAATATACATATAGGATCCAGTGGCATCCAAATCCCTAACCCAATGACCTGGATTAGTCAACAACCTTAATTCCTTAACCCAAAATAGAAAACCATCGGCAAAAACCATGTGCCAAAAAACCGCCCAAAAATGTGACATATTTCCTGAGGAAAACAAAATTTCTCAGGGGCGTTGCCCCATCATCCCCTTCAAACCCCCCTGCGGGCCCGAAGCAACGTAGACACTACTGCTTGTGCAAAAAATATAACACATACCCAACACAAGATAAGTGTGAATAGGATGATCCATTGTTAATTGTCTTGTCATCGTTCTTGTAACACTATAAAACAACTTGTTCATCTGTTCATAGGCGTGTAACACAAATCTGTAGTGAGAATTTAACAGTCAGTCATTGATCTGTAATTGAAACAAAGAACCAGTTAAGAAATCTTTCATTAAAAAAATGTACAACATGCTTATAACACACAGTGATGTCACCATTATAGAATTTATCATTTTAATAAAAACAAATGTTGATATAATAGTCAAGAATATCGCAAAAACAATATAATAGATTTGTTACAAAAATTCTACTTCCCCTTATCATGGATTATAATATAGATGGGAAGTGTTTATCATTTTTCAACTCAGGAAACCTCTCCCCCACTCCTAAGTATTTTTACACATCACAATCAAATATATAGGGAACCAGTCAATTCTCCCAATAGCCTAAGACTTACAGTTTGCTAAGTGTAGAGATAAATTTCACACATTAGTTTGACGAGAGGATTAAAATATGTCCCCGACGGTAGGACAAAACATCCTATGTATAGTTAAGAAGAGGTAGGTGAGAGAGTCTTAGGTTAGTCTTAAATATAGTTCCCAATGGAAGATTTATGGAGTTCATTGAACTTTTCTTAACCATGCATACTTATTTTCATGTTTGTCTACAAGTAATGTCGAACATCAGGACAAGTAATGTCGTAAACTTCACACATTAGTCTGATGAGATGGTTAAAATATGGTCGTGCCTGTAGGACAAAACATCCTACGCATAGTTAAGAAGAGGTAGGTGAGTGAGTATTAGGATAGTCTTAAAGCTAGATCCCAATGGCAAATTTATGGAGTTCATTGACATTTTCTTAACCATGCATACTTCTTTTCATCTTTGTCTACAAGTAATTTCGTACATCAGGAAAAATTTTAAGATTTAGGAATTTTATTTATTGTTTTTCAGATGATCACCCTCGCTAGGTAGAATGCCTTGCTTCCAACAAGCTTGTTTAGTACTCTAACGGGTTTACCTAGTCATACCATAGGCCGGTACCCGCTTCCAGCATACATGTTCAGTATCCCAGCGGGTTAACCTCTTACACCCTTTTATAGCAGAGACAGGTCCACCATCTTTTATTATTTTTATATAAATATTGTTTTTTGCAAGAAGATAGGGAGGCATCTCTAAATTTTTTATTTAAGACTGGGATGGTATTTATGTTAGAGGGTGACTCTTCTTTATTTATTCCTTATAGATTGTTGCGATGTAATGGGTACTTAAGTGGACGTATCCTATCTAAAGATATGGTATAATAAAGCATTTTAAGTGTGTAGTGGATTGTATCATTGGAAAATAACAGAAAGGTATCTTTAGGCCCTACTCACTTTCTTCTTATTTTTAAGTTATAATGATGTTTCCATGGCTAACTGCTAATTAGACCTTCTTTCTACTCTTTCATAAAGATAATTTACTCACCTACTCAGGGTTTTTGGGGAAATTGTACAAGTAACCTCTAGGTTTGATAAGACAAGGTGCCACTTTCTTATATCCTCTAGTGGTGGAGGTTAAGAATAACTGCCATTAAAGATGCCTTGAGAAAAAGGAAGATAGAAATCTTGCAAAAATATGGCTAATTCACATCAAGCAATATCTAAGCATAATAAAAATTCATTATTCAATTGATGCTTAAACAGACAACAAGGTTCAAATATAGCAAATATATTTTTTTGAAGGAAAATACTTCCCTTTTTGTCTCCTTGAAATTGTCCACTTGTGGTGAAATAAATACCTGTAGAAATCTCTAAAATTGTTTATCAACAAAAACACACTTTAAATTATGTACATATGTACAATCAAAATTCAGAAAAAGTTTCAAGAACAAGGGGAGGGAGAAGAAACGTCCCCATCCACTAAGGCCAATTCCTTGTCAGTTGACATGACCTGTAGAAAATATTCTTTGGAAATGGATCTGTGGTAAGGTTTAAGTCGATGTCCATTCACTACGAAAGAGACTTGTACATCATCAATCATTTTAATCTTAACAGCCCCATTATCATACACGGTAACTACCTCATAAGGACCCAAACACCGAGTGGTAAGTTTGCCTTTAAAAATTTTTAATCGGGAATCAAAAAACAAATCCCAATCACCAGGTTGAAATTTTTTCTTCGTAATAAATTTGTCATGCCACTTGCTCCTCTGACTTTGAACTAACATTGTTCGTTGGATAGAATCTTGTCTAATCTCATCCAACTCGTTCAATTGTAGAACTCGTTGTTATTATGCCTCGTCTAGGTCTAAACCCAATTGTGTGGAAATAAGGAAAGTCCTTACTTGGAATTCAATTGGTAGAAGTACTTGTTTTCCATATAGTAGTCCATAGGGGTATGCCCAGTGGTGTTTCTCCAGGTGGTACGATATGCCCACAAAGCCTCTAGAAGTCTATCAGCCCAATCCCTATGGTGTAATTGAATAGTTTTGGTTAAGATAGTTTCAAAAACTTTGTCCAAAGGAATGCTTGTTCCCATATTTCTTCGTTAATTCCTTCATCAACTTAGAAGTGAATTGGGTGCCCTAGTGTGTAAAAATTTCACAAGGAACACCAAAGCGGGTGAATATGTCTTTGTAAATGAATTGAACAACAGATTTTTTGATAGACCTAAATAAGGTTTTTTCCTCTACCCACTTGGTGACATAATCTGTACAAACCGAAATATAATTCTTCTTACGAGACATTGGTGAAATTGGTCCTAAAAAATCAAGGGCCCGTTTCTCAAAAGGTTCTATCATAACTTGGGAATGTAAGGGAATTTCATCAGTTGATGTGGGTCTTCCTATCCTTTGACAGTTATCACAACTCCTCACATATTTGGTAGCATCCTTAAAAATGTTGGGCCAATAGTAACCTAAATGTAACACCTTATATGTTGTGCATTTGTCGGAAAAATGGCCACCATATGGTCCATCATGACAACTTCGTCGGATTTGTGGTATCTCATCTTCTCAGACACATCTATGAATAATCAAATCTAGTCCAGTACGAAAACTTTCATGGCCAACCCAGGAGTAGTTAGCACTTTGTGTCATGATTCGACGCTTTTTAAGAGGTGAAAAATGAGTTGGTAATTTCCTAGTAGCCAAATAATTTTCCATGTCTACAAACCATGGGGTATTTACAGAGAGGGAAAAGAGATGCTCATCTAGAAAAATATCATCAACAAGAATATCATCACCCTCACGATTAATGCGAGAAAGAAAATCATCAACTAAATTCTCCTTTCCAGGTCGGTCAAGGACGGTGATATTGAACTTTTGCAATAATAGGAGCCACCTAGTCACTTGGCCATTGGTAATGGGTTTATTCATGAGAAATCTAATGGAAAATTTATTTGTATGTACATATACCTCGCATCTTATGAAATAATGGAGAAATTTATTTATGGCATGGACAACTACCAATAATTCTTTTTTGGTAACTGTATAGTTTAACTCAGAAAGGGACAAGTGTTGGTTGTGGAGCTTGATTATCTTCCTGATTCAGAGGTCTTTGTTTTCAGTTATTTTTATACCCCATGAATACTTTACACCCCAGAAGAATGTACACTCATACACATGGGGGAGTGCATGGGGGGGTTTGTTGGCCCTTGACCAAGTTTTGGTAGATCCTTGATCAAGTTGACCTATTTTGGGACTTCGACATCCTGTCAAAGACAGAGTGCAAGACGAAGAAGAGATCGCTAGATCTCGGCCCCTTTTTGGGATTTGGGAATATGTAACGGGAATGGGATGTCGACCCATGGGTTTACCCATGTTTAGGCCTATTTTGTATGTATAAATAGAAGGATAGGAAGTGTAAGAAGTAGTTGAATAGTGTTCAAGTGTTGTGTGAGTTGGCTAAGTGCTAAGAGTGGGATCTATGTGATCAATAAGTGTAAGGCTTTGTGCATACTGTGTGAGACTTGCAGAGCCAAGTGAAATTCATTGTAAGAGACTGTGGAAGGCTTTGTGTTGTAATGCAAGGAAGGAGGATCTAGCGAGCTGCATAGATCTCCTGTCCTATGCGGAGTAAGGGTTTTGTGGCTCTGTGCATGTATATGAATGATTGAAGATAATAAAGAAGGATATTTGGTGGACGTAGCCCCAGGGTGGGGGTGAACCACATAAATAATGTGTTATTTTGCTCTGTGTGATGTTCTGATGTAGTTATGTGTTATTTCTAAGAGCCCTGATATAGATAGATATATATGTTTATGCTTTGTGCTTATGATGAATCTGGATGCTAGATCTGACATCTGTGACCTTGCTTAGTGCTTGAATCTGCTAGATCTGATCTTATTCCTTTGCTAAGTGCTTATATACCTTAGATCAAGGTGAATGTTGCGATGCTCTGTTTTCTCTGTAGAGTATATATTGGTTATATAATGATGAACTAACGGTGCTAAGTTCTCTATTAAGTTTTATAATCACATATCTATGTGCCAACTAAGGTTGTAGACACCTGAGTCCTGCAACCACCCTTGCCTCTACCTTAGGTGAGACTTCATCTACTTCGCAGGTGTTGCTGAAAGGGTTGGTAGTTAGGGTTTTGTTGGTGCATTGTTGTAGCGTTGAAACCTAGGTTTGTCCCTATGCCAAAAAATGGTTATGTTGTCGGGACCTAAAATTGTGATTGCTGGGAACTGAGGAAGAAGAATCTTTGTGCAAATATCTGATCTGAAATTGTGAAACCTCTGTGCGTAGATCTATTTCTCTAGTGCACATTACTCTACTAGTTTGGCAAGCTTTGTGCTAAGGAAAAGAAGTCTGATATGAATAAAAGAGGTAAGATTCAGAAGCTTTGTGCTCTTAGAAAGGTAAAAGTGAGAATTCTTGATTAAAAGAGGTAAGATCTGAAAGATCTGTGCTCTAATAAAGGTAAGAATAGTAAAAAAGTTATATATATGAAAGCTTTGTGCTCTGTATAAGTAAGATTAGTGGAATTTTTTGTTTCAAAAGTATGAATCTAGGTATGTTTGATAGATTATGTCCTAGCTTGAAAACTAGGGTATTAATAGATGAAAGAAGATTTGATATGATTAGATCTTATAAGAATAGTGGAAAATATGTTATACCTATGCATAGAAAAGATATTTGGACTAATAAGTGTATGCAGGATCCTAGAAAGAATTTTTTTCAGGTTAGCTACCATGATCCTAGTGCACAGTATAGGAAATGTTGGGGGTCATTTAAATGAAAGAGGGGATTAACCCTCTATTATAGTTGTAGAAAACCCAGTCATCTTGCTAAGGAATGCCCTGGGAGAAGACCTAGTTGTCTTTGTTGTAAATCTATGGACAATGAAGTATTGGATTCTCCTATAATGATTGCTAAGCTTGAAGGAATGAACATGAGACAAGAAAACCCTAAGGTAGATCCAAAAACTAATATTATGACAGAATCCCAGGAAGAATCAGAGAAATTATTGCTACAGATAATAGAAACCCTGAATTACCACCTCAACTTATCAGAGATCTTCAGAGAAAAAGAATGCATTGAAGCAAGAATAAGAGACTTCGACATTGACTGTGTTCTGGATGAGGAAACACAGGTTAATATCATGATAGAGAGAACATGGGAATCTATAGGGAAGCCTGCTATGATTCCTTCACTAGGAGGAATAGGACTGTTCAAAGGAAATTTGATAAACCTATGTGGAAAGCTCACCCGGATACCTATGAATTCCAATGGAACTTCGACAGAGGAAGATTTTGAGATTGTTAAATTCAATGAGAACAATGCCCCATTTACCATGATACTAAGAAAACCTTGGTTTGAAAGAGATCAGTCCATGAGGAAAGAAGAAGAAGAAGTTTTAGAGCAGAAGAATCAATATTTAAAAGAATTCATGACCAGAAGGATCTCAAACTTTATTGAAGAACAGCAGAACAAATCAAAGCCATTTAACACTAGAGACCCAAATGTCAAAGTTTCAATAACACTAGAAGAACCATTGAATATTGAAGTACCTATTCCAGATGAAGAAGAAGGTTTACCCTTGAATCTTAGGAAAGAATCTCAACAGCACGAAGTAACTATGCCAAAAGAAGCTAAGGATCAGAATGGAAAAAGGCACATTGAGATAAATCTCACTGGGAAGAAGGATAGAAAGATAAGTAAAAAGAAAGACAAGATCGACAAGTTGCAGAAGATTCCAGAGGAAACCTCACAGAAGGAAAAATTTGCAAAATTAGAGCTTCGTCGGGATATCAGAACATTGACACATGGAACTTTGCCATGACGAAGAAATATAGTCGTTGGGGCCATTATAACCATTATGCCAACACTCTAAATTGGCAGAAAGACATTTATGGACAGCCAGCTCGCCATCCGACCGTTGGGACCATGCCGTAATAGACAGAACATAGTTAATGAAAGCTTCATACCCATTGCAAGTGACCCGTTGCCGAGTTACCTATTTATCCCATTGCGCCACGCACCGAGAAAACATTTTCCAATTGATAATTTGAGCCCACAAAGTAAGTCAATTTTATACAGTGATCAACATGCTCTTTCTCTCTATCTCATTACTATGTATGAGTTACCCCCCGAACCTGAGATTGTTAACCCTGAGCGTGTATGCCGAACGAGTTGAGTGTTGCAAGGAAAGTTGTTGAAGAAGTTTTGATCGACCTCATGACTTAAAGAGTCATGTCGATGCCTGTAGGTATACAAGCATCGTCAACAAGAGGACTTCCAACCTCTCTATCCACTACTCGTGGAGCCGGACCATCCCGGCCATCTGATGAAAAGAAAACCAATCACAGGGTTGATCTAGAGAATGATAAATTGATCTTGACCATCTTACCCACCTATCTACCACCTCTGAGTGGCGCAATAAATTGAGACAACGTACCTAGATATTTTGAGTACGCCTTGGTCACTGCGTACCTCCCGAAGGGGATACGCGCAATTCGAGCAGACCAAGATAAGATTGCGACATTGAAGTTTAGTGACTTCAACCTTAGAGATTACAAATCTTACAACATGCTCGCCCCACATAAGTACCTGGCCTGGAATAAGGGGAAGAATTCGAAGATAACCCCCCAGTCGTGGACCCATAACCTCGTGTAGTCCACCCTGCTCAATGTTATGAAGATTCCTCACTTCAGAAGACACCAAGAGGTAAATTTATGTGTCAAGCTACTGCTATATTATTACCATGGAGGTGATTTGTGGCTAAACCACCGTATAATAGGTGATCTGACACTGATCAATCAGATCATGGGGTTAAGTATGAAAGGACCTGATCCATAAGATTTTTACCCCAAAAAATCCATGGATCACGCCCTAGCACAGCGTATCAAGGACACTTATGGCGATGTCGAGAAGTGCATGCGAGGCCTTGCCTATCAATTGATTGCAAGAAAGTTAGTACGAAAAAACTGACCCACCCAAGTCATTGGTTTTGTAGTTGACCTCACAAGGAAGTGCGCAGAAGGACTTCAGATGAACTGGGTGAAGTACCTAGTGAACTAATTAGAAATCGACTGTAGAGAAGCCCAGGACCAAGGGTACGGATTTCAGTTTAGCTGGCTATTGATCCTAATCACTTTTATTTCCTGGGAGATGTCGGAAGGTGTGACCTTCTCGGACATCGAGCCTTTTGAACCATTGGACGCGAATTTTAGTACACTGTGGTACTCAAGCGATATGAATAAACAATGGCAGTCCATTGTTGTTTTTCATACTTATTACAACCAACTCAATACAACCATCCAATTTGAGCCTCACATCACTCTGAACACTCTACACCAGTTCAAGCCCTTGATGAAGTTCAACACAGACCGACATTTTATTTACATCACAACTCACGCTGACGAACATAAGCAATAGCTTCAATCCTACAATAAGCTAACGGAGGATGACTTGGAGGAGATCACCAAGGACTGGTCGGCATACCTCCTCATTCTAGAAGACCCTGCAGAGATATCCGACATCGATAGCCTAGAAACTACACAGGATACACTCGGACCTAGCAGGACAAAGAAAACTGAAGAGGTTTAGGATTTAGACAGTGCATCTGTGAAGATTGCTTCCATCTCAACAGAGAAAGGAGGTGATGGAAAAGAGTTTAATGATAAAGAGGTCAAATAATAGGAGGGTGATGAGGTTGATCCCCTAAAGAAGAGAAAAGGTTCACCTCTGAAACCATCCTCCCGGAAGAAATCGAAGGCCACCATGACCAAGATGTAGACCGTCCTCACCTCTGATGACTTTGATTTCCTCATACCAACCCTGGAAGATGCTTCATTGGAAATAGCAGAGAAACAAGAAGCAAAGCAAGAGGAGTTGTTTGATCGAATTGAGACTGAACTCTAAGGGGTACAACAAGCCCTACAGTCCAGCCGCACAGTCTCCACTACACCGAGAGAGCCAGAATTGGGAGATGATCCAGCTCAACTCCACCACTTAGCCGATACAGTCGAAGCTCTCCTTCGACAAGCACAGGAAGAAATAGAGAAATCCACCTAGGTTTTGACACAAGTACAAGGGGTACTAGTAGAGAAACATAGTGTTGTAGAACAGGAAAATCTTTCTCTCCAATCAAAGTTTAATGAAGAAAAATCCCAACTGCAGCAAGAAAAGGAACAGTTGCATGTGGAGCAACTCGAAGTAAAGGAAATGGTCAATAGAGAACTTCTCTTTGTGACAGTCATAGAAGTAAAGGCCAAAGATTGAATTTCACAAGTAGTGCAACTTGAAGAAGTGATCCAGCAGCTACAACAACACATAATAGATTTGGAGCTACGCACAGTACCCGATACCCCTCAAGATGTAAGAGACCAAAGGGAAGAAACTTCCAGGAGTGCAATTGAACGGCTCAAGGCTCTTACCCTAGAATGTAAGGAACTCGTTGATCACAATGCCCTGACATATGAGTGACTCGCTGAGAGTCCAGAATTAAGAGCACTGGAGTCGCAGCTCCAAGAGGCGAAGTACCAAGCCGAAAAGATACAGGCACAACTGAAGTCCCTGTCAGTTGTGGAAAGAATGAAGCGCTCCCAAGAGAATCACACTGCACAACAACAAATCCAAACTATCCAGAGAAAAGTTATGGAGATAACTCAGAAACTCCAACATGTGCAAGATAAGGCCTATAAGTTGTTTATAGAGGTAGAAGGCCAAGGAGCAGAGTTAGATTAGGTTGTCACTGCAGTAGAACATCGTCTAGAGGGACCTATAAACGATGCAGTCATCAATGATTTTACTGAAAAGGAGTCCATAGCACAACATCAATTCAAAGCATCTCAAGCCAAGCTCAAGGTGTTCGAAGCAGAACTAGTCAGACCAGAGTGACTCAGGATGAGTCATAGGTGCGTTTTGGGGGCCTATTGGCCCTTGACCAAGTTTTGGGAGATCCTTGGTCAAGTTAACCTATTTTGGGACTTTGATAGCCTATCGAAGATGGAGCGCAAGACGAAGCAGACATCGTGGGATCTCAACCCCCTTTTGGGTCCTTTTTGGGATTTGGGAATATGTAACAGGAATGGGATGTTGGCCCATGGGTTTACCCATGTTTAGGCCTATTTTGTATGTATAAATAGAAGTCTAGGCAATGTAAGAAGTAGTTGAATAGTGTGCAAGTGTTGTGCAAGTTGGCCAAGTGATAAGAGTGGGATTTGTGTGATCAAGAAGTGTAAGGCTGTGTGCATACTATGTGAGAATTGCAAAGCCAAGTGTAAGTCATTGTAAGAGATTGTGGAAGGATTTGTGTTGTAACGCAAGGAAGGAGATATAGAAAGATGCGCATATCTCCTATACATGCAGAGTAAGGTTTTTGTGGACTTGTGCATGTAGATGACTAATTGAAGATAATAAAGAAGAAGATTTGGTGGACGTAGCCCCACGGTGGGGGTGAACCATGTAAATACTGTGTTATTCTGCTCTATGCGATTTTCTGATGTCGTTATGTGTTAGTTGCTAAGAGCCTTTATATAGATAGATAGATATGTTTATGCTTTGTGCTTATGATGAATCTGGATGATAGATCTGACATCTGTGACCTTGCTTAGTGCATGAATCTACTAGATCTGATCTAATTCCTTTGCTAAGTGCTTATATACCTTAGATCAAGGTGAATGATGCGATGATTTATTTTCTCTGTGGAGTAGACATTGGTTAGATAATGATGAACTAACAGTGCTAAGTTCTCTATTAAGTGTTATAATCACAGATCTGTGTCCCAACTAAGGTTGCAGACACCTGAGTCTTGCGACCACCCCTACCTCTACCTCGGGTGAGACTTCATCTGCTTCGCAGGTGTTTTTGAAAGGGTCAGTAGTTAGGGTTTTGTTGGTGCATTGTTCTAGCGTTGAACCCTGGGTCTGCCCCTATGCCAACAGGGTTACCCCCCCTATGGGGTCCAGGGGAAAGCGGGGTTTTGGGGGAGAATCCTCCGAAGAAAAAATATCCTTGTAAATGTATATTGTAATTTCATTGTAAATATGGATCGTTCATTATAAGGTTGCATATCTGACGATAGAATTTATGTTCGAGTTTTTTTCCCTAGAAGGAAACCCTCTTTTATGAGGGAAATGCACTGTGGCTATGCATCATTGTGAATATTATATTCTCAGAGAGGAGACTATGAGAGAAATAAGAGGAAGTTATAGCAGGTGTCCTGTAGGTTGTATCCCTTCATTTGTTGGACAACAATAAAAGAAGGATGTGTCAATTTCTCTGGTGGATGTAGCCCACACTGGGTGAACTACATATATATGTGTCTCTATTGTATTGTGTATCTTCTGTGTATTATTTCCGCATTTGTTTTATTTTATTTCTCCACGATCCTATTTTTCTAACAACTGGTATCAGAGCGAAAGGTAACTTATAGGAAAAGAGGGTTCCTGGTTTGAGTGGGAGCAATGGTGGAAGATGGAAAGTTTAGGGTCAAGAAATTTAACGGCCAAAAATACCAGTTATGGAAGATGTAGATGGAAGATTATTTATATCAAAAGGATCTATTCCTACCATTGGGTGGAATAGAAAAGAAGTCAACGACTATGAAGGATGAAGAATGGTAGATTCTCAACAGAAAGGCTCTAGGAATGATACGGATAAGCCTGGCAGCATCGATGGATTTCAATATTTCGAAATAAATGACAATGAAGGATCTGATGGATGCATTGGATAAACTGTATGAAAAACACTCAATGTCCAATAAGGTATTTCTAATGAAGAGATTATTTAATATGAAGATGTCAGAAGGTGGGTCTATTGAAAATCATTTAAATGAATTTAATACGGTTACTAATCAACTAAGTTCTGTAAAAGTGGACTTTGATTATGAGGTCAGGGCTCTTCTAATCTTGTGCTCATTGCTAGAAAGATGGAATGGCTTGGTCATGGATGTAAGTAACTCTATCTCTAGTTCAAATACTTTAAAATTTGATGATGTTGTTGGTGTTATCCTTAGTGAGGAAATGTGATGGAAAAGCACAGGTGAGACATCAGGTAATACGTTGAACATGGATAACAAGGGAAGACAAAAGGATAGAGGAAAGGGATCAGGGAACCGTGGGAATTCTAGGAAGGGAAGATCCAAATCCATACTTGGAAAGAAAGAGTGCTAGAATTGTGGGAAGAAAGGACATCTGAAGAAAGACTACAGAGCTCCAAAGAAACAAAGAGATGGACAGTAGGAGAAAAATCAAGAAGCAAATGTAACAGGTGATGTGTTACAAGATCCTTTAATTCTTTCTGTAGATAATATTTTTGAGTCTTGGGTGGTATATTCAAGGGCTTCATTTCATGCCACACCCCATAGGAAACATTTTCTAGATTATGTTCAAGGTGATTTTGGACAAGTTCATTTGGGTGATGATGCACCAAGCAAAATTGTTGGAATGGGAAAGGTAAAAATAAAGAAAAGAAATGGAAACCAATGGTTATTGAAAGAGGTAAGACATGTTCCAGATCTAAGGAAAAATCTAATTTCAATAGGACAGTTGGAAAGTGAAGGTTGTATATCGATATTTATAGATAAGGTGTGGAAGGTCACCAAAGGTTCATTGGTGATAGAAAAAGTAGAGAAGGTAGGTACATTGTATTTATGTACTGGTAATATTGACTCTTCTACAGGAGTGGATACAACACTATGGAATCATAGGATTAGACACATGAGTGAGAAGTGGATGCAAATACTTCACAAAATAAATTTGTTTCCAGATCTTAAACAACTTGATTTGGACTTCTGTGAGCATTATGTTTATGGAAAACATACGAGAGTCATATTTCTCAGAGTCGGAAAAGAAAAGATCTGGTATGCAGGTTGAAGAAGATCTTGTATGGCCTAAAGCAAGCTCCAAGGCAGTGGTATTTGAATTTTTATAGGTTTATGCCAGAACAGGGTTATAGTAGATGTCATTCTGATCACTATGTTTATTTTTAAAAGCTAGAAAATGGAAGTTATATTATCTTGCTATTGTATGTAGATGACATGCTTGTTGCAGGGTCTAATATCTAGGATATACATGTTCTCAAGAAGAAATTAGCTAATTCATTTGCGATGAAGAATTTGGGTGATGCAAAGAAAATCCTTGGTATGAGAATAACAAGAGATAGGAAAAATTGCAAATTGGCATTGTCTCAAGGTGAGTACATAGAGAAGGTGTTGGAGAGGTTTAGAATGCAGAATGCAAAACCAGTTAGTACACCTTTGGCCGACCATTTCAAATTAACTAAGGAAATATGTCCCAAGACACAGAAGGAGATAGAATACATGTCCAGGGTCCCTTATTCATCAGCAATTGGCAGCTTGATGTATGTGATTGTTTGCACAAGACCAGATATTAGACATGCAGTGGGAGTTGTGAGAAGGTATATGAACAATCCAGGTAAAGAACATTGGGAGGCAGTAGAGTGGATTCTTAGGTATTTGAGAGGTACTGCTACTCATGCATTATGTTTTGGAGGTTCAGACACTTTTCTACAGGGATATGTTGATTCAAATATGGCAGGTGATAAAGATAGCAAGAGGAGAACAACAGGGTATGTTTCTACTATAGTTGGAACAACAGTAAGTTGGATTTCGAAACTACAAAAGGTTGTTGAAAATTCAACAACAGAAGCAGAGTATGTTGTTGCTACAGAGGCTAGTAAAGAAATGATTTGGTTATAGAGGTTTATGGAGGAATTGGGAAAGAAGCGAGAGAATAGCAGGTTGTAGTGTGACAGTGAGAGTGTCATTCATCTTGCAAAGAAATCAACCTTCCATTCAAAGACTAAGCATATACAGTTGAGGTACCATTTCATACGATTTGTCTTGGAAGATGGAAATTTGAAGTTAGAAAAGATACACACTAGCTAGAATCCTGCAGACATGTTAACAAAGGGAGTAACTAGGGAGAAATTGATTTCTTTCTCAGTTTCAGTTGGTATTCAAGCATGAAGGTGAAGATGAGAAATTTTCCAGGTCTAAGAAGGTTCATAGTCCAACAAATACAGCAGTGATGGAGTTGTTGAGATCAGACTCCAAGTGGGATATTGTTGGTTGTGGAGCCTGATTATCTTCCTGATTCATAGGTATTTGTTTTCAACCATGTTTATACCCCATGAATACTTTACACCCCAGAAGAATGTACACTCATTCACGCAGGGGAGTGCAGGGGGATGTTTGAGGCATTTTAAAGTGTTTCCTTAGTGTCGTCAAGAGTATGGCATAGGTATCATGGTAGTATGCTTTGCTCGACACTTGCGACACTTATCAAAGCGAGTAACGTTGATGTGTAACAGTCCTTATCCATAAACATTAGTGATTGAGAAACCTATAATTTGACCGTAATTTGACATTTTAAATGAATTGAAGAATAGATGTGTTAAAATTCCCTTGTTACAATCCCTAAAGGATATTCAAATTTACAGTAAGGTGTTCAAAGAATTGTGTATTAAGAAACCAGTTAGGAAAGAGAAGGATCCTCCAACATTACATTTGATAGGAGAATTCTTTGAATACATATGAGAGAAGCCTAGGGTCACAAAATATGGGAACCCAGGGAACCCCATAGTAGCAGTAACCATTAATAAGGTTCCCACTGACATTACCGGTAGGAAGAGGCTGTATTGTTTGTACGCAACCTGCTTATATTTGACTGAGTTTTCCTTGATCCAAAAGGATAATTGGTAGGAGAAGTGTCGTTTTGAATTAATCATTATTCGCACACAAACAATAAAGTTGATTTGCATATTAAAAGAAATTTCCAAAATGTTTTAGCACCACACTGGATTTGATTAAAAAAAATTGTTTGAGGACATTCCTCCTTAGTGTTTGTTAGTGAAAATAACTCTCTCTCTCTCCCTTAAATAGATATTCATCGAAAAGAAATGATTGCTTATCATCTTTGATGAATTTTTTGGGAATTGAGTCATCATTCCATCCATTTCACTTCCATGCACCCCTTTTGAGTAAAGAACAACTATAAAATGAACGCTAATTAAAAACGATTAAGAACATTTTCTTTTCTAGGATCCTCCACCAACAATAGACTAGGATTAGTACTTTGGATTAGGCTGTGAGCATAACTCTCCAAAGTTTCCAAAACAAACATTATCATCCTGAGCTAGGGAGAGTCAAATCCAATTGTCGTATAAGTCTACCTGGGATCCCCCTCTCACACAGGGGTTATGCATGAGGTTGCACTCGGGAAAGATACGGAGATTATCCCTCCGTGGTTTGACTGATTGTAGTAGTCATATTGTATTATGGGGATTTCTTAAAGGTATACCCACAATGTTGAGTGGAAGCCTTTCAAGTTTATTTCAGGCTAGATACCCTACCCGTATGTTCAGACTAGACTATCGACTATACTCACCCAGGGGTTGACTGTGAATTGGTAACCTTAGTGGCCATAATCTTTAGGGTCTTACACAAGGTGACAGTGAAGGGAAGTCTCACTGTACCTAGGACAGACATTGGTCAAACTCACTCGGGCTCCCTGGAGGGTAAATCCACAATTACTGCGTGGAAGCTTGCACCAAGGTGAAAGTCCATTAAGCAGGTCGACATTGTAACTGTTCCACCATATCCCCGCCCCTTGATCACGTGACATTGTATTTCACCACCAACTAGTACGGTCATCGAGAGAAGGTTTTGTTTTCTTGGTTATGATTCCTAGATTCTATTAGTGTATCCTGCTTCTTTTCGGTAGTTGGCCATAGATTTTTTCCACCAACTCTTTTTCGCCAACATCGACCCTCCACACCGTTCGCGGAGGCTACAAGGACTTCCTCCAGAAAATATGGAAGAGAATACCCCTTTACCCCCTCATTCTATGGAGGAATATCCTCAACAGAGCGAGGTTCACGACACTATAACCTCCCAAGAAGAAGTTCCCACCTCTTTAGATAATTTTCGAATTGTTTCAGAGTCTCCAGAGGCTTTCCACATTCCGGGGGGATATGAGAGACGTGTTCTCCAACTGAATTCAAACGGTGAATTCTTCATCATCAATCCTTCTGACGTTCCGACTGGGTCTCATTCAAACCCTCTAGTCGATGACCCCTTTTGGACCACAGACATTGTTCGAAGTCCACCGTGCATGGTGCGGGATCTTTATGGAACAGGAATAGGTGTCAACGCACCTATCACCTACACCGTGCCCTTAAACCATTTTACCGGTACTACCGTTTTTTCAACTACACTGTCTATTGATCCGAACACATCGTATGTTGGCCCAAGGTCCACTTTTTCTCTCCAGATGGCCCACTCTACAATGGTCCCTCACGTCCTGACTATTCCCGTCGGTAATGTGGTGGTTAGCCAAGCTGCAATTGGCACACCACTAACACCTAGACCTTCATCATCACTCCCTTTTGGGTACAAAGAACTAAATTCTTCCATTGTCACTACTACCCAAGTCATGCCTGGAAGTTCTATACCTATACAACAACCTAGAGGGACCGATCTTGGTGGCTTTAACCTATTAAGAAGCATCGGTCAATCATTTACATCTGGTTCCCAAATTTTGGGAACTCCACCTCAAGCTGGGGGGCATCCTCCCACCGGAGGACAACTTCCATTTGGAGGGCACCCTCATGCCAGGGTCCAGCCTCAATCCGGAGCCTACCATCAACCGTATGGACAAAATGTGTCTACCACACCCAATCCGTGGAATATCCCTTTTCCAGGAAACCCACGGTTCTTGGGGGGACACAATCCTCAAGCTGCACAACAACCTCTTCCCCCTCAAGGGACTCATCTATATCCTCCTTATGGGAAAACACCAAATCTGGCTTATAATCCTCAAAACCCATCTGGTTATCCTCCGCTCGCACATGTTTCTCGAACCCCCTCAAATCATGTGTACCCTGGTCAACACCAACCTTATACAAGAGGACCCACCGGTTACAATTATCCGCCTAACCCAGTGTATGGTCCTACTGGTGTTCCTATGCCACACCATTATTACCAGCAGGTTAACCAACAACTACCTTTCCTAGCGAATCTGGACCTCCCAGACTTGTTTCGATTAACAAATGATCCTATTTTTCATTCTCCAGTTTGGCCAGCTATTCCAGCTAAACTTCCTTCTGATATTCCAAAATTTGATGGAAAGTCCGGAGAAGACCCAAACAACCATGTGATGACTTTCCATTTGTGGTGTTCATCCAACTCCCTCATGGACAATTCTATACGTTTGCGTCTTTTCCAACGAACACTTATGGGTTCTGCAACAAAGTGGTATATTGAACTACCTCGTTCTTCTTTTCATGATTTCAACTCCCTTGCCATGTCCTTCCTCACACACTTCCAACTACCCATTCGATACGAGACGGGTACCGAACTATTGACCTCCCTTCGTCAGACAACCTCTGTACATATCTTTGATCATATTCATGAATGGAGACGAAGACAAAGGTTAATCAAAGAGGTCGAAGATGGATCACCCAGGCGGAGCTGAGATTATGGGATGTCACCTATTTTGTGGGATTTTGGGTATTTTAGGGTTTATGTAATGGGTATGGGATGTCCGCCCATTGGTTTACCCATGTTTATGCCTTTTTGTAAATGTATAAATAGGGAGCTAAGCGATGTAAGAAGTGCTAAAGTTGGCTTAGTGCATAACTAATAGTGGTTGGCTATGTGCACAGTGAATTTGGATTAGTGCAAGAGACTGTAAGTTGCTTGGTGCACAGACGTTGTATGTAAGGCTCTGTTTTATTGAGGAGTTGGTTTTGTGCCTTAACCTAATTTTGAGGAAGGTGGATCTAGTGCATTGTGCACATATCATCTGTCCAGTGCGAGGCTGAGCTATGTGGATTTGTGCACAGGAGAAGACTAATGTAAGGAGACTGAAGAATAATAAATAAGAAGAAGAGTTGGTGGATGTAACCCCACACTAGGGTGAACCACGTATATCATGTGTTCTGATGTGCTTTGTGCAATATTGCTCATGTTGTTTATGTGTTTATTTTCTTAGTGCACTGATCTTTATGTATGATAGATAGATCTGTGAATGCTTAGTGCTTTATGACATTTGATTTCTAGATCTGAGTAAATGTTATGTGTTAGGTGATTGAAAGTACTTGATCTTGGTTGCTACTACGTTGATCTGTAATTGGGGTTTAATCTGCAGTGTGAATGGGACTTATGAATTAATGCATATTGATTGGCTAAGTGCTTTGTTAAGTGTTGTAATCACAGATCTATGTCCCAACTAGGTTGTAGACACATGAGTCCCGCAACCCCCCCTTCCTCTACCTCGAGTGAGACTTCATCTACTTCGCAGGTGTTGTCGAAAGGGTAGGTAGTTAGGGTTTTGTTGGTGCGTTGTTGAAGTGTTGAACCTTGGGTCTGCCCCTGTGCCAACAAATGGTTCCGTTGTCGGGACTTGAAACTACAATTGTTGGGAACTGAAGAAAAGAGAAATCTATTTGCGTAGATCTGTTGTTGCAGTGCCCATTATTCTACTTGACTTGCGAAGCTCTGTGCTAAGAAAGGAACCGGATATGAAGAAAAGAGGTAAGATCTTAAAGCTTTGTGCTCTGATAAAGGTAAGATAAGTGTAAATTTTTGCTTTGAAAGTATGAATCTAGGTATGTTTGATAGATTTTTTCCTAGTCTAAAAACTAGGGCACAGTTAGAAGAAAGAGTCGGTTTGAATAGATTTGATAGAGATAGTGAAAGATATGTTATTACTATGCATAGAAAGAATTTTTGGACTAACAAGTGGATGCAGGAACCTAGAAATATTTTTTGCAGATTGCTGGTCCATCATTGTGATCCCAATGCGAAGTACAGGAAAGGTTGGGGATCATTTAAAAGAAAGAGAGGATTGACATTGTGTTATAATTGCATAAGATCGGGACATCTTGCTAAGGAATGCCCTGGTATAGGTCCTATTTGTCTCTGTTGTAAAGATATTAGTCATGAAGTTGAGGATTGCCCTAGAATGATTGCCAAAGTTGAAAAGATGAACATAGGACTAGAAAACTATGAAGAAGGTCAAGAGACTAAGGATATGTTAGAGAACCAGAAAGAGTCAGAGACTATGTTATTACAATTGAATGATCGCAGAGACATCGGTTTACCAAAGATCTTAAAAGAGAAACAACGCATAGAAATAAGAAAATGAGACTTCGACGTAGACTGTGTCTTGGATGATGAAACACAGGTGAATATCATGCCAAAAAGCACTTGGGAAATTTTGGGAAAGCCTGTTATGATACCTTCATTGGGAAGGATAGGTCTGTTTAAAGGAAAGATGATAACCCTATGTGGAAGAGTTACTAATGTCCCTATGATTTCTCACGAAACATCGACCGTAGAAGAGTTTGAAGTCATTACGTTTGTTGAGAACATTTCTCCTTTTTCACTCTTATTAGGAAAGACCTTGATTGAGAAAGATCAGATCCGAAGGAAAGCAGAAGAGGAAGCTATAGAACAGAAAAAGAAAGAACTAAGGGACTTCATAGCTAGAAAGATCGAGCGACTAATAGAAAAACAAGAGGATAAGTCGAAGCAACAGAGGGCCATATAATTAGTTGTCGTAGTTGAAAGAACACAAGAAGTCTTAAAGAACCTATCCATGCAGGAAAGAAGTGCATCCACCCTAGAGATAGTAAGAGAAGAGGTATTACATTTGAACCCTTTGAAAGACCCCCAACAGTGCGAAGTTACTACACTAAGAGAAGATAAGAATAATAATGGAAAGAGGAACCCAGAGACTCAAATCACAGGAAAGAAGGCAAGAAATCTCAGTAAGAAGAAAGAAAAGTTAGAAAGACTACAGGAAGTTCCAGAGAAGACTTCGCAGAAGGAGATCTTGCAGAACTTGAACCTCGCCGAAATAGCAGAACAACGTAGAATGGGACTTCACCACAATGAAGTTATATGACCATTGGAGGCACCTCGACCGTTAGAATGACGCTCCAGAATGGCTAGAAATGCAGTTATTACTGGAAAGAGTGCCATTGGACCGTTGGGATCGTGCCATAACGACCCGATTCATATTGATTGAGGCATTCCTTCCTGTTGGAGGAATCTGTTACGGCGTTGCTTATTTAACCCATCAGATGTTGCGCTGGGACCACTTTTTGCAAACTGAGATATCTAATCTAACCCGTTGGATAAATAGATGCTTTTCAGGGTCCTCAGATGCCTCACCCCAAAACTCTAGTAATCTAATGGTGGAATCTAGTCCTACCATTTTGAACTATGTCGAACTACTGCCTCTATGCAGTGTAGATAATTGATTGTTACTTCCTGAACTTTCTCCCCTATTTGGTTGTCCTTGATTGGACCCATGTCATGTTGATCCTCTTCCACTAAAACTCAATTTTCTAAACATTGGTGTTCTTTCAGGTGTATTAGTCGCACATGGGGTTGTAGGTTCCACATTGATTGTGATTTGGATTGGAGTTATGCCTTCTGTTCCTAAACCTAGACATCTTGTTTTCCTTTCATATGTTGTGTGCAATATTTCCTCAATCTGTTCCATAGCCTGAAGATCCTCTACCTCTTCTTCATCCCTCACCAATCCATCTTTGTCGGCTTTAGCCCTCTTTTTGTTATTCATATTATATTGGTAAGGTATTCCGTTGTGCATCTTTCCAAATTTTTCCATTATCTAATTTATTTGGTCCTCTTCCATCATGATTGGGTCCATGGCCTCCTTTTAGTTCCCCTTGTCCATCTCCCTATCCATATCTCAAACTCTTGTCAATGCTCCCCCACCTCCCCCATTCGGGCAGGGAATTTTAGTTGTTTGATTCCATGGTCATCACACCTTTGTCATACAATAAATTCTTGATAGAAGTATAAAGTGATCTAATGTACCTACCTCTTGTTCCCTTAAAAAATTCATGCTCTGAAGCAGTGTAGGACTTCACAGTATCAACTGTAAACTCATTAATAAACCCTGTAATAATATTTTCTAACAAAAACTTTATTGCACGCGTAAATTTGTTATTAACTCACTATAACTACATGATCTCCATAGGATGTAACACTAGCTATATGATATGATTTGTAGGATGGTTTTCCTTCAACCTCAATAGCCACTCTAGAAATAGATGTGGAAAATACCAGAAAAATACCTCATGCAAGTCGCTAAACACATATTTGTCGAGATATTTGGGCGGTGTAAAGTTAGGGTTTTTATTGTCCCTCTGCATAAACTCGAGTTCCTTTGTCCTTAAACATATTTCAATCTTTGCATTCATTGGATTCCATGGCCTAAACATTCCCTTATATGCTTTCATCCTTCGTGATTTTCTTCCGCATATCTCATCCACTCAATCCTGTGTAGTTCCAGCCAGCAACGGAACTATTTGTTGGTTACTTGGGCTGACCCAATTTCTGATCTCAATAGGTTTCCAACAAAAACCTAAAAACTATCGGCCCTCCTGATAAACCAAAAGGAAACATTGTGCACGGAGTGCACAAAGCAGTCTCACCCGAGATAGCTTTATGGGGGACTGCAATACTCAGATGTTTGCAGTCTAGGAAGGAGCGGGGAATGTGTTTTGGTTCTTTTCATTATGCATTGACATCATTATTCATTTATCTACTTCTAGGATCCATTCATCATTAAACTATGCATGCATGCTATTATAATTAGATTCAACCATTCATTCTACAACTGATTCAGAAAATAACATTAAACAATTATTCAAACACATTAGCACACTATATTTACAATGGTTCACCCTGCCTAGGGCTACATCCACAAATATCTATCTCTTCTACTCTATTATTCATTCTACTGCAAAAATTGCATTGCACGCATTGCATCTTCGGGATTACAATGAAAATGAGGTTAAGTACCCTCTAGGAGGCTGACTAGATCACACCAAGATCCTCAGCCTGTGACCTAACCCTAAAAAACTAGCCTATGTGAATCAACAACAATAACAAATAACTTCACAATAATCAACAACTCACGAACCCCAACCTAGACCTCCTAGGTATTTATTTATACTACTTTATTGGCTTATAGTCGTTACAATATTGTCAACAACCCTAACCCTAACATGGATAGATTGGTTTGCATGCGCTCCACACTGCTTTGCCTCCTTAATGATGATTTTCCTTCTTTTTCTGCATGTTTCCTTTCCCTCCACCTATGGTGCGTGCTCCAAAAATAGCTCTTTCTCTCCAAAAATAGGTGTGTGCCCAAAAATAGGCATGTGCCAACTGTATCTTTTATTTTTTATTATTAAATGTGAAATTTCTCTAAGTGATCTTTTATACCAATGGCCCAATTTTACCAACAATCTGTTATACCACCATCTCAATTCCGCCCCAGATCTACACCAAAAATCTACATCTTCAATCAATGAATTAACCTCGTAACTCCCCACTAGATATGTGATTCATAATCTTCCCAACGATCTGTCTTCAAAACTCAAACAATTTGATTGCATACACAGTGATCTAAATCAAGAGTCAATTAATGGATTGGTGAATCTGACCCACATTTTCATTTAACAATATATGCCTAGATTTCAACAATATATGGTTCAAATGATCTCCCGTAGTGAAGAACTAGTTGAATTGGTACCTTATAGGTTTAGTATGATGGGAGTTAATACTTTGCTAAATTACAAAGTCCACACATTCTTGGATCTTGCATGGTACATACATGTTCCAACAATCTCCTCAATATTTATTTGACTATTAAAGTGTGATGTGGCCAAATAACTTGAAAGAGTGCCAAACAAATTGATGAAGTTCACTCACCAAATAACCAATTAAAATCTCTTTCAAAAGAGTGATGTGGAGACATTTTTTATTATGTTTGGTTATGTGAAGTTCTATTCTCTTTATATTTTTTAATGGTTGCAACAAGACAGGAAAGAAACCTATTGTTTTTCAATGAAAAATAGTGTCTTTTCATCGAAAAAAAGAAGCGAGATAAGTATTTTTATTTCCTGGAAAGAGTCAAAAGGAGCACATTTCCTCATGCAAAAGGAAAATAGTGGTGTAATCATGTAATAAAATTATTTTTGGTGGTGAATATGAACGTGATCCACCTGAAATTCAATAAGGGGATCAAAATCACACCTTGAGTACTTGTTTGCGATGCTAGATGGTGTTTTTGTTTCTTGATGCTGCTCTTTTTTATGTCTAATTTTGACATAAATGCATTTAAAATACAATTGTAATCTCGCATACAACCATATACATGCAGAGTACAAGTACAAATTAATGAAATTACTCACAAACTCATGTGAAGTAAGCATATGCAATCAAGCAACTGCTACACATATTCAAATTTTCAATGTCATTTGTATTCCACGACAAGTCTACATCAACATTAATTCTAGTTTACATCAATTCAACTTCTAAATCAATATCAATTTTGAGAAATATACTTGCAATAGTTCCTTTGTAAGTGTGAAATTAAACTTGAGTTGAATTGTAATTTTTGGGTGCATTCTCAGTTGAACCCGACACCCAAGAATTGATTGAGTCACTGTATGTTTGACTCCCTGAGTTAAAATTGAAATGGTTGAGTAGTTGAAACTCAAATCATTGTAATAATCATGAGTTGGGGTACATTTTTGGTAGTATCTGACACCCTTTGATAACGACAACATGTTTGGTAAGTCTCTACCATTTGATAGCAACACGCCTTGTAGCAGATGGAGGCTTATGTGTCGCTAAAAATGGGTTCATACCTAAGGCATATGAGTGACAGTTATAGTACAATGCAAGTGTGCATGATGGAACGGATACCTATCCTATATGCTAGGTAGCAAAAATACCTATATCTGTAGTTACGAACGGTCAACATAATGTTAAAAATTGCAAGAATCCCTGGCGAAAAGTACAAAAACCAACTCAATCCACTGTTCTATTAGTCCATTACGAGAAAATACGATCTGCAACTATGTAAATTGGGTAAAAATTTCTATAAATAGTAATAAAAACAAATTTTACTATGTCATTTGATTTTTTTACCCAAGTAGTGAATTTTGGACCAAATTACCTTCAATCTTCAACTGGTGATTGTGGGAGTGTCGTGTGATGGAATCACTGACCGTCTGGACCAAGTAATTCTTCTTCCCCTCCTCTTCCTTTCTAGTGAATTACATTTTTTATTTCGGTTTCAAATTTTAAGTTATTTAAAGCGCAAATTAGATATTTCGGTGTACGCGGGCTACCATTCATTAGGTCGCGTATACGGGTGGTTATATGCAACTATCTAAAAGACAGTCTGTATACTCAGTCCTATATGTGACTATGAATGTTGCAGCCCGCATATATGTCCGTAAACAAAGTTTTTGATGGTTGCTAACTCAAAAAGTGATGTTTCTCTAGCAAGATGGTGCTAGAATGGAGGGAAAGGGAACACGATGAGGTAGATGTTGCGGTGGAAAGATATCTGGGGGGCCAACTGGCCTTAAAAATGTGTGGGTTTTAAAAGTTTTGGGCACTCAAAGGGATGAGGGCCCAACTGAGGTTGCTACAGTTTCTCGTGGATTATTGGGATCCAAACAGTGAGAGCTTCAACCTCGATGGGGAACCATTAAGGATTGAAGTCGAGGACATATATTTCTTGACGGGGTTGTCACATCTGGGTAAGGTGGTGAACCTCAAAGACTAGGGATTTGGGAGCAGTATGAATATAGAAGAGTACATAGACGTTCATTATATAGCAGGGACCGAGAATTTCGAGAGTCAACTCCCCATCCAAGCGATAAACAATCTAAGCCTCAAGATTATTGTCCTCATTTTGACCCGGATCACAAGATCGGCTTCATTACACTAGGCATCGAGGTCGCTTATGTTCTAATCCATACAATGTTTGAGACCCATAGTGTATGATTGGTGCACTTCGCTACTGCCTAATATGAAGAGCAAGTTGTAAGAATGAAAACAGGGTGATAAGAGGAACTTCGATTTTTTTTCCATCCTGTGTATCCTTTTCTTCGAGCAGGTTCTAGGTTTGGGACCTAGAGTTGAGATCATTCCTCGAGGACCTCGCAATCCATCCATGGCACAGTGGATCAAGGTGATGAGAGGGAATGGGAGAGGTAGGGTGCCCACACCCTATAAAGATGATTTATTTTACTGGTGGAAACGACGGGTCATTTCCATGGATGACTACCCCTATGATGGGATCAACTTCAAAGGGGACCCTGACATGCCATTTCCACCAGGGACTGCCTACGGGGACATAGGTATGTCNCTTTTCTTCGAGCAGGTTCTAGGTTTGGGACCTAGAGTTGAGATCATTCCTCGAGGACCTCGCAATCCATCCATGGCACAGTGGATCAAGGTGATGAGAGGGAATGGGAGAGGTAGGGTGCCCACACCCTATAAAGATGATTTCTTTTACTGGTGGAAACGACGGGTCATTTCCATGGATGACTACCCCTATGATGGAATCAACTTCAAAGGGGACCCTGACATGCCATTTCCACCAGGGACTGCCTACGGGGACATAGGTATGTCAAAGTTTTTAAATATTTCATTTTTTTGTATTTTTGTATAGGAAAGCCAAAATATTTTTGGATGATATTTAAGTACTAACTAGACACGTGTGTAACAAAGATGTAGGTCTACGACGGCCAGACGGACTTCCACGACATCGTCGAAGGCATCGGGGAGATGAGGCAGTGGGAGGAGAAGCAGAGAGATTCCTTCAAAATGTGAAGGGAAACCTATCTCGTTTGACACATAGGATTCTGATGGTTCAGGTAGAGGATCCGTTGGAGGCTATGCAACGACAGGTGGTTGGCGTTCCCAGATCTTTGGTGCCATTCTTTCGGCATCTCACAAATGTCGTATTTTTTTATCATGACACACATATGGTGCCATAGGAGTAGATGGCATGGATCTTGTATTATCGTTTGTATATGGGTATTGAGGGTGTTGGCCCCAATTTTGTACTATAAACATCATATTTTTTGAAATATATATAAAACATGGTTCTTTGGCTTTACTTATATTACAATGTGTACATTGATGAGAATGTTTTCTTTGCTTTAGTTATGTGATAAATTCCAATCTAAAATGAAATTAGCAAAAGCATCGGATACATAATTAGAACTCCTAGGTATGTGATGATAAGTAATAAAATCAAACTGTCGCTCTAATATGTGTATCCATAGGAATCATCGGAGTAATGTAGGATCATGCACAAGGTAACTAACATTTAACTAGCATACTACTAACTCGAAATCTAGGTGAACCTCCAAAGAGAGAATACCATGTAAAATGGCATCGCGCAAAAGTTATATAATTGTGCTATATTCAGCCACATTATTCATGGATGGACCTAGGCATACACCACCTGACGACACCAGTAGACCCTCGGCTGAGTAAACCACCCAAGTTGTGGAAGCCAAGTTTCGTGTATGATGACTAGCTTTGTCTGCGAATCCTAAGTGGACTGAAGACTCCGTTGACATCTGCCAACCAAGGGAAAACTCGATAAGCAAGTTGAAGACAAAAAATAAAGGGAAAATATATATACACTAAATTACATTAGTATACAAAGAGTTACGCCCAAGCTAGGGGCTCAAGCGTAATATATTTTCAAGTAGATCCCATTCCTGGGCTCATCCAACATGTTCCCTTCATAATATTCTAATTCATAGGATCCTTTTTCTAAGACACGTTGCACAATATAGGGACCGTGTTACATGGGTTTGAACTTTCCAGCCCCCAGTGGTTCTTTGTCTTGATCATATAAAAGGACTAAGTCACCCTCAGCATACAACCGACAATAGACAAACATATCATATTGGACCTTGATATGTCTTTTATTCACTTTGATAGTCGTAGAGGCGTCTTGACGTTGCTCGTCAAGGCTCTCTAGGTGTACGAGGTGTTGCTCGATATTGGAATTGTAAGGGAGGAGAACGACTGCCAATATAAGAGAAGGGATTTCACATTCAATAGGTAAGATCAACTCCACACCATGTACTAACTAGAAAGGAGAAAATTCGGTGTCAATCTTGACCGAGGTTCGGTATGCCAAAAGTGCGGGATATAGCATAATATGTCAGTAAAATTTGTTCTAGATGACAGTTTTCTACAAAATTGTCTTGAGAGACTTGTTGACGGCCTCTACTTGTCCATTTTCTTGGGGGTAGTAAGGGTAATAATGACCATGGTTAAACCCCATCTTGGATGCTATCTCTTCCATCATTTTGTTCTGAAAGTGACTGCCATAATCAATGACAATCTCACTCGGGATACCAAACCTGGTGATAATTTGATTGAATATGAAGAAGGAAGAAATATTCCCATCATATTTAATTGTAGGCATGGCCTCGTACCACTTAGTAAAGTAGTCTATGGCCTCAATAATGTGTTGACGCCCCCCAGCCAAAGTTGGGTTTCAATCCACAAAGTCCACCCCCCACTTGGTGAAGGGACCGATGGTAATGACTCGATGGAGAGGGGTTGGATGCGAGTGCATTTTTCGAGTGAACACCCGGTAGGGGTGACACTTATTAACAACTTCAATGCAATCTTTAAAGATAGACAGCCATAAATAATTAGCTCACAAATTTTTTTGGGTTGTCGCAATCCTGGATAGATGACCACCACAAGCCCCACTATGGAAATCATTTATAACTGACTTGGATTCTTCGTGAGTTAAACAATTATGTGGGATATTTTCTATTCCTTGGCGATACAGAGTGTCACCGACGATAACGTAATTCTTGGCTTGGTTTCGTATACATCGTCGGTCATCTCACGAGAGATGTTGACGAAACTTCAAAGTTTGAAGATAGAGAACAATGTCTCCATACCTGGGTTCAGACAACGAGACAAGGAAAATGTGTTCATCCACAAAAAAATCAACATGAATAACATCCTTGTCTAATTGTGGGAAGTCAGATATTAACTCTGCAAAGACTAGTAATTTCTTGGATTTCGCAGAAGCAAAATCGAGATTGAATTCTTGTAAAATGACAATCCATTTATTATATTTTCCCCCTATGATACGCCTGGTAAGGATGTATTGAAACGGATTGACATCGACAAACCACAGTAGTTTTTCAAAGAAATATATAATGGTGTAATCATTGGACTGCGTGGATGGTAGCGAAAGCTAGATTTTCGACGTGAGAATATTTGATCTCGTGACCGACTAAGTTTCGACTAAGATAGTAGATGACGTGCTCACGGAGCTCATCATCCTCCTAAACCAAAACCATACCAATCGTCTCTTCGGATGCAATGAAATAAATCAAGTAATCCCTACTTTAGTTAGGAGACTTCGGCAGAGGCATCGATACCAAGGCTTTCTTCAAAGCATCAAAGGCATCCTAAGTTGGCTCATCCCAAATAAAAGGGGTGTCCTTCTTCAAAAGACGCATGAAACCCTTAGTAATATTGGCATAGTTTAATATAAAATGATGTAAAATGTTATCTTTCCCCTGTAAACCTTGAAGTTGTCGAATAGTGCATGGGGGAGGAAATCGAAGTATTGCCTCAACCTTTAACGGATCTACCATGATCCTGGTATCAAAGACTAAAAATCCCAGAAGAGGTCCAGACCTAACGCAAAAGATGCATTTATGAGGGTTCAATCGAATTCTTCAATGATGACATATTTCAAAAACTAATCGAAGGTGCTTAGGGTGATCCACTCTCTTACGAGAGTGAGTAGTAAGATCACCAAGATAAGCTTTGACTATATGCTTAAGATCGTGGAATGTTAAGTTCATAGCATGTTGGAAGGTTTCTTTGGTGTTTTTAAGGACGAAAGGCATATTTTGGTATGCGAAAGTACCCCAAGGACAAATAAATGTCATCTTATATTGATCCTCGGGTTTGACTTGAATTTGGTTATAACCTGAAAATCCTTCCATCAAAGAAAAAACCTTGCTTCCATCACACTCGTCAAGAATCTGATCAATGAAAGGTGTTGGGAAGTTGACTTTAGGACAGGATTTGTTCAGGTCATGAAATTCCATGCATACACGGATGGTTCCTTGCTTCTTATTCATAGGAACGATATTGGATACCCATTAAGTCAAGGGAACCGGGTAGATAAATCCAGCATTAAGCAGTTTCTCTACCTCTTCCTTAATAGCAGGGGCCTTCCGGGGATTAACATCTCTAAGACGTTGTCGAACGGGCTCATCATCTAGGTGAGTTTTAATATCATTTTTGACAATTCGAGGGTCAATTCCTGGCATCTCTTCATATGACCAAGAAAATACATCTCGAAATTCCTTAAAGAGATCGATGTAGATCAGGATTTCTTCTGGTGAACAATCTGCACCAATGTGTACATTTTCAATCTTGCCAGGGGTACGATAGATATCGATCACGATGGTAGGAGAGATACTCACCATATTTCCTTCAGCATAAATTTCATGTGTATCAAGTGGAACTACGACATGGCCAATTATCTCACTAAGAGTAGATCGAAAGTCGTCTTGTTCGATTCTAACAAGCTCTAGGAGAAAGTAAGAGTGATGATGCATATCATCCCAAGGTTTGTCAGAACCATTCATGACTTCGATGATAGCTTCATCTGAGGGAAAAGTCTCATCGAGGAGGTCATGTGAACAAGACGACAAAGTGGCCTACACAGACTTATGAACAGGATCCTCCTCATCCGTCTGCGAGGTAATAGGATTGGGATTAGCGAAAGAATCAAGAACAACTTGATACATTATCTCCATTTTTTATAATGGCATGTCCATTCCAACATGTGACTAACCTTCACAAGATGTAGTCGAGGAAGGTAGTGTCCAAGGATCATTAAAATAGGAAGTACCGAAAGGAACAGACCTCTCCAACGAAACGGCCCTACTGGACATGGCATAAACATGGTGAATTAGTGCCATGAAGTCGAAGGTACCCATAAGGGATGAATACATTCCGACACCAATATTCTCATTTTTCGGCTGAGAATTGTCTACCACGGGGATCGACGGTACAACATATGCATCAGGGATAGCATGCGCAAAGGATAATTGGTCGACTGTCATGATCTTCCCATCATGAGGGAAACAAAGAGTGTGGAAGATGGACGATATCATGACAGTCATAGCATAAGTCCAATTGCGTCCTAGTAACAAGTTATAATTGAGGGGCGCATCAACCACCTCGACATCCACCTCTATCTTCTTCCCACCTAACTGGACCGGAAAGGTAGGAAGAATACCATAAGGGCGGAAATAATGACCATCAAAAGCAGTCAACATGGTCGGAGATTGAGAGAGAGTTGGAGAGCCGAGAGCTTTCCAACAGATCAGGTACATCACACATGTTGCAGCGCCTTCATCAACAATCGCACGCTTGATGGTATAATTCGAGTAACCCACATGGATTTGGAATGCCACATGCTAAGGCAAGCGAAGCTTCACATTTGTGATGTCAAACTTGATCACTTTCGAGCCATTGAGGTCTAGAACACCTAACGCCGATAGCAAGGCATTCCTTTGTGAAGGACACATCTTGAGTACCTCTAGGGAAGACATCGCACAAGGGGTTTGACCCAGGTCCTCAACAATAGAGTAATTTTGGGCAGCTCTAGTATTTGGATTGTTGGTAGAGAACTTGAGTACTCCTTTCAAAATATGAGGTGGTGGCTCTAGTTTTTTGATCTGCAAGGGCGTCTCCGGAGGAGGAGGAGATTCTAGGCCAGGTGCAGTTTGTGGAGAACTATAATCATGAGACTTGGTGGCCACATTAACCTAAGAATTGACCATATTAATGAAAAAATGGTCAACGTCTTATGCCGGTGGTTTTTGGCTCCCACCGGCCACATTTCCATCATTTGAGGAGCTTGAGGCTATGAGTTGGTTATGTGGAAAAGGATTCGTTAGCACGGTGGGCAGTAGAGATAATAGCCTCGCAACTTCCAAACCTTTGGGGCATAAATGAGTAAGATGATCATTTGTACAAAGCTTATAGGGAAATTTCACCTTATGCCTTTCATTCTTTCCCTCACCAGCATTGTTATTCATCCTCTTATTATTACCATCTTCCTTGGGTTTATTATTATTCTTCCCACCCTTACGATTATTATTATGTCCTTTCTTCTTATTCCCGCCTGGTTTTTGGTTACCATTTGGGTCAGTTGATGATTGCATGTAATGTACATCCATTGACTGAGGAGGATTGGAAGACACAGATGAAGCTATCCCTCCTGCAAACTACTTTAGAGACAACTCTTTCAAATGGCTTGTCACCGAGTCTGCATATTTCACATTGGCGGAGCCTACAATGCCATCGGCATGAGGTCCGGGATTTTGTCTAGGGTCATAGTTTGACCTCGGTGCATCCGAAATAATCTCATATAGTATCCCAAACTATGCATATATAAGATCTAACTGGTGGGCTTTGAAGATTTCCTTTTTCTCGGATGTAGAAACATCCTTCGAAATAGGAGGTTGTAGAGATTTAAGAAACAATTTTAACAGGAAGTCTAGGGATATGTAGGTCTTGGTCAACCTCTTTCGTCTACGCCACTCCTGGATATGATCCGAGATATGAGTGGCTTTGTCTTGGCATAAGGTCGACAGAATTTCTAGGCCAACATCGTACCAAACTGGTAATTGGAAGAGGTTAAGGAAGAATAGCACCATCTGACTAAAGGTCTCGTATGCCCCTTTAGGTAGCTCTATATACCATTTCATAGAAACCCCTATGAGGGTGAATTGAAATAATCTTAATCGAATGGAATCGTCGTTAAGGGAATTCTAAACGTGATCACCAGGGTCCTTGCCATTCTTGCCTTCGAATTTCAGAATATCTAAAGGAATATTGGTGGGAACGGGGGGCCATGCAGGATCATGACACATAGGGTCGTTCATCAACTTAGACAATTCTGGTAGGTTGAGCGTGGCCAGAAAAGGGATATGGGGTTGAAGCATCTAGCCCCAAGCTCCCTAGAAAGATTATTCTTGGGGAATCATAGCCCATCTAGGGTTCTGGTAAGCACCATGGCCCTGCTCAGGATTGTAAGACCCTCCTTCAGGATGATTCATAAGGGGTTGGTTGGGCATCATTCGAGTAGGAATTTTCTAATGAGGGTTATAAAAAATTCCCCCAGTCGGAGTGGCTCCGAGTTGAGGGTTTCCCAAGATGTGAAACTGACCTCCTCCGAGTGCGAATCCAAAGGATAAAGGTGGATTCTTCATGCCAAACGTGTTGGTTTGAATTAGCATAGAGGAGGTGGGTTTAAATGATGGAACATAAGCAATAGCTTTCCCTCCAGGTTGGTTACTCCATCTAGAGGTAACAGGATTAGACACGGGGTTAAAAGAAGGAATGCCTCCCACAGTAGGAGTCATTTGAAGGACCTGAGAGACACCAAACGTGAATGAAGTATAAGGAGGATTTGTGCCCCCAAGTCCAATGTTAGCATTAGAGCCAGCTGCTAGGATGGAGTTTGAAAACTATGAAGTAAAATTTGGCAGACCATAGGAAAACAGACTAGAGGCCATCAGGATGGACTGAACATTATAGCCTAGTGAGTGACTAAGAGACCCAAATGGGTTCGTGGCAATAGGTTGAGTGTTCACTATAGAACGGACAACAGTGATGATAGGTGCCCCCGACACTACAACCATTGTGATTGAAGGAGTTGAAGGAGTACCATTGACTATAGTAGGTGTTGTATTTGAAGCACTCCCAGTGTCTCGATGACTCAATTCAGTACTCATTTTTGTAGAATCACAAGTCTGATAAGTGGAGGTATGTGTAGCATGTTTAATAACTCTACGTCTTTTAGAAGGAAAAGACTCTAAATGTGGTGGTAACTATAACAAGCAACGAGACCTATGGGAAAGTTGGTTTGGCTCCACGATGACTTAAGACTCGATATAAAAACAAATGCTAAGGCCAACTAGCAATCAAAGAGCACACCAAAAATAATCAAACAACCAATATGCACACAAACAGGATAAAGTGGTTGAAAGGGGCCTCCCTCCCTAAAGTAGGTATGCCTTGCCCAAGAGGGGCCTGAGACTCCCTACTAAATACCATAGGTATCAGAATCAGTTATAAGGGCCCTCATGGGCTTAAAAACCAATCGGTCAGATCCCCCCAGAGAGGTAATCCTCCATAAAGGTTGTGTGTTGTCCGACCCTTATATGACCCAGGGTACCTGTAGAATAACCCCTGCAAGTAACCTATGCGGTACCTAAGTCAAGCAACTAATCAACCATGGTATAACCAATGCACAGGCGAACAGTCATAATTTAGGTCCACTGTATGGGCAGGGTATCAAATCATGAAACCTTGAAAGCACCACCTCTCACAGAGGTAAGGGCACTAGCAAGATCTCCAGATACAAATAAATCCCCAGAAATATCTCTGACTCTAAGAAGGTATTAGGGGGATATCCCTTCAACCGACCTCACGTAACCTCGTGCTTAACTCCGGTGTAAGCGGAGCCTCCTAATATTACCAATTATACAATGGATTCTCCACTCCCTTAGTCAGACACATATGTTGATTTAATAGCCTTGGAGAAGTTTACTCACAAAATCCTATTCCAAGGCACTAAATCCTAAGCTAGTTTGTGCACCCTACAAAATAAAATCGTTACTGATCAATTTTAAATTATAGCATTAATTTTAATGGCCTTGCTTACTCAAAAGGTGCGGTCATAAAACTAATGATGTTCTGACTCAACAAGTAAAATAAATGAATATGAATACAATGCAAAGTCCTAACCTCAATTTCCAATAAATGATATGCTTCTTAAAAATGCAATTTTAATTTCAATTCTACAATTCTAAATAAATATGCAATTTTTCTTTACATGCACTAAGATAAATGATGAAGGCTCAATAGATCAAAAATCCAATCAATGTAAAATGCATAATATTTTTGTATTTTCAATATAAGAAAAATGAAAATGCAAGGACTGAACAACAGCTTGATATAAAGACTCTACTATGTATAAATAGAGACAACCTAAGTAGGATATCAAGGAGCAAAACACCCAGCCCAAGGTGCAGGGACAATCAAAATGAAAAGATGATGAGAAAGTCACCGCCCAAAAATTCAACCAAAGACATGTTTCATGTCATCCACAGACACTTAACAGTCACTACAGAGACCCAAGAAGACTCAACAATCATCAAAACCTACCCAGAAACCACCAAACCCAGCAAACAAGCAACAAAGGTTGATGTACATGACTGTTCAAGGGAAAAGGGTGTATGTACGCAGCTTGCAGAAGGACAGCATGTGTATGTAAGTGATTGTCAAGAAAAAACCCACATATATGTGTCAAAACACAGCTAGGCTAAGGAGAAGGTTGAAAGACTCAGACCCAGAGTGAACAGAGGCTTTCAAGAAATCATACGACAAGAAACTCAATATGAACGAGAGCAATCTAAGGAGAAAAACACTCCAAAACCCAAAAAATAATATTCAATCCCCAGTATGGTCACCAATTATGTTACGAGTAAAATCTCTCTATGGCTAGGGGTAAGCCACAATAGATGGAAATGACTGTAGAAATCAACTCTACTCTCAAGTATGTTATATAAAAAAAAATATGCTAACAAGACAAGATAAAAAGCCTACCTCGTCCAAACGTTCGATGAAGTCCATTGTTGAGCACTTGATCCAAAGCAATATACCTGCAACTAGTCATCAACGACCAAGAAATGCAAGCATATGATGATAATATATGATGTTATCATATTCAATAGCATAATCCATCAACATTCATAACAGATATGCCCATGGAATAATAATTCAAATATTTGCAAGATGTTAATTGGATGAGAAAAGAGTATTTCTATTAAGATATAATCAGCAGAAGTGAATAAGTTACAGACTTCTGTGTCGGCATGGTTCGGAACCAAGAAACTAATATCCTTCCAGTTGGGCCTCCACCACTTCAATCCTCCACCAATGGAAAGCTCATATAAGAGAGACAATGAAGTTCTCAATCAGTAAGGGAAGATTGGGGGATGACCAATGTGTTCAAACTTAAAGGACAAAGGGATGCAGACTCAATGTGAAGTGAATAATTTCTTCAGAGAAACTTTTCTCTCAAAGTCGAATTATTTCTCTTTTTTTCCATAGCTTGGATTTGTCCCATTTATAGCCTTCAAGTGGAATTGAAGGGTCGAGTCGGAACTTTTCCAGTATATGGAAGGCCAAGGATCATTGATCTCGTGACGTGACATGGAAACCCGACAACATTTTTCAATTTTGGGAACATTTCCCGATGTATGCAGGTTGTAGTGGTGCAGCCTGCAGATACGCATGTTGTATAGTAGGCAAGGTGCGTATATGTGAAAAAATTATATTTTTTGCTCTGGGATTTGTAAAAAGGGACTTCAAGTCTGCATAGGGAAATGGAAAAAGGCCTTTTGTGCAAGATTTCATGGGGTGATGCAAATCTTGCTCTAACATCAGCTTATTGGAAACAAAAATCAAACAAGCATGATACAAAAGAAACAAGTGAAAGTGAGTGAGTTCAAGAAAGCGAGTATAATCAAGTTTGACATAAATGATGGCTAGAATCGTGGAATTGGTTTTCTTATTGGAAACTTTGTTGGAAACAATAGAGAGAATTTCAGTCACAATGACCAATAGAATGGTGGAAAATATTCTTACATGTTTGCAGGTCATGAAAACAAAGTTCCATTTTCCTCAAACTCAATTCCAACAATTGAATGATGAAATCATGTATCTCAAAAATCATCATTCAACAAAACTTTTTGAACTAGTTCTTGTTAAAAACAAGCCTCTCTATGAGAATAATGATGATGATGATTCAGATCAACATTCAGTGTAGGCGAAACTCAATGACCCAACTTCAAATACAAGTGCAGATGAGGATGAAGTTGTGCATGAACAAGTTTAACTTTCTATTTCCAATCCAATCATTAGACCTTGGGAAGAAATTATGAACAATAAGCACATAATAGGTATCAAATATGATAAGGAAGTAACTTTTCATACTCCATATTATATAAAATCAATCCAGTTTCAAAGTGTTGGATTCCTTCAAGAAGTTTCAAATTCACTTGTTCAAGTTCAACATTAGAATGCGAAATGTCAACATTGCAAATGAGTTAGTCATATAGATGATAAATGTTTTGATATCCATCCTTGTCAACATTGTGTAAAGAAGAAATTCAACAAACAAAAGATCCAAATGAAACAAACCTACAAGATTCAAGATTCACTATGGGTGGATTGATCCTTGGCAATGGTCATCAATATCCAAGAAGGTATATCAGTCCTACCGAAGAATTCAATCTCGAGTAAAGACACATCTTGCAGTAGATAGTGAAATGAATATGGGTACTCTCTTGCACCTCAAATGAGGGAGTACAATGATGAAAATATTTTGCACCTTAAGGGGGGGAATACTGAAGATGGTTGTCATAACTAAATTTCAACAGCAACAAATAATTTTCCAAATGGAAAACACCATTTTATATATGGAAGACTAAGAAAATTTCAAATGGTCGACAACAACAAGAAGAAGAGCATTGTGAAGATTTCATCATTTTGATCAGAAAATTGGTCTACAATGAAATCATGGAAGTTTCAGCATGGAATTTGGAATTTCAAATCATCATCAAATTAGCATTGGGAATATCCAACATGGAATCTGGGCTCCTCTCATTTATCTCTTTATTATCCCATTAGGATACAATGGGATGTCGTTCGACACCTAAAATTGTCAAAAATGGTTAGCGATCATCCTAAACCACCAGATTCGGAGAGAACTTCAATGCAGATACTACATGTTCACCAATTAGCATAAGGTTACAACTTATTCTCACAAACTTACTTGGAAAATGACTAGAATGTCAAGTAATTAGGAAATGTTCAAACATTGGCAGCTATCCACTTCCAGATTTAAGCTCTTTTCTAGTTCATTCTAGATGAACCATCCAACATCCATTTTGGATGGTTTTCACGGATATTTTTCAGTCAAGCTTAAATTAGAGGCTTATTAAGGATCTCTTATATAATCTTTTGCATTAATGTTAATTTCTTAGCTAATACAAAGATATAAACTTGTGGTTGAGGGGGGGGACTACTATAATTTGGCTTACCTTACCAATCACTAAGTCTTCTTGTCACTTAGATTGTATCATTCATTTAGGATTATCCTAAGGTGTTAGGATCTAGAGAAAATCTGTATATGAGGTGGAATCACCCATTGTAATATATGGGTAACTGATATGAAATCGGTGTTTGAAACATATGCCTTGACTTAGATTATTAACAAGACCGTTTAATGATGTTGCATGTGAAATATGGTTCATTAAAACAATAAATTTGTAAAGAAAAATGAACACAAAACATACGACAAGAATAAGAGAAGAGTTGATAACGGAGTTCAGCTTATACTCTTAGCCTATGTCTCCAAGATTTATTCAGTTGTGCAGTTGTTTTCCATTCTTGTGATGAAAATCTCTTAAAATATTTATTACATAAACATGGACTTCTAAATAGTTGCAACTATATCTCCTGTTAACATTGCACTGACCAAAAATTTCGACATAATACTCTTTCCAAGTTTTTACCTATCAATCTGACAATGCCCTACAATATAATAAAACAACCCTTAAAGAACTTACATAATTCAAGTGCATTTTAGTCCTTCAATATCTGCTACAACCTCTATCATATTGCAGATCTCGACTCCACCTTTCCAACACTTCTTCCCATGCGTAATTTGGACTTCATATGCTCAACTTATGGCCCTTGGAAGTTTTGCATCTTCACCTTCAAAGAAGAATGCCTTCTACCTTCAAGCATATGATGCTTCTCTCTTGCCTTATTATGATGTCTTGAACTTGAAAATAAGATTAATTTAAATATAACTTGATTTAGGGGTCGCTTTTGGAAGCAAGCCAAAGCAGAAAGAAAGGCTATTTTGGGAAAGAAAGCATGCACGAGGGAAGAGACAACTGGAAGAAGGAGAAACACGTGCATGTGCATGGAAGACCCAACGACGGTAGGGTTAGGGTTCTTACAATACATTGTAATGGATGGTGAGCCGAAAACGTATAAATATATATACCTAGGTCTCATAGAAGAGATTGTTAAGTAGAATTAGAGAGAGTGATGAAGGAGAGGATGATGAGTTGTAATATTTTGCTATACGACCTAATTTTGTAATTTGTTGAGCTGGAGAGGAGTAAGGAGGGTAGATATTGAGGGTTATATCATAGGTTGAGGAGCCTGGTGCGATCTAGCTTTCCTCATAATAGATCTTGTCCCAACTGAGAAGAGTTGTAAAGCACGCGACACTGTAGTTTTGAGAACTGCCATAATAAAAGAGCGAGAAGCCAGATCTTTGTGGACGTATCCCAGGAGGGGGTGAACCACGGTAAAAAAATGTGTTATGTGATTGAATTCATGTGTTTCTTTATTGTTTCAATAGTCGTTAATATGCTAAATGAATGAGTTGGTTATATTTCATGCATAATTGCAAATGACAGTTTAATGTGTTAATAAGTAGAAATAGAACCCTTAGTGTACACTTCACAAATATCCACTCAATCCTGGGCTACAAACGCATGATTATTGTAGCCACCTATTAAGAATATCTTGGATGAGACTGTGAAATTCGTTATGTGCGCTATGTTGCCTTCTGGTTTAACAGGAGGGCTGGTAGTTTTATAGGTTTTGTTGGGACCTGAACAGACATGAACCCTGGGTCATTCAAGATAAAGATATAAAATCAGAATAATAAATAGTAACCAACAAATGGTTCCATTTTCATTGGTTGGAACAGTAGAGGATTGCGTAGATGGGATCTGTTAAAGATCTATTAAAAGATACATAAGATCTGCAAGAGGCGGGTCGAGAGAATACTAAAGAAAATGAGGAGAAGGAGAAAATAATGAACCACTAGAAGGGCATGTTGAGACTGTGGAATCCCACAAAAGCAGAGATCGAAATTTGGCTAAAGACAAAGGAGTTGGAGTTTGCACAGAAAGATAATAGATATCCTAGAGTAACACCATGCAAATATCTTGAGAAATACGTGTTTACTGATTTGCATGAAGTATTTTTCTGTGATTTTCCACACTTATTGCAAGAGTGGATATTAAGGCGGAAGTATAATAACGCAATGAATTGGATCCGACAGTTAGAGTGGACCCCAGTTCAGATCGCACAGTTGCAGCAGGCGAACAACAAATTCACTCGAGCAGCAGATTTTTGGCTCGACAATATTGTAGCAGGTTTTATAATAGAGTTTGCAGTAAATATAGTGAAGTTGTACAGCACAACAGAACAAGAGTTTCTATGTGGACCTCGAGGAAGGTATATTAGATCATTGTATACTTCTATTAAGATATTGTTTTATAACAAAGGTGTCATGATAATGGAGTTAGACAGCTAAACTTCCCTACGTTCATGGGGAAAGCAGGGAAGCACTGACAGAAAAAGGAGAAATGGAAGGAGAAGGAGAATTAGATAAAGGAAAGGAGGAATCCTTGGACCCAATCATGATGGACGACGACCAGATCAAGAGGATCATGGCGACAGTTGGAAAGACGCATAGTGGAGTACCCTACCAATACAAGGTGAATACCAAGAAGAGAGTCGTAGCCGCGAGGGAAGGCTTGGTTAGTGATGAAGAAGAGGTATAGGATCTTCAGGCTGTGGAGAAGATTGAGGAAATCTCGTGCGCAACATATGAGAGAAAGACAAGAGGTATAAGAGCTGGAAGATAAGGAAGTGATCCTATCCATATTAATGGTAGTGTGGAACCCATAAACCCCTGTGCGACTAATACACCAAATATAACACCATCGTTTAGACAACCGCATTTCGGGGGAAGAAAGACAGCAGGAATTACATCTACACAAGTAACAACAACTGAAGGAGCCAATTTAGGAAGCATTATTCCAGTATCTACACCGTGTGGAGGTAGTAGTTCATCATTTAGGATGGCAGGACATGATCCCACCATCAGGTTACCATAATTCAGAGGAGAAGTGTCGGAGGATCCGGAAAAACATTTGTTTATCTGTGAAAATATCTGGGAATTGAAACAGATTACAGATGAAGATACTAAACTTGTACATCTAGTGATTACATTAAGGGATCGCGCACTAGATTGGTATATGAGTTTAGCTACAAACAACCCACCAGGGACAACCAACACGATTGCAGATATCAAGAAATTGTTGATAAATGAGTTTCATAAGCCAAGATCAGAAGATCAGTACATGAATGAGATGATAGAAATCAAAAAGAAACCAGGAGAATTTGTATGGGAGATTGATCATAGACTCAAGAAACTGAAAGGTAAGTTGAAATATCTCATGACCGATATGCAGCGCAGGCATATGTTTGTCAATTCACTTCTACCACACTTAAAATACCCATTGTGATAACAGAAGTTTTAGACACAGGAAAAGGCTTTGCAGACAACCCTGCAACTAGAAGAAAACCAATATTAGCATATGGATCCAACCATCGAAGAACTGAAGGAGGATTTGAAAAACTTAACATTCCAGCTAAACCAGAACAAAAGCAAGGACAAATGAGAAGTCGTTTGGTGTACCAAATGCAGGACGGAAGGACACCACAAGAACGAATGTCCGACATTCATGAAGTATATGGCAGTAGGAATGCCAAATCCATTACCAACAGGAGGACTGTGGTGAGAAATATGTAAGAAACCGTGCCATGATCCATATCACTGCCCAATGATACAGAAATACCAAACAGTCCCAAAGAGTTCATATTGCAACTTTTGCAAGTCAGTGGGCCACGATGACAAAGATTGTTGAACTATGGATTTGATGTGAGACGGGGTATTAGATGCATATAGAGTGCGGGAAGAAATGATGACTAGGAAAGTCGCACCATAGTTTAACCAAGTTCCAGCCCCATACAATACTGCGCAGTAACAGTATAATACTACCAAACAACCATATAATACCGCGTAACAATAGTAAAACACATCATAACCTCATTACAACACCACGCAATACAATCAGGCACCTCAGTATAACACGTCGAGAGGAGATCGAGCTAGCTACAGAGGTGGCAGACAAGCAAGAGGAGGATTTGGAATAGGTAGAGGACAAGTGGTATGTCACAATTGTCAACAATTGGGACATTATGAAAGGGAATGTCCACTTCCACCAGCAACTTGTATGTATTGTCATGCATCAGACCATGATATAGAAGAATATCCGACACTATCAGTAAATATCCAGGAAAAGAGGAACCAAAACAATCAAAACATTCAATGGATTTCAGCAAAAGCGAGGGATGAAGGACGAAACATCAACATAGTTACGCGTGGAGGAGCTAAAACAGGAAACGACGTAGCTCGACAAGAGCCAGTACAACACCGGTGGGTGAAAAAGAATGTCGAACAAAGGAGACAGTTTGACGTGCACAACGATAAGGAAATATTTAAGCAAGATAGAAAAGAATTATTGAAGCAAGATACCATGTCAACTTCAACTGCGTAGCAAAGCAAGGAAGCATCGAAGTATGAGATGCCTCCATTATTGGATCATACCAACGAAATTCAACCCATGGGACAAGTAAGTACAATCAAAGGCTTTTTGTAATCATGTGTAAAACTATTGAATGATCCGTCAATTGTCAAAATATTGCAAAATGTATTAGAAAAATGTATCATAGAGATAGAAGGAAAACTAGAACAAAAAACAGTCAATCACCTACATACAAGGAGAATAACAAGTAGGGAGTTCAGGCTGAATGCCAACATCGATATTTCAACATGGGAGATATCATACTAGATCTAGGATCCAAAGTCAATGTATTACCAAAGAATACATGGCAATGTATGGGAGATCCTACATTAGGATATTCACGTGTCCATTTGAAACTAGCAAACCAATACAAAGTCTTGTCAATAGGTAGACTGAAAGGAGTGATAGTAGACATGGATGAGGTGTGCACTAAAGAAGACTTTGAAGTAATTGAAATAGTGGACATCACAACACCATATCCATCATTACTTGGCTTGGATTGGGAATTTGATAACCAAGCCATAAACAATTTAAAGACCTGAAATATGACATTTGAGTTAGGGGAATATAGAGTCATTGCACCATTGGATCCATCAAAAGGGGAGAGGTTTGTAGAACCTACATGTTTAGACCTAGATGAAATCAACCAGTTGTACAAAACAATTGCGCATGATGAGGATTACGTGAACCCAACTGCAGACGGGATACTCAATTGGCAAAGCATTACTTCATTTGCGACAGACTTGGATACAGGTTTAGAAAACTCGCACAAAGGCTACATGAATTTTCCACAAGAAGGTGCGCAAGAATCAACCACACAGTAAGATGGGTATGCATGGAGATTAGGGAACCACCCAGTTTCCATGGAGTGAATGATCTAGAAGTATTCATGGCACAGTACAAGGATGAAGTGATATAAACTCAGAGACTCTTAGCACTTGATATAGCACTCAAGGCCACACCTGCAAGATGGTGGGGTGCACATAAGGAAACAATCAAGAATTGGTACCAATGTAAGCAGTTACTGTGCATAAGGTTTGGCGCATAACAAAAAAGCAACAAGCAGCATAAGTATGATGGACAAGGGGCACTAGCGAAACACTTGGACAAGTGCAGAGCATTGTGTAAGATGACACCTCCAGAGGAATGGCCTCATAATTTTGTCCACACTTTAGAGGGCATACCAGCCAACTGGTATATAGACCAGGAGATGCGCTGACGAACTTCGAATTGGACAGTACCACAACAAAATTCTACAGTCACTTTCTCATTTGAGTATGAGAACCCCAACATAGATGTAGCTCTTAAGCAGATAAGAGGGTTGATATTCATCATAGAACTAGAAGTCGAACTCATAACAGAAGAACAACAGTGAAAGAATTGTTTTCATGCTACCATGTGTAGGAAGAAGCACCAGATGAAGACGATCCACACAATATTCAGATTGAAGAAGAAAAAGGAGAAAGAGAAGTGGAAGGTCCACCACTAGAATCAGAAGTAATTGTTGCACCGATAAAGGTGAATAAAGTCAACATTGGGACAATTGAGAATCCCAAAATGGATATCATTGGGGACTACTGGGATGAACAAACAGACAAACAGTGAAAGAATTGTTTTCATGCTACCATGTGCAGGAAGAAGCACTGGATGAAGATGATCCGCGCGATATTCAGATCGAAGAAATGGAAGGAGAAAGAGAAGTGGAAGGTCCACCACTAGAATCAGAAGTAATTGTTGTGCCGATAAAGGTGAAGAAAGTCAACATTGGGACAGTTGAGAATCCAAAAATGGATAGCATTGGGGACTACTGGGATGAACAAACAGTAGAAAGCATAACAGAGTTACTGCGTAAGTACAACGACCTATTTCCCACAACATTTACAGAAATGAAGGGTATAGCATGAGAGATAGGAGAAATGAAGATAACACTCAGAGTGGAAGTGAGGTCGATCAGATAGTGACCATACAGATTAAACCCAATATATAAGCAGAAAGTCAAAGTTGAGATCGATAGGAGGCTCAAAGTTGGAATCATAGAACTCATGGAGGATTCAGAATGGATAAGCCTGATGGTAGTTCAGGAGAAAAAACAAGGCGGTATAAGAATATGCGTCAACTTGAGTAATTTGAACGATGCATGCCTACATGACCCGTTCCCTACACCTTTCACAGATGAAGTGTTGGAGAACATAGGAGGACACAAAGTCTATTCATTCACTGATGGATTCTCAGGCTACCACCAGATCAAGATAGCACAGGAAGATAGATACAAAACCATGTTTTCTATAGAACAGGGATCCTACCAATACACAATCATGTCGTTTGGACTAAAGAATGCACCAACAATATTTTCCAGAGTAGTCATCATTGCATTCAATGAATTTATCCCCCGGTTTCTAGAGGTTTACTTGGATGATTGGACATTCTATAGTCTGTTGAAATACTATGTAGAGGTCTTTCAACTAATGTTAGAAAGATGCAAGTATTGCCATATATCTTTAAACATAAAAAAAAATGTATATTTGGAACATCGTTTGGGATACTATTGGGACATATAGTATAAAAACAAGGCTTACTAGTAGATCCTGCAAAGATTACAGTAATTTTTAACTTGTCACCACCAAAGATAGTTCGTCAACTAAGAGCGACATTGGGACACATAGGCTACTACAGAAAATTTATCAAAGGGTACATGCAGATGACCGCGCCAATGGATAAATTGTTAAGAAAAGATACAAAATTTCAATGGATGAAGACTGTCAACATGGTCTAGATACGTTGAAATAAAAAATGGTCATCGCGCCAATGCTAGTATTTCCAGACTGGGAGAAAACATTCCATGTACATGTAGATGCATCAGCCATAGCACTTGGAGCTAACTTGGTGCATCCAGGAGCAGGATATTTGGATCACCCAATAGAATTTGCGAGTAGGAAACTATCATAATCAAAGAATAACTATAACACTACAGAGAGGGAAGACCTAGCTATGGTCTATGAACTGTAGAAATTCAGACATTACTTATTGGGAAAACATTTTAAGATGTTCACAGATCACTCGGCACTTAAATACCTAGTCAACAATCCAGTGTTGGGGGGGAGAATTTGTCAATGCTTATTACTGTTTCAAGAGTTTGATTTTGAATTAATAGTCAAGACAGGAAAGTTGAACACAAGACCTGACCACTTATCAAGGGTCACAAATGGAGAAGAACCCACAAACTTAGAGGACAACTTTCTAGACGCACAGTTATTTTCAGTACAGATCATTGACAAATACTTTGTACATATCATCAAGTACTTGAGTACGGGTATTGCGCCACAGGAGTATAACATCGCACAGAAGAAAATCCTGGTAATTCAGGCTGCAGACTATCAGCTGATAGCAGGACACTTATATAAATTTGGCACAGATAGCATCTTGTGAAGATATGTGCTATAACATGAAAGACCGAGGGTTTTAGTGAAATCCCACGAGGGAATAGCAGGAATACATTACGCAGGTAAATCTACCTAGTAGAAGGTATTGCATGAAGGACTATGATGGTCGACCATTCATAGAGATTCAAAAGAATACTGCTAGAGATGTGATGTTTGTCAGACGGTTGGAAAACCCAATAGAAGGGACGAGATGCCATTACAACCATAGGTAAATTTGTAGGTATTCGACAAATATGCAATCAACTTTTTGGGACCAACCAACCTAATATCCAAAAGAATAGGAGCAAGGTATATTATCACCACAACAGAATACCTAACAAGATGGGCAGAAGCAGCACCAATGAAGGATTGTAGCAAGGAAACAACAACACACTTTCTATTTGAACAAGTAATCACTCGGTTTGGTTGCCCAAGAATTTTGATGAGAGACCAAGGCACACACTTCATTAACATCACTATCAAGGCTATGAATGAAGAGTTTGAAGTCCATCATCAAAAGAGCACACCATATCACCCATAGGAAAATGGCAGAGTAGAAGAGTTTAACAAAATCCTTGAGAATGCACTGACAAATATCTATAATGTGAACATAGATGATTGGGACCTCAAATTACCAGCAGTATTGTGGCCATACAGGACCACATGCAAGAAGATGACAGGGAACACGCCATTCAAATTTTCATATGAACAAGAAGAAGTGGTGCCATTAAAATTTATGGTACCCAGTCTGTGCGTAGTAGCAATTACACACATGACAGAGAGAGGCGCAGTACAGGAGAAACTAAGTTAGTTGATGATCATGGAGGAATATAGGAACCTAGCAGGGTTACACCAACAAGTTCGGAAAGCAAGGAACAAAGCTTCACATGATAGACACATCAAGAATAAAACTTTCAAGGAAGGAAACTTAGTGTTGATGTATGATAGCAAATCCATTCAGCATCTAGGAAAACTCAGAATGCACTGGTTAGGACCGTACGAAGTAAGAGCTATCACAGATGAAGAATTTGTACAATTGCAAGATTTAGGAGGTTCAAAACTCAGAGGAATGATCAACGGGAGCCGACTAACATTGTATAAGGACATTCGACCACCCACAACATGGAAGTCACCATGCAGTGCAAAAAAAAAAATGGATAGTAAATGGTACCAACCGAGGTACAGTGCGTCAAAATGAGAAATCACACACACACACTTAGGAATACAAACACAGCAAGGACAAGATTAATGGTAAGTTCAAAACAGAAACAAGTGGGAAAGGTAAAAACGGCAAAAGAAGTACTAAATGAAGGCAAGTGGACTTAAATGTCGAAAATGACCAACAGGAGGTTGCATTAATCATGCCAACTGGAGATGGCGAGGGAGAATAATGGCAAGTACGAAGGAACTGGAGGTTCATTGAATCAGTAATAAAGGTAGCGTCTTCGAAAAGCTTCATACAATGCCCATACAAAGTAGCGATGTGGGAGAAAAAATCTTATTACGAATTAGAAGAGACAGAGAGTGATAGAGCATACGAAGCACGGATAAAAATTCACAGAGGTTGCAGAAGCCACTGAKCTTGGTGGAAAATCGACTTTCACCACCATGGCACCACCCAAACAAGCTGAACCGATCCATAATTCCAGCAAATCYAGAGTTAGGACAAGGGCACAGGTATAATCACAGGAAAGTGAACAACAGTCACCAGAGGTTGTCAATGTCGACGAAATCCCATCACCAGACACAMCACCAATGAACCCCACACCCATTGTGGAGGAAACCTAACAAACAACATGAGCAAGCATGGACGTGGATATGTCGGAAGAGGAACAGGGTCGACAAAATGAGGGCACAGACAACCAACTGCAACGAGAAAACCCCGAGGAAGCCCCGAGAGTCAATGGAACGGCTACAAATCAAGAAGCACTGGTCGATCTAGACGAATCAAAAACAATTGTGTCGGAACACCCACATGAGGTAATAGTAGAAGATGTCACAAGCCAGCTAGAACAGTATGTTGAAGAATGACCAATAGAGGTTGGAACCTCGAGTCAGCCACCACCAAAAAGGACAAACAACAGGTACCTACGTCACCAGCAAGCAACCCATCGCAGCCATTTTTTTGCCTCATATACCAGAAGGGGTACAGGTGAAATCAGACTTGCTAGGTTTCATTGAAAAACTCAAATACTCAGACCATGATGTAACGGACACGGACAAGTTCCCAGAGTTCGCAAATAAATTTTGCCTACAGACAGTGGGCCTAGACCCATTTTGGGAACCAGTTCATCAACCACTCCAGTGGGTAGCACGGTTGGAAAAAACGGGCATTTTAGGTCTATTGGAACTACCACACTTTGGCAGAGGACAATATGTCAACAGTTGCATCAAACAGTTGATGGCAGTAACACATGGTGGAGATATCTGGTTGGACAAGCCCATCTCAATAGATGTAGAGCTCATTGCGCACATTACAAGACTGCCATCACGAGGCATGGATCCCGCACAATTTCTCGATGAAAAAACAAAGGAGAAATCACTTGCGGAGGAGATGAAAAATAAATACAGCACTGAAAGGGGAACATGCGGAATCATCATCAAATGGATCAGTGATGTCGCGACAAAAATGGGCACAAAAATCATGGCCTGCAAGATGCTAAGAAAATGTTGCAAGGAGGAAGTTCTGGTTGGGGTTGTCACAGTTGCAAAACAGTGTGTTGAGGGCACCACAGTCAGTTGGGCCCATTATTTTTTGAATCTATGTCTGGATGACTACAAGGATGCACAAGATCTAGGAACATAATTTCATTATTCATGGCTACTCATGCTCATGGCCATCATGGGATGGAAGGAACCAAATTACACATTTTTTTCCACCAGAACCAACCCTATTCATGGAGCGAGATAGTTATCACTTGGTGTTGCATCAGACGCCAAACACAGGAAGACAAACGTAGTTGTATTCGAAGGATACCTTCATGACCTATAGGATACCATCGCCAATCTATGGAGAATAACACTACAGGTGGTTGCATACTATCGAGACACAACTAACTTCAAGGCCACTCGACATGCGATGTGGATCTAGGCACGGAAGGATCCCAACACACAGTGGCTACAATTGTGCGATGGCATCATGGAGGGTGACATAGAAATAGCTATCAAGGATTGGGAAGATGATTGGAGGATTCCAGTCCTTACTCAAGACATACCTGCAAGGATAGAGGAAGAGGAAGAAAGGCAGGAACATACAAATGTCGAGGAGGTAGGGCAGGGAGAAACGTATCCCTAGGAAGCCCTAGTGCCCAAGGAACCAAGGATGGGTCAGGCCAATCCAAAGAAAAATGAAAGGGGGGACATATAAGACAGGAACCCAGAAGGGGAAGAAGAATAATACGCAGCCACCCCAAGTATAGAAGAAACAGGTCGAGGCAGGACAGGGGACTATACCAAGTCCCGATCCATAAGAACCAGGCCCGACCAAGCGAACAACAACTCAAACAGGGGATGCGCACAAGAATATGAAGGCGCATAGAATACCTCCAGAGTACACAATCACAGAGGATGATGCAGAAATGATAGCCCAAATGGTCCAGGATCGTACATCCGAGGATTTTGAGAATTTTGTGCACCACGTGGAAAGAATTCAAGAGGACCTGGCAGACATACGACAGTTCCTCAAGCAGATCAGGGAAGTACAGGCAGTGGGCAACAACATAGGAACATGGTCGTCAACATCACAGACAGGAGAAAAACTTGAAGCAAGTGAGTGGGATACAGTCCATCCAATACCACAGCCAAGTGCAGCATTCCACATTATACCCAGCATATTGCACATGGATGAGATCGTGGAGCAGACACCACTAAAGGAATTAGCCCAATTATAGTTGATATTGTCATGGATACCATCCAAGGCTCTACACAAATTACAGGTTAGTGTTACCCAAGAAGTACAGTCTTGTGCACGCATAGGCACAGTCGAATTACAGCGGGTAAAGGATAAACGGGACGTCCTGGAATTGATATATGAGCGGAAAAATATCGAGACCCAAGAGGAGAGGGAACGCGTGAATGGATTGGAACAAAAAGTGGTCAAAACTTATGAGAAGATTCCAAAGACCGCGCAGAGGGCCGAACTCACAGAAACCGAGAAGATTGATCATATTGCATAGGAAATCGATCAATATTAGCAGGAGATCGAGAATCTTCGTGAGTCGCTCACAACTACTACTCCACCGGAGGTAAGGAAGCAAAGGAAGCAGGAGGCAATAGATCAGCTACAGAAGATAGAGTGGAAGGTCAGCACAGCAGCTGACTTGTTCGAAATAGAAGCACAGCTCTGGAAAAAGATGGAAGAGGATCAACAGGTCCAACAGTGGGACAAGAAAAAAGAAAGGATCAGCGCAACTATCCAATACCTCAAGTAGAGGAAGAAAACAATGTACATCACGGAGTGTGTCAAAGGGGCACCAGATATGAAGAAACTACAGGCAGAAATCACCACTGCACAGACGCAGAAAAAGGAGCGTCAGGCTCAAATGGAACCACTTCAAGAGCGAGTAGCAAAAATCATTGCACAGGCAAAGGAATCCAAGACATATATGGAGATGACCTAGGCAGAGTGCGCAAGGTTGATCAACGATGAGATCGCAGTGCAGATATTAGACACACTCAAGGAGAAGACCGTGCATGCTCAAACGCAAGAAACGGAGCTCAGGGAAAAGTTCTAGGCGATCACCAGGGAGATTGACGAGGCGCACAAAAGTTAGGTGGCTCGGGATGAGCCACATGTCAGTGTTAGGGGCCTGTTGGAAGCAGGCCAAAGCAGAAAGAAAGGTTAGTTTGGGAAAGAAATCATACACGAGGGAAACGAAAGATGGAAGAAGGAGCAACATGCGCACATGCATGGAAGACCCAACAACAGTAGGGTTAGGGTTTTTGCAATACATTGTAATGGCTGGTGAGCTGAAAATGTATAAATATAGATACCTAGGTCTCATAGAAGAGGATGTTGAGTAGCATTAGAGAGAGAGTGATGAAGGAGAGGATGATGAGTTGTAATATTTTGCTATACGACCTAATTTTGTAAGTTTTTGAGTTGTAAAGGAGTAAGGAGGGTATATCTTCAGGGTTAGATCGTAGGCTAAGGATCCTGGTGCGATCTAGTCTGCCTCATAATAGATCTCGGCCCGACTGAGAAGAGTTGTAAAGCACGCAGCGCTGTAGTTTTGAGAACTACCATAATAAAAGAACAAGAAGCCAGATCTTTGTGGAAGTATCCCAAGAGGGGGTGAACCATGGTAAAACCCTATGTTATGTGATTGAATGCATGTGTTTCTTTACTATTTCAATAGTCGTTAATATGTTGAATGAATGAGTTCGTTATATTTCATGCATAATCGCAAATGACAGTTTAATGTGTTAATAAGTAGAAATATAACCCTCAACGTACACTTCACAGATCTCGACTCAATCCTGGGCTGTAAACGCATGAGTATTGCAGCCACCCATTAAGACTATCTCGGGTGAGACCGCGTAGTGCATTTTGTGTGTTGTGTTGCCTTCTAGTTTATGAGGAGGGATGATAGTTTTAGAGGTTTTGTTGGGTCCTGAACATACATGAACCCTAGGTCATTCAAGATAAATATATAAACTTAGAATAATAAATAGTAACCAATAGTCACATCCCAACTTCCTCCCAATATTTGGCCTCAATCTGGGCTCAAATCCTCCAAAAACAGGCAAAAATCCCTTTTAAAAAGGACATAAAATCACTAAAAATCCATTTTCGTATGTTAAAAAGCCACCTTTGGCCAAATTTGGGTGCACGTACCCCCTTTCTTTGTTTTATTGGTCATATGGGGCCATGTGTCCATGCGCTACGAATGACAGGCACTAAGGCCTTGATACTCAGCCCTTGGACTTCACCCCTAGTCATATGTGCCTTGGTCAAATGTCATTGTGCCCGTCGTTTAAGCCTCTGGTCATGCGCCTTGGTCAGCAGGCTAGCCACACCGATTGAGAGCTTCCTCCAAAATATTCACACTAAATGATAACAAAAGTATTTATTTCCATATGAGTTAATAACGATCGTTGGCGACCAAGTGGTTAGCGTGAGGTGTTGAATTTGTTTCCCAAATGTGAGGTCAGTAGGTCGAATCCTGTTGAGGTGGAAAAATACTTTTATCCTACCCTTCTTGGCCTTATTCGGGGTGCCATGTGGTTCCCTTGGGACATGTGTCACCACAGTATTGAATCGTACAACCCAGTTAGTTTCACAATCATTGGTCCAGCCAACCACACTGTCATCTTGCCAGTCAGCCCCTGCCACATGTCCATATCAACCACTGCCACATGCCAGCCACATCATGACCGTACCCTACCATGTGTCCACATCTGTAGCTACCACATCATAACCATACAGGCAAGTGTCATCTTGTCACTGGGCCACGTGGACTGTACTTCCACGTCACTTGCCATGTGTCATTTTCATAGAGTGCCACATGTTAAATTCTTTTAGGTCCAAATCAGCCATGAAAACGCCAAATCTACCTGCCATGTGGCATGTCTTGGTGATACCATCTGTCATGTTGATGTCAGCATGATGTACAACTGACATCATCTTCCACGTCATTTGTACGGCCTTTGACCACTTGAATTTTACCTTTGACTTTTTGCATGTTTGACCTGAACCTTAGATCGTGATATCTTTCACATATGGAGGCCATCCGGAATCAACACAACGAGTACTACGCAATGGTGTTCGTTTCATCCAAATACAAGAACTTTTATTTTTTGTCCTTTTAAGATCCATTTTGGATCACACCTCTCTAATGACACTTTTTGGTCCTCCAAAAAGGTTATTACATCAATTGACTCAATCATTACATCAATTGACTTATTCAACCTACAGTCTAGACTCAACAAACAATAACTAGACTCGATAAGTGATTACATCAAATCACTTTTATTACATCAGACTCGATGAACATTGACTCGATGACACACTTACATATATGGCATAAACTCTTCCCAGTTCCAGTCAGGTGATCCATCTCTTGCTGGTGGAGTATCGTKGTCATCTTTCTTCTTCTCTGCAGCATCCTCCTTCTTCTCTGGCTCTTCAATMTCTTTAGATCATTTCAATTCTAGATGGATCTTCCAACATATATCTTTCCCATGCCCATTCTTGATCCAGGTGGATATTGGTGGCCACCCACCTATTCCAATTGGCTCCTCTTGACAGTTTTTAGTTAAGCATGTTCTTTTGTAATTATTTGTAATTGTGGGTTGTACACTTCTGATTTTGTTTGAAGCCCTACACAGCTTCCAGGTGGATATTGGTGGCTGCCCACCTAATCCAATTGGCTTATTTTGGATGTTTTTGTGTCAGTACATATTTATGTACTTCCAGGGCTGTTTTGGGGCCCTAAACAGTGTTTTTTTGGCTTTCCACAGTCACAATGTAGATGGAGTTAGAGTTTGATGGCATAATTTGTAGTTCTTGAAAATACCTTTCCAATGGGATATCATGTGCCTAAAACGGAGGTCATATGCAAAAGTTACAACCACGGGAAGTTGAGGTACCAACTTACCCATCGGGGCCCACATAACTTTTGGTGTTTCATCTCTTGGGGTTAGGTTTTTGGATGTCTAGGGTTTTGGAAATCATGAGTAATGTTAAAAAGGCCTTTGGTGCCCCATTGTAATCATTATGCTCAAATGGATTCGTGTAGCAACCACATATCTTCTCAGAGATAGCTACCACCATTTGAGCAAGTTATTTTCAGTTCTGCAATTTTACAATTTCAACCTATTTTATTTATTCAATAGAATTTATTGTTCACTGGATATATGTTTTTGTTCTCAGTATATCTTTGTTATTGTATTCAATTTTTTATTCTTTTCATTCCACTCATAAATCTGGATCAGTGGTATCATATCGTTCTGCTCTTCGTTTGTTTTTCTTCATGCATGTCCCCGATAAGATTTGGGTACAAGAAGTTAGGACTCGAACCAGTTGAGCCTTTTCAATATCGGCCACGCCGAGCCGAACAACAATGCATGGGGGATGAGAATAAATATGATGGAGCAGGAGATCCTTTTAAAATGTTGCTTAAGGAATCCCTTGTGCGACAAAGGGATGAAATGATGGACAACTTTGCATAGATCCTTCGACGAGTTCCCACAGGAGACACATCTTCATCAATCAGCCACGCAACCCCCTTCAAGGTACGAGTAAATTTTGATATTCCATTATTTGAAGTAATGATAGATGTGGATGTTGTAAATAAATGGTCAAATCTGCTCGAAGGGTATTTTTCGGTCCACGATTTTTTCGACAGGGAAAAGATTACTTTTGCACTCCTCAAGGTCGTCCCCCATGTTAAGGATTGGTGGGATACTTACTCTGAGAAAAGGGCCATAGAGGAATCTGCAATATTTGCGTTCACCCCCACATGGGATTCCTTCAGGGATTCCATTAAAGAGAAGTACTACCATGTTGGAATCTACGAGGACCAATACACAAGATGAACCATGCTGCATCAGGAAAGGGACTAGACAGTACCAAATTTCACCAATGTTTTCCATACCCTACACACCAAATTGGGTATCAAAGACTCTGAATGACATCTAGTGCTCAAATACCGTGGTTGTATTCATAGATACATTCAAATATAAATGGATTTTTTGGACATCACATCATTAGTTGTGGCTTATAGATATGATGTCAAGATCGAGCATAAATTTAAGCAGAAGAGGAGAGAGTTTGGATATGAAAACTCCTCACAGTTAAAGCGAGGAAAAGGCGGCCCCAACCCACAAAAAAAGAGACATAGAAAATATGGCCCCTCTCAGAACAACCACTCACCCAAGAAAGTTAATGAGAAGTAGAAGAGGGACACGGGAAAATGGTGTGAATACCATTAAATCCCTTGGTACAACACCGAGGACTGTCTCTCCAAGCAGTCAAGGGTGGCCAAGCTGAAATTTTTCGAGTCAGAGGTAGATTCTGACTCTGAATCAAATCCAGAAAGTGGGAAGCATATCATCGATGTTGAACCCAGTGCCACTGTCACTACCACCAAATTCCAACCAAGTGAATGAGAAGAACCAGAGGAAGGGGAACACCTTGTTCACTCACATATGTGGGTAAAGGGGACTCAGTTGCATTTCATTGTCAATAGCGGCAGTCAGAAGAACCATATTTCAGTAGGGTTCATCAAGAAGTTGGACCTACCGATAACACCGCACCCGCAAACCTACACAATCGGTTGGCTTCAGCAAGGACGAGATCTTCACGTCATCCAATAGTCTTGTCTTCCCTATAGCATAAATCCCTTCAAAGAGGAGGTATTGTGTGATATTTCTCCCCTTGGAGTTTGTTATGTTCTTTTAGGCCAGCCATATTTGTGGAAGTGGCATGTTATGTATGAGTCTAGACTTGACAATGTTATTATTACTTTGGGTAGACAATTGTATAGGATACCAGAGGTAGTGTCACCTACCACTATTTCCTTCATCTCTGCTAAGCAATGTAGTAAGGTCATTTCAAACACTGGGAAGTTCTTCTTCTTTATGATTTGTGCTCGCAGTAAGAAGAAGTTCACCACCACATCCATGACCTCTATACAAATCCTCTCTTTGTAGTAGAATCAAGTGGACAGGATCATGGAAGAGTACAAATACATATTCTCCTCACCGACCGAGGTACCGACGCACTACCAAGTCAAGCATCCAATTGATCTAACCCTCGGTGCATCACTACCTAATGGACCAGTGTAGCATCACTCGCTGATGGAAAATAACAAAATAAATCACCATATCCAAGAGCTCCTTCAAAAGGGGCACATCTGACCTAGTTCCTCCCTTGCGGAAGATCGATTGTGTTGGTGCAGAAGAAATATGGGACCTAGCGGATCTTCATTGATTACATAGCATTAAACAAAATCACAATCAGGAATCGGTACTCAATTCCTTGAATTGATGACCTTCTTGACCAACTCAAAGGGGCAAAGTTCTTCAACAATATTGACCTAAATTCTAGATACCACCAGGTTCCCATCGAACCAAATGATGTATGGAAGACAACTTTCAAATATAAAGAAGGTCTCTTTGAATGGTTGGTCATGACCATTGGCTTAACAAATGCACCAGAAACTTTCATGAGATTGATGGATGATGTATTAAGACCCTTCACCAAATCTTTTGTGGTGGTATATCTGGATGACATCCTCATCTTCAGCAGAACTTGGGAGAAGAAAATGCATCATATTCAATAGGTTTTGGGCACTCCACAGTAGCACAAGCTATATGCCAACTTGGAAAAATGCTCCTTTGGCATGAAAAGGATCCAATACTTGGGCTACATTGTTGATGAGCATGGGGTACATGTGGATCTAGATAAGATCCAAGTCATTCGTGACTATCCATCCATGACCACACTAACCGGGCTTCGGAGCTTCTTGGGACTTGCCAACTTCTAACAAAGATTTGTGTTGGGATTCTCCCATATTTCATGGGCCCTCATCCAAGTAACCAAGGGCGGTGGCAAAGAAAAATTCACATGGGGGAAGACACAACAACAATCATTTGATTATCTGAAGCATTTATTGTGCTCAACTCCATTACTCTCCTTACCTGATCTGCAACAACCATTCGAAATTGATATTGATGCCTTTGACTATGTTGTAGGCATGGTTCTCTCTCAGCATGGTCATCTAGTAGCATACCATAGTGAGACACTCTTAGATATTGTCCGGAAATACCCCACCTATGACAAATAAATGCATTCCATTGTGAAATATTGTCATCAATGGAAACATTACATTCTGGGAAAGGAGACAATCATCCACATTGATCTCAAGCCTCTATAGTTCATACGGCCACATGGGAAGTTTCAAAATGACCTCCATCAAAAGTGGTCCACATACCTACAACATTTTCATCTCAACATCAAGTATAAATCAGGGAGCACAAATCATGTCGTTGACTGCCTCAGTCTCCCTCCCATTGTTGCACTCACCACAGTGCTCCATTCCTGTGGACATGAGGCATCTGAGTGGCCCTAAATTTATCAGCGTGAATCTAACTTCTCCACCACCTATCATCTCTTGGGTACAAGAGAGAATGCCATCAATTTTCACATCCAAGATGGAATGTTATTCCATCTAGGCCACCTCTGTGTTCCCACAATCAAGCATGCAAAGATGATTTGGGACGCTCACTACAGTCGGATGGTGGGACATTTTTGCGTGGAGAAAATTGTGGTCGTTCTACAAGAAAATATATATATATATATATTGACTAAAACTATGACAAGATGTCAACAAGTACATCAGATCTTGCATTGCATGTTCCATTGCCAATCCAGCCATCAAGAAGTAAGGCTTATACACCCCTCTTCCTACTCTCAAGAGGCCTTGGGAATCCATATCGATGGATTACATGTTTGGCCTTCCATCCACCAAGGATGACAATGATTGTGTATTTGTGGTGGTTGATAGGTTTTTAAAGATGGCCATTATCACAGCCTGCAAGAAGAGCATCACAACGGCAGATACTGCCAAGATCTTCTTCGAATGGGTGTGGGTCCATTTTGGGATACCACATACCATAACCCCAGATTGAGACAACAAGTTTCTTAGCACATTTTGGTCAAATCTATGGTCACTGTTGGACACCAAGCTCACTAAATCCATTTCTTTCCACCCCCAAACCGATGGCTAGATATAGGTTGTCAATCAGATGATTTTTCACATTCTATGCATGTACAACTATAAGAATCTACGTATATGGGATGAGAGTCTTCCCTATGTTTAGCACAGCTACAACAGGGATCTCCATAGCTCCACAGGCCATAGCCCATTTCAGGTGGGTCTGGGATTCCAACCCTTGGGTCCCATTGATGTTGCACTACCTCTTGAAACCACACAAGAAGAATCTTCCCATGCTCAGTTTGAGGCTGACAAAGCCACTAGATTCATTGAGTGGATTCATCACATCCGCCAACATGTCCATGAGATTTTGCAGAAATCCAATGTTAAGTACAAGCAGCGCCATGATCAACATCGGGTACCGCACCAATTTTAGGTGGGAGAAGAGGTCTGGTTACATATGTAGAAAGAGCGTCTTACTTTGTTATGGGCCTTACACTATCACGAAGGTTGTGGGTAGCAATGCTTTTGAGCTCAACACTCCACCCTTCCTTGGCTTGCACCCAACGTTCAATGTGGACATCCTTCGACCATATTTTCCACCATTATTGGACACCTCAAATATCACAAAATAGTTGACACCAAGATAGCTCAACCTTGACTACATGGAACATGCATCCACTGATCAAATAGTGAACACACAGGTCAAGGGCACTCGACAGCAGAGGATCCAACTTTATCGGGTTATCAAGGCAAGGCAGCTCCTACACCAAGGCAAGTGGCTCACTCGGGGCCAAATTCAGCAGAAGTTTCCTCACCTGATGGGGGTACTCAACGCAATGGAGACCATTACTTCCTAAGGGGGGAGGAATAATCCAAGTGGATATTGGTGGCCACCCACCTATTCCAACTGGCTCCTCTTTACAGTTTTTAGTTCATTATTCTCTTATGTAATTCTTTGCAATTATGGTTTCTACACTTTCAAGGTTGTCTGAATATATACACATCTTCCAAGTGGAGATTGGTGGCCACCTACCTAATCCAACTAACTTATTTTGGATGTTTTCATGTCAGTACATCTTCATGTACTTCCAGGGCTATTTTGGGGCCCTAAATAGTGTTTTTTTGTCTTGCCACAATCAAACTATAGATGGAGTTAGCCTTTGATGACATAATATGTAGTTCTCGAAAATACCTTTCCAACGAACTATCACGTGCCTAAAACGGAGGTCGTATGCAAAAATTATGACCCCGGGAAGTTGAGGTACCAACTTAAACATCGGGGCCCATACAACTTTTGGCGTTTCATCTCCTAGGGTTAGGTTTTTGGATGTCTAGGGTTTTGGTAGACATGAGTAATGTTAAAAAATCCTATGGCACCCCATTGTAATCATTTTTCTCAGATGGATGTGCGTAGTAGACACATCTCTTCTCAAAGATAGTTGCCACCATTCGAGCAAGTTGTTTTCAATTCTACAGTTTTACAATTTCAGCCTATTTTATTTATTCAATAGAAGTTATTGTTCACTGGATATTTGTTGTTGTTCTTAGTATCTGTGTGTTATTGTATTCAGTTTTTTATTCTTTTCATTCCACTCATAAATCCAGATCAATTCTTCTGACAGTATGAGCAATAGTTTCATGCACTGATGAATTTGACAGAGTCTTGATTTGGCTAAGTTGAATTCCCGTTGGATTTCATTGACTCTTGTCTCGACTGTGATGAATCTGCATGTGGATCCTTCTTTACCTGCACTGTCGCATCATCCTGTGTTAGCATACTCCTCATTTCCATGACCTTCTTACTTTATACTTTCTTCTTCTAGCATACTGCAACGCAATGTTGTTTGTTGCCGCAAAATGTACATGGAATTTTCCTTTGTATAACTTCCATGATCATATATTGTTATTTATGAAAGGTAGGTGAAGGAGATTTATACCTTTCAATCCTTTTACCTTTTCTTTGCAACTCACTATTTGAGTCACTGCCAGCTTGAGTTGTTTTCTTTCCCTTACGATCTCGAAACCATATTGGTTTTAGCTATGGATGTTGATCCCAACAATCATCAACATCATGTCCAATTTTCCAACAATGTGCACAAACCACTAGATCACTTTCATGATTAGAATCTTTCACGTATATTAGACCTTCATGTGGTGGTTGTTCTCTCACTTTGATAGGCCTAACTCTTCCTTGGTCGTGCTTCCCAAGACCTTTTCCTTTTCTGTATCCCATCTTGGACAATAACTTCATACCAATTCCCTTGGTATTCTTTTCAAAAGTAGAAATATCCTTATTGCATGAATCCAGTTCCTGATCAGCTACAGGAGAATCTAGCGTAAATGAAATACTTTCTGATGGTGAGGAAAATGTGGAAATGGCCTCTTCTACTGACTGCTCCTCAATTGGTGTAGCAGGAGTTTATGAAGTCTCCTCATCTAGTTGCTTGAGGAATGGATGAATTTTATCATCCTTGATAGGACTCGAGCTTCTAGCAGAAGGACTTCTTCTGGTTGTTCTTTCTTCTATTTTTGTCACTATTGATCATAGCCTTTCCCTGTCTTCTTTGAGTATTTGCACCCATATTCTTAGCTCATCATTTTCTTTCCGAATTTTCTGATTGATTTCCTCGATTTCCTGAAGCCTATCCCTCTTCAAGTTTTTACCCATACTTATTCACAATACTGCAATACAGTCAGCCTGCTCTAATACCACTTGATTTGAAATCGGTGCTTGAAACATACAGATTGACTTAGATTATTAATAAGACCGTTTACTAACGTTGCATGTGAAATATGAGCAAATATTTCATTAAACAAATGCTTTAGACAATAAATTTGTAAAGCAAAATATACACAAAACATACGACAAGAACAAGAGAAGAGTTGATAACGGAGTTCGACTTATACTCTTAGCCTACGTCTGCAAGATTTATTCAGGTGTGCAGTTGTTTTCCATTCTTGTGAGAAAACATCTTAAAAGATTTATTACATAACCATGGACTTCTAAATATTTGCAGCTATATCTCATGTTAACATTGCACTGACCAAAACTTTCGCCATAATACCCTTGCCAAGTTTTTCCCTATCAATCTAACAATGCTCTACAATGGAATAAAACAACCCTTAAAGAAATTACACAATTCAAGTGAATTTTAGTCCTTTAATATTTACTACAATTGTCATATTTCAAAGCTCGACTCCACCTTTCCAACACCTCTTTCCGTTCATAATTTGGACTCCATATGCTCAAATATTGGTCGTCGGAAGTTTTGCATCTTCACCTTCAAAGAAGAATGCCTTCGACCTTCAAGCATATGATGCTTCTCTCTTACCTTTTTTTGTTATGTTTAACTTTCAAAAAGGCTTGGTTTAAATATAATTTGATTTGGGGGTCACATCCCAACTTCCTCCCAACATTTGGCCTCAATATGGGCTCAAAACCTCCAAAAATAGGCAAAAATCCCTTTTAAAAAGGACATAAAATCATTAAATATCCATTTTACAATGTTAAAAACCCATTTTTGGCCAAATTTGGTCGTGCGCCCCCCATTTCTCTACACTCCTGGTCATATGGGGCCATGTGTCCATGTTTTATGCATGACAGGCGCTAAGGCCTTGATCCTCAGCCCTTGGACTTCACCCCTGGTCATATGCGCCTTGGTTAAATGTCATCGCACACGTCATTTAAGCATGTGTTCATGCACCTTGGTCGGCGGGCTAGCCCCAACGATCGATCGCTTCTTCCCAAATCTCTGCCCTAAACGATAACAAAAGGATTTATTGCCATATGAGTTAATAAGGATCGTTGACGTCGAAGTGGTTAATGCGATGTGTTGAAGTTTGTTATAGCAAATTTTGCCTCACCCCATGCAACTTGCTTGGATGGCCTTTCCATTTCCCTATGAAGACTTGGAGGTCCCTTTTGTACTTCCCAGAGCCAAAAAAACATATTTTCCCACATATACACTCCCTACCAGTTATACAGCATGAGTATATGCAAGTTGCACCACTATAGCCCGCGTACATCGAGTTTGGTACTCAAAATTAAAAATTGTGTCGGGTTTCCATGTCACATCATGAGATCCATGATCCTTTACCTTCCATATACTGGAAACGTTCCAACTTGGCCCTTCTGTTCCATTCCAAGGATATAAGTTGAGCCATATCCAAACCGTGGAAAGGAGAGAAATCAACTTTTGAGAGCAGAGATACTCTGGAGAAATTTTCACTTCACATTGAGTCTGCATCCCTGTATCCTTTAAAGTCTGAACACATTGTTCAGTCCCCAAGCTCTTCCTTCTTTGATGGAGAACCTCATTGTCTCATTTATATGAGCTTGCCTTTGGTGGACGATTGAATTGGTGGAGGCCCAGCTGGAAAGGACTTAGTTTCTCGATTCTGAGACATGTCGACATAGAAGTTTGTCACTTGTATACTTCTCTTGATTATTTTAATAGAAATACTATTTTCTCGTCCAATTGATATCTTGAAAATATTTGAATTATTATTCCATGGGAAGATGGAAGGGACTTATTTTCTTGGTTCCGAGACATGTCGACATAGAAGTTTGTCACTTGTATACTTATCTTGATTATTTTAATCAAAATACTCTTTTCTCGTCCAATTCATATCTTGAAATTATTTGAATTATTATTCCATGGGCGTATTTTTCATGTATGTTAATGGATTATGCTATTTTATATGCTAGCATTATATATTATCACCATATGCTTGTGTATCTTGGTTGTTGAGGACAAGTTGCAAGTATAAATCTTTGAGTTGTGTGCTCAACGGTGGTCTTCATCAAACATCTGGACTAGGTAGGCTCTTGGCCTTGTCTTGTTAGAATTTCATTTATATAGCATACTTTGGATTAGAGTTGATTTCTACAATCATTCTTCCTGTTGTGGTTTACCCCATGCCACAGAGAGATTTTCCTCGTAACAGAATTGGTGACCATACTGGGGATTGAATCTTATGTTTGGGGTTTGGAGAGTTTTTCTCCTTGACTTGCTCTCTGTTAACCTGAGTTTCCTTGTCCCCTAATTGCTTGACAACATATTTTTACTTTTCATTTGAGTTTCTTGGCCTTATCCTTGCCTTGGAAAGTGTTTTACTACATACATTTGGGTTTTTCATTGATAGGCGCATACATATGTTAGTTGTCCTTCTATAATGCACATAGATACACGAGTTTTTCTCAAATAGTTACGTACATCAACTTTTGTGCTTACTAGCTGAGTTTGATGTTTGTTGGGTGAGTTTGGTTGGTTGTTGAGGCTTCTTGGGTCTTTGTCCTAATTGTTGAGTGCTTGCAGAGTGATAGGAAACCTTCTTATTGTTGAATTTTTGGGCGATATTTTTTCTTATCATATTTTTCATTGGTTATCCTTGCATCTTGGTCTGAGTGTTTACTTCTTGGTATCCTGTTTGGCTTGTCTCTTTTTTCTTGCAGTAGGGTCTATATATCAAGCTACTATTTAGTCCTTGCATTTTCGTTTCTTTATATTGAAAATACAAACAAAAAAAATATGCTCATTTTTGCATTATGGCATTTTATCTTTTCAGTTCTTAGTCTTGATCTTGATACATATGGAAAGATTGCATTTTATTGAAATTGTAGAAGTTGCATTGAAAGTTGCATTTTAAAAGCTTACCATTTTTTGAGAATTTAGGATTATGACTTAGCACTATGTTTATATTCATTTCTTTGATATGTTGAGTCATAATATCATCAGTTTCATGGCCACGTATCTTGAGTAAACAAATCCATTAAAAGTAATGTTGATTAACTAAAATTGATTAGAAACGATTTTATTTTTCAGAGTACACAAACAAGCATAGGATATAGGGCCTTGGAATAGGATTTTGTGAGTAAACTCCTCCAAGGATATTAAACTAAACATATCTGTCTCACCAGGGAGTGGTGAAATACATTATGTAATTAGTGATGTTAGGACGTTCCACTCACACTGGAGTTAAGTACGAGGTCACACGAAATTGGTTGCAAAGATATACCTATAATACCTTTTTAGTGTCAGAGATATTTCTGAAGATCTATTCATATTTGGGGTTCTTGCTAGTACATTTACCTCAGTGAGAGGTGATGCTTTCAAGATTTCAGGCTTTGTTACCCTACCCATATGGTGGACATGACTTACAAATGTTCGTATGCGCATTGGTTATATTGTGGTAGCTCTAGTTGCTTGACATATGTAGCCATAAAGGTTACTTGCAGGAGTTATTCTACATGTACCCTGAGTCAGATAAGGGTCAGACAACACACACCCTTTATGGAGGATTACCTCTTTGGGGGGATCTGACTAACTGCGTTGTTAAGCCCACGAGGGCCCTTATAACTAATTTTGATACCTCCAATCTTTTGAAGGGAGTCTTGGGCCCCTCTTGGGCGAGGCATACCTACTGTAGTGAGGGAGGCCCCTTTTCAGCTACTATATCATTTTTGTGTGCATTTGGCCCTTTTGTTTATTTTGGTGTGTTGTTTGATTGTTAGTTGGCCCTAGGATTTGTTTTTTATATCTCGAGTCTTGAGTCATCGTGGATCCAAACCAACTTCCTTGCAGGTCTCGTTGTTTATTAAAGTTACAACCACATATTGAGTCTTTTCCTTCTAACAAGCATAAAGTTATTAAATGTGGTACACATACCTCCACTTACCAGACTTGTGATTATACAATTATGAGTACTGAGTCCAGTTCGAAAGACACTAGGAGTCCCTCAACTCCTATACCTTCCACGGTTAATGGAACTCCTTCAACTCCTTCAACTTCTATGGTTGTTGTGTCGGAGGTTCCCGTCYTTACTCCTATTCGGCCTGTGGTTTCTATTCAACCCATAGTAACGAACCCTTTTGGGTCTCTTTTTTCTCCACCTRGATACAATTCTCGTTCCATACCTTCGATCTCTAACCCTTTCTCTTTTTTTATGCCAAATATGACATCACAACTTTCATCCTCTATTCCAGTGACTAATACAAATCCTATTATTGGACCTAGGGGCATGGCCCCTCCTCATACTCCTCTCTCATTTGGTGGGAGTCAAATTCCCCAAAAGAATCCTACGGTTGGGGGTCAACCTCCTTTTTCTTTCGGGTCTAATCTTAGTCTCAATGATCCTGGATGGAGTACTCAATCGAGTGAACAAGCTACTTCTTATATTCTGTCCTTCCCCCCTTCCTCCTCCACGTTGATTCCAACGAACAGATTTGTTATAATGAATCCACCTCTATCCTTCGGATTTCCACCCTGAGGGAGTCAGTCTCATGCTGTGGGAAACCCCCAGCCTGGAGCCACTCCAACTGGGGGAAATGTTTATAGACCCCATTATGTCATCCCTACAGGTATGGTGCCCATACAACCTTTGATGAATCAATTTGGAGGAGGATATTACTCTACTAGAAAGGGCCATGGTGTATACCAGAACCCTAGATGGTCTGCAATCCCTCAACACCAATCTTTCGCGGGAGCATGGGCTTAGATTCTGCAACCCCGACTCCCTTTTTTGTCCATGCTTAATTTTCCAGATTTGTCGAGATTAATGAATGATTCGGTGCATCATGATTTTTCATGGCCCCCTGTCCCCACCAAGCTTCCTTCGAACATTCCTAAATTCGAGGGCAAGACTGACAAGGATCCAGGAGATCATGTTACTACTTTTCATCTTTGGTGATCATCCAATTCTCTTAATGATGATTCTATTCATTTGAGATTGTTTCAACGCACTCTCACGGGGGTTGCAACGAAATGGTACATTGAGCTACCAGGGGGAACATATGGAAATTTAATCAGATGGTTTTGGTCTTTCTCAACCACTTCCAGTTGTTGGTTCATTATGATGTCGGCATAGAACTTTTGTCGGCCTTCTACCAAGATAAGGCCACACATATCTCAAACCATATCCAAGAGTGGCATAGACAGAAGAGGTTGATTAAATCCTACATTCCTCTAGAGTTCCTGTTGGAATGGTTCCTTAATTCCTTATTGCCTTATATTTCTCAAGATGTCTCTACATCCAAAGTAACATTTGAGGAAGAAGATATTTTCAAATCCCAGCAAGTGGACCTCATATATGCTCAATCTAGGATGTTATATGAAATTCTTCTTGACGCATCGTGGTCAAATTATGAACCTAGATAAAATCTTGGGCCTCATGCCAATGGCATCATAAGCTCTACAAATGCTAAGTCTACAGACTTGGTGACAAACCAGTTGAAGGAGTTGTCTCTAAGCCATTATGTATCAGGACAAGCTTCGTCTTCATCTTCCACTCCCACTCAGTTGGTGGATGTGCATTCTAAACAGTCATCGACCAAACCAAATCGTAACTAGCAACCAGGAGGGAATATAAATAAAGGACGAGGTAACAATCGTAAGGGTGGGAGAAATAATAACAAATCCAAGGACAATGCTAACAATGATAGATCAAATAATAATGTTGTTGAGGGGAAGAAAGAAAAGTGGAAGGTGAAATTTCCTTGTAAACTTTGTAAATATGATCACCTTTCCCACTTATGCCCAAAACTTGAGGAAGCCTCGAGTCTCTTATCTCAACCACCCATTGTGCTAACTAGCCCATTTCTACATAATCAACACATGGCTTCGAGCTCCTCCAACACCGAAAATGCGTCGAGTGGGAATCAAAACCCCCTGGCACATGAAGGTGATTGTTTATGTGTTAATATGGCCAATTTTCATATTGATGTGGTCACTCGATCTAGTGATTACGGTTCTTCACAGACTGTTGCAGGTCCAAAGTCTCCCCCTCCTCTGGAAACACCTTTGCAGATCAAAAAACCAGAGCCTCTACCCTATATTCTGAAAGGAGTGTTGAAACGTTATGCTCACAATCCTAATGCCAGAGTTGTCGAAAACTATTCGATTTTTGAAGATCTGGATCAAACCCCTTGTGCGATGTCAGCTTTGGAGGTTCTCCAAACGTGTCCTTCATAGAGGAATGCCTTGTTATCTATGTTAGGATCTCTAGATCCGTGTGGCTTGAAGGTTATTAAGTTCAACATCACGGATGTTAATCCTCGCTTGCCTTACCACATGGTTATTCAAATCCATGTGGAGTACACGAACTATACCATCAAATGCATTGTAATTGATGAAGGAAATGCAACGTGTGTGACGTCCCTAACCTATTTGAAAGCCATTGGCTCTCAGAATATCTCTCAATCTATGACTATGTTGACCACATTTGATGGTCGTTTTTTTCGACCCCACAGAATTCTTCCCACTTTTCCAATCCAGTTAGGTGGAAAGAAAGTGGAGGTTGATGTCGAGGTGGTTGATGCACCCCTTGACTATAATTTATTACTAGGGATTAATTAGACTTATGCCATGACCGCAGTTGTGTCATCTATTTTCTGCACTTTATGTTTTCCTCACGAAGGGAAAATAGTGATGATTGATTAGTTGTCCTTTGTGCATGCTAGTCCTAGTGCATCATTTGGACCTTTGATCCCAATGATCGACAATTCTCAGCCAGCAACTAAGGATATTGGTGTCAGAATGTATTCCTCTCTCATGGGTACCTTTGATTTCATGGCACCAATTCATCACATTTATGGCATGTCCAGTAGGTCTTCTTTGTTGGTGAGGTTCATTCCTTTATGTACTTCGTATTTCAACAACCCTTGGACCCTACCTTCCCCGACCATGTCTTGTGAAGGTTAGTCACACATTGGAATGGAAATGCAACTGTTAGCAACAGATGTTACGTATCAAGTTTTTCTTAACACTACTATTGACCTGGATCCTGTCTCCTCGTGGATGGACGAGGAGGATCTTGTTCTAGAGCCCATATGGGCCACTCAATCCTCTTGTTCGCATGATTTGCTCAATGATAATTTACCTTCAATTGAATCCATCTTAGAGGCCATGAATGGACCCAATAGGCCATGGGACGATATGCATCATCGCTCTTACTTCCTCCCGGGACTTGTTAGGATCGAACAGGATGAATTTAGATCTACCTTGAGTGAGATGGTCGGTCACGATGTGGTTCCACTAGATACGTGTGGTGTTTGCGCCGAAGGAAACACGACGAATATTTCTCCTACCGTCACAATCGACATCTCTCGAATTCCTGGAAAATTTGAAAATGTATATATCGATGCGGATTGTTCACCTGAAGAAATTCATATCTATATCGATCTCTTCAAATAATTTCATGACGTATTCACTTGGTCATACGAAGAGATGCCAAGAATCGACCCTCACATTGTCAAACATGAGATCAAGACTTATCTGGATGCTAGACCTATTCGACAACATCTTAGAGTTGTTAATCGTAGGAAGGCCCCTACTATTGAGGCAGAGGTAGAGAAACTACTTAATGTTGGTTTCATCTACCCGGTTCCCTTGAACAAATGGGTATCCAACCCCGTTCCCGTGAAAAAGAAACAAGGAACCATCCGTGTGTGTATGGATTTTCGATACCTGAACAAGGATTGTCCTAAAGATAACTTCTCGACTCCTTTCATTGACCAGATTCTCGATGAGTGTGCAGGGAGCGAAGTTTTCTCTTTTATGGATGGATTTTCAGGATATAATAAAATTTAGATCAAACCCGAGGATCAACATAAGATGGTGTTTATTTTTCCTTGGGGTACTTTTTCATAACGGAAAATGCCTTTCGGCCTTAAAAAATGCTGGAGTAACCTTCCAACGATCCATGACCTTTACTTTTCACGATCTCAAGCATATTGTAGAATCTTACCTTGACGATCTCATTGCTCAATCTCACAAGAGAGTAGATCATTCCACTCACCTTCGACTAGTATTTGAGAGATGTCATTATTATCACATCTATTTAAACCCTCACAAGTGCATATTTTGCGTTAGGTCTAGTCGTCTTTTAGGATTCTTAGTCTCTGAGCATGGGATCATGGTGGATCCTATGAAGTTTGAGGAAATACTTCGATTTCCTCCCATGTGCAACATTCATCAACTTCAAGGCTTACAAGGGAAGGCTAACGTCTTGCATCGGTTCATAGTGAACTATGCCAATATAACTAAGGGTTTCATGCATCTTTTGAAGAAGGATACTCCATTTATATGGGATGAGGGAGCCCAAGAATCCTTTGATGAGGATACCCATTTATATGGGATGAGGGAGCCCAAGAATCTTTCGATGCTATTAAGAAAGCCTTGGTATCAACACCTCTACTGAAGCCTCCAGACTACAATAGAGACTATTTGTTTTATATTACCATGTCTGAAGTGATGGTTGGTATGGTTCTAGTTAAGGAGGACGATGAGCTCCATGAGCACATTGTCATCAATTTCTAAAGATTGTGTTGAAGTGGTCAAGAAGTGTCACCCTTGCCAAATGTTTACTCGCATCCAACCCCTCTTCACCCAATCATCACCGTCGGTCCCTTCACCAAGTGGGGGGTGGATTTTATGGACTGTAACCCAGCTTCGGCTAGGGGGCATCAACATATTATCATGGTCGTGGATTACTTAAATAAATGGGAAGAGGCCATGCCTACCATTAAATCTGATGGTAATATTGCAACATTCTTCGTATTCAACCAAATTATCGACCAGTTCGGAATCCCAAAGGAGATTGCCACTAATCATGGTAGTCACTTTCAGAATGAAATGATGAAGGAGTTATCATCAAAATTGGGGTTTAAGTGCGGCCATTCTTCCCCTTATTATCCCCAGGAAAATGGACAAGTAGAGGCTATGAATAATTCTCTCAAGACCATCTTGCAAAAAATTGTTAGCGAGAGTAAATCTGACTAGCATCTAATGCTTTACCCTTCAATTTGGGCACATCGAACCTCAGTTAAGACTTCTACCAGTTTTTCTCCTTTTCAATTAGTACACGGTGTGGAGTCGATCATTTTGATTGAATGTGAAATCCCTTCCCTTAAACTGGCAGTTGAGCTCCTACCTGACACTTTTAATCTTGAAGAATTCCTTGTACACCTAGAGCGCCTAGATGAGCAGCGTCGAGATGCCTCTACGACTATCGAAGAGAATAAATGACGTGTTAAGGTTCGGTATGATAGATCTATTTTTCCTCGATAGTACATTGAGGGTGACTTGGTCCTCTTGTATGACCAAGCCAAAGAACCATTGGGGGCAGGCAAGTTCAACCCCATGTGGCACGGTCCTTATAGCGTGCGACGTGTTTTAGAAAAAGGAGCCTATGAATTGGAGGATTACGAAGGGAATATGTTGGTTGAGCCCAGAATTGGACTCTACCTGAAAATATATTACGCTTGAGCCCTCAAGCTTGGACGTGAATCTCTGTATACTAGTGTATCTTAGTGTATATATATCTTTTCCTTTGTGTCACCAGCTTTCTTATTAGGTTTTCCCTTGGTTGGAAAATGTCAACGAAGTCTTCATTTTACTTAGGATTCACAGATGGTGCCAGTCGTCATACATGGGACATGGCTTCTTCCACGTGGATCATTTACTCACCCGAGGGCCAATTGGTGTCTTCAGGTGGCGTTTGTCTTGAGCCATCAATGAATAATGTGGTTGAGTATAGCATTGTTATAGAACTATTATGCGACACCATTTCACATGGTGTTCAGTCTTTATAGGTTCTCCTCGACTCCTAGTTAGTCATATGTCAGTTAAATGATAGTTACCGTGTGTGAACCCTACTCTACTTCAATGATTCCTACGGGTACAACTTTTGGAACGAGACTTTGATTTTATTACTTATAATCACATACCTAGAAGTTATAATTATGTATCTAATGCATATGTTAATTATGTTTTAGATTGGCATTTGTCACATAACTAAATTAAATAAAACGCATTCATCAATGTACACATTGTAACATATATGAGTAAAGTTGAGGACCAATGTTTTTATATTTCATCTTTTCAACAAATATGGTGTCATAGTACAAAATGGTGCTCACACCCTCAAAATACATATATGATTGGTATATATATGACCATGGCATCTATGCCCGTGGCACCGAATGCGTATCATGATAGCACAGTACGGAATTTACGAGATGACGGAAGAGTCACACCCACGCACGGGGCACACCCACCACCTATCGTTGCATAGCCTCTGGAAGATCCTCCACCTGAACCATAGGAATCATGTGCATCAAAGGAGACAGGTTCCCCTACACATTTTTTAGCACTCTATCTGCATCTCCTCCCGCATTCTCATCTCCCTGGTTCCTCTGTCGATGTCATGGGAATTTGGCTGGTCGTCGCGGACCTACATCTGCACGACAAGCCAGTTGTTAATACTTGATACCATACAAAAATATTTGCATTTTTTATTCTTTTTGAAAAACACAAAAAAAATGAAATATGCAAAAAACATTCATACCTATATCACTATAGGTGGAGCCTAGTGGTAGAGACATATCTGGATCCCCTCTGTAGTCAATCCAAGAATAGGGGTAGTCGTCAATGGCTATCACCTGTCGATGCCACCATAAAAAGAACTCATCATTGTAGGGAGTTGGGACCCTACCACCTCCTAACCACCTCATCACGTCGGTCGACCGTGACATGGCTGGATCGCGCGATCCATGTGGAATGATCTCCACTCTAGGGCTCAAACCTAGAACCCACTCAAAGAAAAAACTACACAATATGGATGCAAACCCAAAGTTTCTCTTTCTCCCTTGTTTGCAATCCGTCAGTTGACTCTTCATATTAGTTAGTAGTGAGGTACACTAGTTATAAACCATGGGTCACAAACACTCCACCGCATAGAACATGAGTGGCCTTGAAGCCTAGTGCAACAAGGCTGACCCAAAGATCCTTGTAAGGACAAGAGAGATGATCTTCAAACTCAGGTTTTTTATCGCCTCGATGGGGATTTGACTCCCTACTTTATTTGTTCCTACAACATAGTGTGTGGAAATGTAATCTTTTATGTTCATACCACCCCCAGCCCCCTGAGCTTTGAGATTCACCACCTCGCCCTGATGAGACAATCCTGTGAGAAAATAGATGTCATATACTTCAATTCTCAATGGTTTCCCATCAAGATTGAAGGCCTCTATCTCTGGATCTCAATAGTTTACGAGCATTTAGAGTAACCTGACTTGAGCCCTCAACCCTTTGAGATACAAAACTTTATAAAGGCCACATATTTTTAGATCTAGTTGGGCCCCTGCATCTCTTTCCATTGTTGCATCCACCTCCTCAAGCTCCCTCTCTCTCCATTCAAACACCATCCTTCCAAAAGAAGATCATTTTTTGAGTTAGATTCATTCAAAAACTTGTTTGTGGACTTGTATGTGGGTTGTAGTGTTAACATCCGTGTGTATGGCCACATATATGTGGGCATGATTTGCTTTGCCCATGAACATGTCTCCACATACGTGACCCAATAAACTATAGCTCACGTACACCCTAATTCACATATTGTGCCCTCTAAAACTCAAAAAATGAGGGCTAAATTGGAAATTTAAACCACTAGAATTAAGAGGAAGGGAGGAGCACTTACTTGGTCCAGACAGTTGTCAATTTCATTGATCGTAGCTCCTGCAATCAGTAAAATGGTCTAAAATGCACTATGTAGGTAAAAAACTCAAAATGGTATGGTAAAATTGTTCATTTTAGTATTAGTAGAAAAATTTTATCCACTTTATATAGTTTATGCTAATTTTTGACCTAGTTGACTAATAGTGCAATTGAAGGAGTTGGTTTTGGTGGTTTTGTCCAGGGATTTTTGCGGTTTCTAGCGTCATATCACTCGTTCATGCCTTCAGCAGGTATTTTTTGTCCCTAGCATATAGGATAGGTTCTCAATCCATTTTTCATATTTGCATTTTCCTATGGCTATGATCCATATGCCTTAGGTACGAACCCATTTATTAGTGACACAGAACCTTCTTACTGCTATTAGAAGTGTCGTTATTGAATGGTAGAGGCTTACCAAACATGGGTGCCCTAGTTAGAACCTTTATGTCATTTGGTGCCCATGTAGAAATCATTCTGTAGGACCTAGAGTCCCTTATAGTTCTAATATGACTTTGCATTCAAACCTCATATTCTTACTCATAAGAATTCTGACCTCCACCTATGGGACTCCCACCGAATCTTGTTTAATCTCTTTTCTAACTCTTTCAAAAGTGAAAATATTGCCAAGTGGATTTGTCTCTTTCACACTCGTTAAATGGCTTTGAAAGGAAATCTATTTGGTGTAAGTTTAACCCTTTTTCAGACCAAGTAATCTAATTTCAAAAAAGGAACACTCTAGTCAACATTGGCTAGAAGAGTTCTCTCGGGTATTGTTTTATACTTTTTTTAGCCTAGGGGACTAAATTTAGGAAAAAGGACATTCTTTGAGGTTAAGTTGCAATTGCATTCCATCCTCATGCTTGCAGTATTGAGCCTATTGTCGGTTCCCAGTTTCTCGTTATAAGCCTCTTACCTCAGCAATTTGCATCACCAGCCAAGCAAAGCCTTGTTTATATCCTTTGCAGCTTGATACCTTGTACCCTAAGAGGAAAAATTCCCCCGAGTGTCCATGCCCCGCATGCACTTCCTTGATTGAGCATAGGTATGTTCCACTATTTGGAGCTAGTTTCTTACTCGCAACACTCATTTCCTCCTATGTATCATAGCATTTGTTTGCCTATGAAAAAACAAAAAAATACAGACGGAAAAATCATATTATCTTATATCGACAGCAGTTGTGTCACCTTTGAACAGAGCACAATAATTCGAGTCCAATTGTCATCCAAAGTTTGGGTTTAGCATTACCTTAGGAAGTTGAGCTCGTTACTTATATTTTACTCCTCTGACTGGTTATTCTTCCAGTCCCTGTGGAGATTTTGATTGATGCCTCCTGCATCACAAAGTTTCATCATCAAGTCTATGTTGCTAGAGTCCTCCATATGTTTCATGCTCTTGTTCAAAGGAAGTCTATAACCCTGTGTCGACCATTTCTCGGAACTCTTGACTTTTCATGTCGGCCATAACCTTAGTGTGTCTTAGAGTTACAAGAAGCTATAGTCCTACCATGCACCCTGGTCCTACTTTAATTATAGGTAGGTAACCTTGAACCCAATAGTTGACATCTCCTTATTGGTCGCTAATTTGGGGTTTTCCCTTGTGTTTGACAGCAATAAATATATTCACACATTGGGAGCAGTTCCTTGGATTCCATTAGCCTTATTGGTCGCTTCCTCGCCTTTGTCGGTGGTCTTCCTTATTGGTTGTTATTCAGAGGGTATTTTTCATGCACTACTTGCATCTGGTGCATGAGAAAGACACGCAGGGTCGTTGGTTCATGAACATCCTCTTTGTCTGAGTTCCTCCAAATCATCAAACTATTTCTTTGTACCTCGTGTTGACTGATGAGAGATTCCTTAATGATCTCCTTTCAACGGCTCTCCTTCCATCGACTTCAACTCATATATTATGGAAATGAGACCTAGAGTCCTATGAGTACCTAGAGTCTTGTAGTCATCAGTGGCAGGCTCTCCCGCCATTGACAGTTGGGAATACATCAATGTCTCTTGATCAATGTATTATTCAAGTGTTCGACCTCGACACCTCTATTCACACTTGTAAGAATGTACTCGGTTCCTTGATACCTACTTTCACTATCGGTAGGTTGTCTCGTGTTTGTTAACGATATACCTTAATGATTGGTAATCAAATGAAGTCTCATTGTGTTCGACATCAACTTCTCTATTCACATGATGTAGACTTGCACCTTTAGCGGATAGTGTCAAAGACATGGAGCATCAATTTACAGTAGCAAATTTCCTAAGACATTTCTATTGGACTAGTACCCATATGACTTCAGTGATCATGGGGGATTAGATTGTACTCCATTGTATACAGATATCTTCAGATTGATTTTGAGGTTGGTTTTCCACTAGGCCTTGTTAGTGACTATGACAACCTATCGCATGTGTCTACTTTGCATTGCCTATTCATGGCCATGAACAACTATTTGGTATATTTCCACATGGATCTATAGTGTAATTCAGATTGGCATCCATGTGTACAAAGTCATCATGGATCGTAATATTCTCATGAGTAACTAGTTTTTCCATCTGAGTCTCCATTACTCCACTTCTGAGAATTATAATGTATTTCGGCCATCACATATACTCCTCTGACCTCACACATTAGGGGGCATATGTTATAGAAAAAAATTTCTCACCCCATGCAACTTGTTTGGAAGGCCTTTCCATTTCTCTATGCATACTTGAAGGTCCCTTTTGTACTTCCCAGAGCCAAAAAATCATATTTTTCCACATATATGTGCCCTACCAGTTATACAACATGCATATGCATAGGTTGCACCACTACAACCCGCGTACATCGAGTTTGGTGCTCAAAATTAAAAATTGTGTCGGATTTCCATGTCACGTCATGAGATCCATGATCCTTGACCTTCCATATACTGGAAACGTTCCAACTCGACCCTTCAGTTCCATTCGAAGGCTATAAATTGATCCATATCCAAACCATGGAAAGGAGAGAATTCAACTTTTGAGAGAAAAGATACTCTGGATAAATTTTCACTTCACATTGAGTATGCATCTCTTTATCCTTTAAAGTTTGAACACATTGTTCATCCCCCAAGCTCTTCCTTCTTTGATGGAGAACCTCATTGTCTCCTTTATATGAGCTTTCATTTGGTGGAGGATTGAAGTGGTGGAAGCCCAGCTGGAAGGGACTTAGTTTCTCAGTTCTGAGACGTGTCGACATAGAAGTTTGTCACTTGTATACTTCTCTTGGTTATTTTAATAGAAATACTCTTTTCTCGTCCAATTGATATCTTGCAAATATTTGAATTATTATTCCATGGACATATTTTTCATGTATGTTAATGGATTATGCTATTTTATATGCTAACATTATATATTATCACCATATGCTTGCATATCTTGGTTGTTGAGGACAAGTTGCAAGTATAAATCTTTGAGTTGTGTGCTCAATGGTGGTCTTCATCGAACTTTTGGACTAGGTAGGCTCTTGGCCTTGTCTTGTTAGCATTTCATTTATATAGCATACTTGGGATTAGAGTCATTTTCTGTATTTTTTCTGTATGTTGTGGTTTACCCCATGCCATAGAGATATTTTCCTCATAATAAAATTGTTGTCCAACCATGAGGTTAGCAGGTCAAATCCTGTTGAGGTGGAAAAAGAATTTTACCCGGCCTTTCTTAGCCTTAGCCAAGGTGCCATGTGGTTCCTTATGATTGGGCCACGTGTCACCACAGTATTGGATTGTACAACCTAGTCAATTACATAATCACCAGTCCATTCAACCACATTGTCAGCTTGCTAGTCATCCCCTGCCACGTCTCCAACTCAACCACTTCCACATGTCAGCCACATCACGACCGTACCCTGCCACGTGTCCACATCTGTGGTTACCACATCATAACCATATAGCCATGTGTCACACTGTCACTAGGCCACATGGACCATACTACCACGTCACTTTCCACATCATTGTCGCGTGTCACTTCTGTACATTTCCACGTGTCAAATTCTTACAGGTCCAAATCAGCCCTGAAAATGCCAAATCTACCTACCACGTGGCACGTCCTGGTGTTTCCACATTTCATGTGGAAGTCAGAATGACGTACTGCTGACATCATTTTCCACATCAGTTATACGACCTTTGAACAGTTGACTTTGACCTTTGACTTTTTGCATGTTTGACCTGAACTTCAGATCGTGATATCTTTCGCATACGGAGGCCATTTTTTAAACCAAATATATCGTCGGAATCAGTGCGACGAGTAATAAGCAATGGTGTTAATTTCATCCAAATCTGAGAACTTCAAATTTTTGGCCTTTTCAGATCCATTTTGGATCACTAACTTTGGTGTGAATAATTGAGCAAGATGGCTTGAGGCCTTTTCCGTCAAATTGTTGGTCTTGTCTTATGTGTTTCATTTCTTAACATTTCCAATGCTGGTTAATACTCATCAAATCGTGCAAAATAAATGTTTTCCTTTATCTACTTCATATCATCAACAATGTTGTACTCCATTTCTAAAGTTAATGAAGTGTTGAAGGAGAGACAATAGTTGTTTATGTCATTGTGGGAGAATAATGAGGATCAATGCATATAACATTTTTCTTATTTCTAAGAGGATAATATATTTTTTTAGTATGTGTAGCATGAAATTATCCCACTAATTCATCTTCTTCCTCATCCATTGTATCATCCTAGAAATTATGAAGCATGTCTCATAACACCATTGTTGATTCTTCTCTTCAACTTCTTCTTTTGCAACTTCTTCAATTGCATCATCTTATTGTATACCTTCATTAAATATGTGATCAATGACAACAATGAGCTCTAAACAAGTCTCTTCTAAATTACCCATCTATTGGATGCAACATAAATGATCCATAGTTATGTTATCTATCTTCACAAGGTTGTTCATTGTAGATGTCTTCGATGGTTTAGACACAACTATCGCCTTTTTATGAAAGGGATTGAAAGAATTTTCCCCTTAAGTTCATTTTCTTGTTTTCTTCTTCAAATCAATGGTGTCACTCGACATTTTCTGAATTAACTAGTTGCATATTTTCCATGTCCATAATTGAATGTTTGTCCTCAAAATCGATATTTGTCTTTGTTAATAAACAAAATAATTATTTGGATTTATAGCAAGAGGACTCTTCTTTTCTTCCAAATTTGGGTTTATCTTCAAACCCACCATTTCCTTCTTCAATTTACAAGCTTTTTAAAAGGCAAAAACCAACTTATATTTGCATGCATTAAACACGACAATAGATAGTGGGATAGCAATGGAATAGAACTCTATCAATATACATTCAATTGGCCTAGAACCTATTGGAATTTTATTCAACTGAGTGGTGAATCACTAGTTGAAGTATTTTATCCTTTCTTTTGGCTCCATCTTCATTCTTAACAATTATAGGAATAGAGCAGTAGGAATGCTTTCATGACCAAACATAACTATAAACACAGTTTCAAAATTGGTCCAACTCGTGATAGATCCAACCTCTAAGTTATAATACCAAGTAGATGCTTTATTCTCAAAAGTATAAAGAACTAAGTGGAATACCACATCTTTGTTTCTCACATTAAATAACTGAATAGCTTGTATAAACTTGTTTATGTAATCTTTATGAGGCCCTGACTTGTTTGGATCATAATAGCTTATATAAACTTGTTTATGTAATCTTTATGAGGCCCTGACTTGTTTGGATCATAATAGCTTGTATAAACTTGTTTATGTAATCTTTATGAGGCCCTGACTTGTTTGGATCATACTTGGGAAACAACCTATTTGCATTATTTGGAAGATCATGGACATGACCCGATATACTCAATACATTTGGAACCATCCAAGCATGTTAATTAAGTTGATTTGCAGCCATATTGAATACAGGGAAATTGTGTAGAAAGAGAGTTGTATGGTTAGATTAAGAATTAGTCTTCGGGATTTTCTGAATTCAGAGTAGGGGTTTGGGGGATTTGATCTAACGATTTTGGGATTTTTTCAATGACATGAGAGATCAAATCTACAAGAACTAAATTAATATTATTTAATCCCTTCTATGTTGGGGTAACTCATGCACAACTAATGAGGTACTAATTTCATGAGCGTAACTATGGGTAAGACTACAAAAAGTGCAGTACTTTGGGTTGGGATAAAAAATTGATTTTTAGTTTCTAATGGTTTATAGAAATAATATTGGAAATCAACGTCATATTGTAAAAGTATTTTGTTATCAAACTAAATCTCAATGTCTTGGAAATTTAGTTATGGACTTGGTATATGTACACATACTTGCAAGTCCTCTTGACTTACTAGTTGGTTGGGATATAAATTGTGATTATTCCTATTAAAGTGCAATCCACACAAATTATTTAGATTATAAAGCATACAAGGTAATTTTTCTCTTTCTAGCACCAAAATGTTGATGTGGGAAAATGTATATTTTCAACCACATAGTTTCACTTGACGAAAGGGCCCAATTGGACCTTCATTCATTGAAAATGGTGAACCCTCTAATTATGGCTTCATTGTCATAATATTGGCTTATGATTTAAATGAAATGCAACTAAGTATGGAATGCAAAATGAAACTAATATAACACTAACCTAATCTCAATCTATCCTAGCTAGGAACATTTTAAGAACTAATCGACATGAGACAAAGAGAGAAATACAAACAATAGGGTATTAGTCCACTAATCTACAACTTGCACAAACCCCATCACATCTCTGAAAAACTAAGGATAGCCCACAAGTCACTAAGAGGTATCTCCTTCACATCAATTTATTATTAATGAATAAGATAAGTAAGCATAGACATTACAAGCACATGAATATTTTGTAGATTGTAACAACTATCCCTACAAGATTGAAAAAAACTATGAATGAAAAATGATAGTACACAACCGTTCACAACTTACAAGAGTATAATAACACAAGATAACAATGTCTCTATTAAACATATGGAGATAGCTTACAATGCTAAAAGAGAACCATTTGCAGGGGCCAAATATTACTTTTATCAATTTTTCCAATGAATCTTGGCCTTCCAACTACTTGACTATTGGCCTTCCTATCCTATTTGGTCATTATGTTTTACAAAATTTTGTCTTCATTCTAAATTGGATGGTGATGATATATTTTCAATAAAAAATATTTAAAATTACAAGTATCTTCCATCACATGTGCTTGCAACCAATAATTTGTTTTATTGTTCTTGCAAGCCTAACAATGACTTTGGGCACTAGTTTTTCTTATACATTACATTTTGGTGACTTGCATGTTATAGGCCTTCTCTTCTCTTTTCCTTAAGATTTGTGCATTTTGAAGACCATATTTTTTGCTTAGTCTACTTTGATAGAGGTTATTTGGTCTTTTCCCTTGTTCATTGATTATATGAGCTTACCTCGGATGTCCTTTCCCTCTTCAATATGTAACTTGCTTATGATGTGAAGTACTCTGCCACGCTTCAAATTTTCCCTTTAAGATATTTTCATTTAAGCTCGATCCTTCATATAAGTGGTGAAAATCCATGAATAGGAAGCATTGATGCAAGGGATTTGAGGCATGCTAAGTCAGGACATCTTTGATTCGGTGGTGGAGCTTCTTGAATCTCACCATATTTATGCAAAAAAGACACAAGAAACCCTCATTAGATCCTCTTTGTGGATGTTTTTCAACCTACGTGATGAAACGTTTCCTTATGTTATCGAAAACATAAATTTTCACGAAACATGCACAATCTTGAAGATTGAAAAGTGATGATACAAGATTTGGTTCAATGGTTTTAAAACAAGCAAATTGTGTGAGCCATTGAACCAACCAAAATCCTTAGTCAGATAATCACTTCATAAAAAACATAAATAACTATTGCTTATGTGAGAGTTTTCACACAATGGGACCCTTTCCCATGCTTGTTCATTAAGAATCTACACATAAAAATCAACGTACACAAATTATAAGTGTTCATTCAAGTCATCAACTAGCATTCAAAGGAAAACTCACAAGATTTCTGCATTAAATAAAGGCTTTCTTCGAAGCAATGTCCCCGAGCCTTTAAATGGGAAAACTCTTCAAAAATCTTGCTACAATGCACATAAGCATTTCAGTATGATTTTATGAAAGTGGCTCAGATTTGTAATTCACAGGGTATACCATAATTCATACAACTTTCCATAAAATCCCTTGCATCCATCAAGGAATGGATGGTGAGGTTAAAGTGTAAGTCATTTTACATCCATCAAGGAATGGATGGTGAGCTTAAAGTGTAAGTCATTTTACTTAAATGTTTGTTGCTCCATCTTTTTCCTTACAACTTCACGATTGAAGTACCGTGTACAAGTAGAAAACTTTGATGCCTTTCCTCCAAGACTTCCACAAAATATGCATACAAAATGCAACATTTAAATCAACAATCAAAGGAAAACGATGATCAAAGAATGGTTTCATAATGCTTTCTCCACTGATGATTCTTTAAACAAGAGAAATGCTTCTCCAAACATAAGTTCTACAAGAAATGGCAAAATCATCACGGGATTGCTTTGATGAAAAAGTCTATCATGAAAACTTCAAGCTCAAAGCTATTTAAAAGAAGGAATGCTATCAAGAAGCTCACGAGATTAAATTTCTCAATGTAAATAAGAAAGTTGGCAAAGAACTCATCAAGATAAATTTGCATTTCCATTCATTTCTCCATCTAAAAAAACTTGTTAATAACCATGAGACAATGTTAAAACCCATTTCTCTTTGATTCTTGTTACCAAATGTTAGGCAATTTAAAATGCAATGAACCCTTTGGTGGCTCAATTTTTTGTTTATTGTTTGACATCTTTTCACTGACTATGGTAGTGAAAAATCAATTTTCTTGGGTGATGGATAGCTCCAGGCAGGTTTGGAATTTGAAATCCAATCCGCCTATCAAATTTGATTATTAACAATAATTTACTAAATATATTGAACATTTACACAGAAAACGATAACAAGTATCAAATAATTCTTACCATATTTGTATTTGACGATTAAATTACCCTGTAATGAACAATTTACCCATCAAATTCCATCTGTGACTCCAAACGACAAAAAAAAACGCATCCATACATTTTAATACACTTCATGAGACCGGACCTAATGTCATTGCCATATGCACCAATACATAGCTTACACTTCATTAAAGAGGGCCTAACGTAATCGCCATATGCTCCAATGCATCGCTTATCTCTCCTTTGTGTGTCATAGCGTCATTTCATTTGGATGTGTATATGTTACCTTTTCAAGTCATAATGTTTTATTTTAACACAATTATCATGATGTGACCTCAATTGACATAAGAGATTTTAGTGTTTGTTGGGAAATTATGTACACTTATGTATCGTTTTTGTGAATATTGAATAAAGTGCACTTTATATTATGTTATAACTTTATGTCTCCATTTTTAATATGGAAGTGTTTTTTCAATTATTTGTATTTTATTTTAATTATTATTTTTAATATATAATTGTTCTCGTTAAATTATTTTTATACATTTTAACTTTTAAGTTATATTTAGACTATCTTTCATGTACTTTGAAAGAGACTATCTTTCATGTACTTTGAAAGGTTGTTGAATGGCGTTATTGTTCATGGTTATGGTTAATGGTGAATATTTTTCCCTTTAAAGTTGTTATTAGCATATTTATTTATTATGCATATTGTCATATTATTTTTTTTAGATAAGTCTTTAATGTTATCTAAAGGATAATATGCAAATTATCTTAAGGTGGATTGGAATAAAAACAAATTGAAAATTAAGTTTAATAACCCTTGAATTTATTTATTTTTAAATTAGAAATTTGAAGCATGTGTGCCATGTATATTATTTTAAATATTTGTATTTAAATTTAAAAAAAAAATAACTTAAAATTAAAATTTAAGTTATAATAATCTAATTGAATACATTTGTATTTAAACCATCATCATCATCTAATTGAGTAGTAATATAAGTGAGAGAGAAAGCTAATAAATAAACAAATTCATTTTTTTTTCAAATTTTATAAGAATTTTGTTGAAAGTTATAGTTTTATATGATTGATGGGATGGTTGGAGAGTTTTGAAAAAATGAGTGGAACTTTAAATGGGAAAAAATGGACTCGCCCTATTCTATGCATAACATTGATGTTATGACACAATGATATTAGTAAGTGCCACCACCTATGAAAGTCAATCTCCATTTTACATCTTCATTATTTTTTAATCTCTCTTCATACTTAATAAATGTGGCAATAAAATATATTTATATTAATCCTTAGAAAATTACCTAAAGAATGCATAATAGATAAAAATGTATCATTTTAAAAGTTGAAAGATGAGAATGTTTCCATATATCTTAGATATCCTCAAAATCCTTTTGCTCATTGTTAGTCCCCATCACCTACGACAAGAGAATATTATTTCCACTTTGTTGCATTACTCTTTGTCATATTGAAAGCATTTGCATAAATATCACATGATAGATAATATATATATATATATTCCTTCCTTCCCTGCCTATTAGAGGATGCCCAAATATAAATAAATAAAAATAATAATGTTGAAATGTCATCAACTATTTGTACATTATACATTGCCTAGCTAACGACTTCCATGTTATAGGGGTAGGTGTTGGTCTATGTTCCTTTGTCTTCTACCTCCACATTTATCTCCAAGCATTTGACCAAAATGCTAGCGACATCCACCTTACAAGGTTAGCAAGTGTTGGATCTTTTCCCTTGTCTCCTACCTCCACATTTATCTCCATGAAATAGGGTATTTCCTATATTTAAGCCAAGGGTAAGCCTAAATCCAAAGCTTTGGACCTTTCATTAATCCTCACCATCCATTGAATCCAACAATATGCATGATTTCAACACTTTGTTAGGTCATTTGGGTTTTGGTAGTTCCTCATTGCAATTTTCTTCATTGTCATTTTGGTCTACAATGTTTAAACAATGGATATTTCTATATGGAAAGAAGTTTCAAATGCCATTACTCTTGCTAGAATTCACAAAATAGTTTTCACCGTGTATAAATTAGGTCCAACTAATAGAGGTTCAACCTTGCACTAAGTTAACTTATTTTGACTTTTAAGGTGAGTTTTGGAACATGGAAGCTCTCTCCACTTACATTGAGTTTCAAGTATCGTGTTTGAGCTCCAAATGTTTTTCAAAAGTCTGCTAACTTGAAAATGTTGTCTAGAATGCTTTGATCATGTTTCTACAAAATTGGGCATGTTTCTTCTTCTTCTGTCTAGGTTCTCTGATGAAATTGTCCATGTAGAAGGGGGATTGAAGGAAAGGCTTGACTCAACTATTTTAATTATATAATACAAATAAGTTGGTAATATTAAGTTTGAATCAAGGAGTAGTAAATCCTTTCCAAAACTCTTTAATGTTAATTGACCCACTATTGATCACTGTCATGTAAAACAATTATCAAATGAAAACATTATATATATATAACATTATTATATATATATATATAACATTATTATATATATATATATATGTATATATATATATATATAATGCTTTAATAAATGTTTTCATTTGACAATTGATTGGAAAAGATCAAGAGAAAAATATTGAGGAGCTTTGTAGCACCAAGAGAAAAATATTGAGGAGCTTTGTAGCACCATATTTCTTGCACTAAATCATGTTGATATTAAGTGCATCTATGTTTTCAGTTGTCTTTATCATAACAGAAATGTGTATGGTATTTGTTGTTGGGTATAACATTTAAATTTAGTTTGGTAAGCAAATGGAAGAGTAAGACTATAAGAAGATGACGTTGGAGGTGAGCATAGGCAAGTGCAAAAAGATGTTGACTGAATGTTTTGGAACCAATGCCCTATGCGTATCTCATCATGTAAATTTATATACAATTCCAATTTAGTGGTTCTAAAATGAAATTTTGATAAAGACTCCAACTCAACTATAGGGTTTCCGTATTTGATATACATCATGCCTTGGTTCAATTCAGGTTTCAAATAATTGTCTTTTTTCATTTGTGGGTATTGTTCATATCCATCATGAACTACGTATATTGAAATATGAATTTGGATTGCCTTGATGCTCAATTCTTGTAATATTTGTTTTAGGAAAAAAATCTCCCTAATCCCCTTTTCTTATGTATTTAATTTTAAATTATCTACTTGAATTTTATGGTGGCACTCTACCCAGATAATCAAGGAGTTTTAGTCTTAGTTTGACTCCAAAACAAATTGAACTCTTGCCTACCCATGGAATTTTATTTATTTTTAACATATATCTATGCTTGTTAGGCCCCCTTGTTCTCATAAAGACTTTGGGGGGTACATGTGCCAACCCAACTATTCTAGACTCTTAAGAGCAAGAGACAACTTTCCCATTCCCTATATTGTAATGTTTTCCCTTAGTGTTATAAGGATATTCACAAATTTGTTGGGAGTAGGTTTCATGTTTGTTTTTTTTAAATCTACTAAAATGAAGTTAACCAGGTTCATTTGTGCAACTTTAAAATTACTTTATACTTAGCATTACTTGGAGGATAAAGAGTCCTGGAAACAATTATTTATTGCTGGTATATTGTGCTATTCTAAAAGTAGTCTTGAACACAATTATTTATTGATTCAAGTTTGTATTATTTATTGTTTCAAGTTTATATATTGTGTTGTTATCTTAACATTTTCAATCCAAGGCATCATATGTGGAAATAAACTATAAAAATTATATATGCATCATAATATAATAAAAATTATATATGCATCACAATATCATCAACATAAAAATTATATATACATCACAATATAATCAACATAAAGAAGAAGAATACAATTATTTATTGATTCAAGTTTGTATTATTTATTGTTTCAAGTTTATATATTGTGTTGTTCCCTTAACATTTTCAATCAAAGGCATCATTTGTGGAAATAAACTATAAAAATTATATATGCATCATAATATAATAAAAATTATATATGCATCACAATATCATCAACATAAAAATTATATATACATCACAATATAATCAACATAAAGAAGAAGAGTGATGATGTAACATCCCCAGCCGCTTAAGCTGGGAAACGACACTACATTTATTCTTTGTTACCAAACTATAACATACCCAGCCTCCCACAGGATGACATACCACACCAAGAACATACCTCTTCGCTGTTTTGGAAACTCTAATAACATTTAATTAATAAAGAATCATGAAATACATACATGCAGTGATCAAGATTCATACCACAACATAAAAGACATGCACAATATATCATGCACAACATTAACTAGCAAGCATGCATATTATAGGTACAATCTCAGGTAGAATAATTTGATATACAACATAAATAAATACATAATCAAGGAAACCATAACAGAGAGCACTTATTTTTTATAAAAGAAGACGCCAATTGGCTGCTGACCAAGGATGTTCCACCCAACTGTAGACATCGTTGTTCCAAGTCTCAACAACAGTGTCACCCCTAAGCCAGGGCTATGAATCCACAAGGACAGTTCTAGAGTGTTACTTGGCTTCCCAAACCAATCATCACTCAAGATATCACAGGTTTCTCCAACACTCACAACAATCCAAGTACCCAACTCTCTTCTACCCAGCCTGCACCACCCAAGAGAATAGACCTCTACCCTTCTATGCCACGTAGTCCCTCAGGCAGTCCCTCTCCTTCCAGGGCTCCAATGGAGTTGGTCCAGAATCTTCGTGTTGGAACTCTCAAGACTCGCAGTTGTGATCAAAGTTGATCATAGGCCAAGCATCTCAGATATGCAGGCCTCAAAACATGGCTGGACTACACCAGCAATATCTACAACCAACAAAACCGTGGCTGCTCTTCAGCAGTTTGTCTTCCTTTCCCAAGCCAAGACACCAAAATGAGGAAAGATGAGTGAGTGAAGGAATGGATGGAGTGAAGACTCCATGAGAGAGGATGGACAGTGAAAAAAACGGGTGAATGAACGCGTGAGGCGACCAACAACATTACCACAATGGGGAAGGGAATGAGAGTATTTTCCAACGGGAGAACAAACCCCTTCCATAGACCAGGGATGGGTTTTTGTAATTCGTGGGGGTCAATAACCTCTTGGATTTCCCACCCATTACACAAAATGGGTAATATAAAATAAATAAGCACTTGGCCCCTCAATCCCCCCTCTCTTGTGGAATCATAGCCCCCTATAACTCTAGTCCTTGTCCGTCTAGTAGCCAACGATGTATTTATTATTAATAATGATCAAAACATTACATTTCTTAGGCGCACTGGTCTTTTAATAATTGTTTGGGCACTCTGGCATCTGAGCAATGTAACAATACATTACAAAATATGGGGGCTCAAAATCCGAGGTGTTACATCTCCTCCCCCTTATTTTGGCACTGTCCTTAGTGCATATACAAAACAGAGATCAAAATCTCAAAATTTATTCAAAAAGTTGTGGGTACTCTGCCCGCATGGCATCTTAATGCTCCCATGTAGCATCTTCAGGACTGTAGCAAGTCCACTAAACTTTTACCATCTCTATAACTCGACTCTAGAGCATTTTGACCTTTTTGTCCAGTATTTTCACTAGATGGCCCTGAAAGTCTCCCTCCGTCTCTACCTGAATCAGATGCCAATCAACAACATGGTTAGGATCATGTACATATTTCTTTAGCAAAGAGACATGAAACAGATTATGCACTTTCATGGAAATAGGAAATGCAATCATGTATGCAACTGACCCTATTATGTCCAATATCTCGAATGGACCACAGTACCTGGCTGCCAGCTTTGTATAATTTCCCAACCTCAAAGATCTCTTCTTGGGATTTACTTTCAAGAGCACATGGTCTCCTACTTTAAATTCTCTTGTTGTCATATTCTTGTCGACATAAACCTTATGTCTATCTTGAGCTGCCTTTAAATTTTGCTTAATCTTAACCATCTGGTCTTCCATTTCCTTGAGCAACTCCGGCCCAAGTACCACTCTATCTGTTGGTTTGTCCCAGCTTACTGGAGTACTGTACTTTCTACCATACAAGGCTTCAAATGGTCTCATCTTCAATGAAGCTTGATACCCATTATTATAGGAAAACTCTGTAGAAATTTCAATACACTTAATGTATTTTCTGCGATTCTCCTGATCTAACAATTACGCAACTGTTAAATACAGAATCGCTTCTACTATTATTCTTGCGGAAAATTAAACCAAGATCACAACCACAATCACAAAGTGAAATATCAAGAACACATAACACAAAAGATTTTCCGGGAAAGCGTAAAGCTAAAAACCCCACTATCATATATTATGTATATCATGAATCATGAAACAATCTCATACAAAACTCTAATCCAAGAGCTCTCGGTACAACACAATCGTCTCACACTGTCATACACAAATCAGCAAATACATGTGCCAATTCCTGTGTCCAGACAGCTTGCCTCCTTTGCATAATCTCTGCAATTCGAATTCTCACAATGAATTACAATTGCCTAGTTTGCACATGCTCATAAGCATATCCAATGCATGTGTGATCAAATCACAACTGATAGCCAAACTGTCCCTTTCACCTGTTATCTCAACTGGGTCTCCACTGGATCTAACATGCATGTAGTTAACCGTGGTGAATCTTCAATTGCATGTGAGTTCACTGATTAACTGA